>BJBW01002015.1:121723-153416 GCA_004320125.1 Scolopax mira
TATTGGAGAGAGTCCAGCGTAGGGCAACAAAGATGATTAAGGGATTGGAGCACCTCCCTTCCGACAAAAGGCTCAAGGAGCTGGGACTCAGCCTGGACAAGCGAAGGCCTTGGGGGAGACCTTATTTATGATTATAAGTATCTAAAGGGTGGGTTGAATTATGTTGGAGCTGGACTCTTTTCAGTGATTTCCAGCGATAGAACAAGGGGCAACAGGCTCAAGCTGGAACATAGGAAGTTCCACTCAAATACAAGGAAAAACTTCTTTAGGGTGAGGGTGTCAGAGCCCTGGAACAGGCTGCCCAGGGAGGTCGTGGAGTCCTCTTCTCTGGAGATCTTCAAGACCCTCCTGGATGCAGTCCTGAGTGATGTTCTCTAGGTAGTTGGACTAGATGATCTCTAGAGGTCCCTTCCAAATCTGACAATTCCATGATTCCCTGATAATCCTACCTCTGAAAATAAAAAATTGAGTTATTTAGTTTCTCATGCCATGACACAAACTATGAGTCAGCTATTGTTTTATTCAGCTCTGCTATTGCTTCCCTTGGTCAAATTATTGAGTCTCAGTCTCCAGTGTTGTCCATCCATGCCTCCATTTATTCTTCATGTTCTAAAGTTTCCTCAATGCAGTGGTGACCATTCTCGTTGTCGTAGAAATCAGGGACTTGAGCGGGCTGGTAGAATGTTTTCATGTCACAGAAACTATATGTAGATAACTGCCATTACTCATGCACTGCCCTCACAGATGTTCTGATTCAAGGAGAACATACAAATAAATCTTCTATTATTGAATTTTGTGTACTGAAACATAATCGAATGGTTGGTTTGTTTTTCCTCTTGAAATTTTAAATGCTGCGTGCACAGATAGAATAGTATTATCTGTGAAGTATTGAACACAAAATTAAGTTTGAAACTTTGTATAATATGGTAGAAGTACTCCCTGTGCCCGAGTGCTTCGGTCTTGGTTCTGTTGTTGTTTGGAAGGGTTTTTAACCTTTTCCCTTTTAAGTTTATGTAGACTTTGTACACGAGCTGCACATGGGAAAAGTCTGTGGGTAAGAAATAAGAAATATATTCATCAATCTGCATGTCCTTGGTCTGTCTGGGAAAAAACAGATGATCAGGGCTTAATTCTAAAAGATTGAACATAAAGTGTTAATTTTGGTATTGCAAGCTTGGAAATTCCACATCTGCACAAGCAAGTTTTGCAATTGTAAAACAAACCCACTAAATCTGATGTTATATTGATCCTTTACTATGCGTTTGTAAATGCTATGCATTTTGACAAATGTATTTTGCAAACATAAAGTATCTCTCTGACTAAAAAAATGTGGCTTTAGATAATACTATAGAACGAAATATATGGGAATCGTAGAAGAGATGTGCAGCTGCAGCTTCTGTCAGCAGAAGTTGCTGATAATGAAGGAGAAGAATGTGAATGAGTGATTTGCCTTACAAGAGGGACTGTTATAGGTAGGTAGTGTGCTTTGCAAAATCATAGCCCCTGCATCAGTAATATATCAGAGGTAGGTCACAATAACAGGTAATGAGCTGTGGAACCACTGATCTTAACTGTCAGGTGCTTAGAAGGTAACAGAGGAGTCTTAATCTTTGTGCGCAGAAAAACCTACATATATTTACATATTAAAAATTCACAACACACGGATAATTCCTTGTTCAAATTGCACAATTCAGTTTCAAACCCAGGATAACGTTTCTGTTTGTACGGTTTTGAGATTTCTGTTTAACAGAAAGCCTTATAGATGGGAAAGATATTTGTCATTAAGCCCACAAAATTTTTTGCTGGGATCTTAAACTCAGATATAATCTTTTTGAGGTAGTAATGGGAAGTGAAATGTGTTCTAAATTACTTTTGCCTGCGAACAGATTAGATAAGGTGCTGAAAAGCAGATGTTTGGTTGCATAAAATAAGGGAGTCACCAACTTTAAAGATATAAAAAAAGATTAATATGATACAGTAGTGAGATAGGATATGCATGCCACAGTACTGAAATTTGATCTCAATTCAGTGCTTGGGATTTCTTGGGATTTAAGCTGCCTGGAGCAACTTGCAGCACGTGGCTGTTTTACCTAATTTCTCTTGTGTTGTCTGAGAACAAGTAAGAGTTAAACTTTCACTAAACTTTGAAGTGGTTATGGCATGTTCTCTGATCTTTGCTTTTTGTACTAACGAGTTTATCTTGACAATGACCCATCTGGTATTTCACAAGAAAGTGCACCTACAAAGTGGACAAAGAAATAGAGCAAAATAAAGTATAAAAGTTGAAATATTAGGGGTCAGATTTTCCTGGTATGACTTTTATTTACTTCAGTAAAATTACGTGATGCAATTTGGTCCAATACATGCATATGCGTAAGCTGTGTAGAAATGGTATAAACAATAACAATGAACATGAAAAACTAGGACAAGGTCTTGATGACTTTTTGTATTAATTTAATGGAAATATTCATTTTGTTCTTGCTTATGGAAAGGTATATCACAAGAAGTACAGGCTTACTTCTGAATTATGAGTAAAGCAGTGTCTGAGTTAATTTATGAAACTTTGAAGCATAAATGAAGAACAGTAAAAAACATTTAGCAGGAAATGATAGAAATTTCTTCTGTGAAGACCACTGGCAAGGAAGCATGGTGAGGAAAATGGAAGAGAATACAAAAACATCTACTCACGTCATTTCACTTACTTTATTTATCAATACCTGGCAAATGGAACGACAAAATTAGTTTAGGAGAGACCATTTTATTATATTAATGGGAAAAAATGTATTTATGTTATTCTGCTTAAGGAAAGGGTAGATTTGTGAAAGACTTATGATGAATCATCTAATTAAATGCTAGCACTCCTAAATGTTCAGTTATTAATATCCCGGATGTTGACTTTGTCTCTATGAAATGCCTTTGCTGTTCTTAGACAGGATAGGGCTCTTGGTTACCAGGACAGAACGATTGATAGATATCTATCTATATGGAAATTGCTTATTTTGTATGTTAAAATGAGAGGGAGCTTATTTCTTTTGTTAGAAAACGTTTTTCTTTTTGTAGAAGATTCACCGTTCCATAATAGTGAAGTCAGTAAAAAGCAGAGAGAATAAAGACCATGGAAACAGATACAGAAGGGAGGGAGGGGAAGGATTTTTCATATGACAAGAACCATATATTAGATGAAGAGTAATGAACTTAAAAAGGCTCTAAAAAATAAAAAAAAAAAAAAGAAAGAAATTTATACAGGGCTTCAGCTGTGCTCCCAGCAATAGTATCAATATACAGAAGAATCTTTTTTACATTTTGATTCTCAGAACTTGAAGTTCTAAGAAAATGAGTTGCCACCAGAAGAAAAGCACAGTGCTACAGGAAAAAAACTTATTTTCTTAAAGTCAGGAGGAGTTCAAAGCACGTTTATCTTTTGACAGTGTAAAAAACATAATTGGATTCAGCCTTTCAGCTCAAGAAAATCTCCAAGAGAAGACTTTTATTCACATGTGATTCAAAGTGCATTTATCTTTTAGCCACATACAAACTGCTCAATCTAGTTTTTTGGACTAAGTGACCTTACTCGGGGAATTAGCAACATCGAAGAGCAAAAACAGCATTTAAAGTAACTTTCATTGCAAAGTGGAAGCGTACACCTGGTTCAACAGTCAGTCTACTGTCAGCAAGATTCCCCATAGTGGAAGACAGTGATGGCTGCATTCTGAAGGATATATGAATAAAAGTCTTTGCTCAAAAAATGAGAGAAATGCTTTTCATACTGAGAAAACTACTAGGGTTGTAAATAAAAATTACAGGCAATAAAAACCTCATGTAATGTAGGTAATTGTGCACAGAATACAGAAAAATACACTGAAAAAATTCATGTTTAAAGATAGGTTGGTTGAATGGGGAAGAACAAAACCACTTTAAGTATTGGATAAAAATACTACTGAAGTAAAAATGATGATTACAACAGTTTAGAGAGAGAACAAAGGGTATAACATCAATTTGTGCTGTACTATGAAGACTGTCCTTTGAAACACCTCACTAATATTAATGTTAGGTATTGGCTGGGGTTTTGTGTATTTGCTTTTTAGTTTTGTGGTGTTAGTTTTTTAATGTTTTGTTTTGTTTTGTTTTTTTTTTAATAATGGATCTTTTCATTACAGTATCACATGATGTGCACAGAGCAAAAACAATATATTGTTCTAAGTGTCACAGGATAAAGTGATAATCCTTTCCCAGAAATCTCTCAGGTGCAGATTAGAGATGGGTGTATATAGTGAGGAGTAATAAGGGAAATAATGAGAAATTAATAAGGAAAAATTGATAGATATTAGAAAATACAATTTTTTTTGGTTAAATTACTATTTTACCAGTATTAAGTTCCCAAATATGACAGCGACTAGGCTACTGGTAAACTTAATTTATCAGTTTGGTTTCTCAGGGTAGCCTAATAGCTTTTCAAGCCCTATGCATTATTGTCTGCTTTTTTGTTGTTGTTGTTCAAAGTAATGAGATGACTGCAAATAATGATACAATTCTCACACAGTAAGGCATATACTAATGAACCCAAGGCTAGTTTTCGAGATCTGATGAAGAAAGCTGAAAAGAATGCACATGTACACAGATTAGGAGGACTCATCTTTCTTTTTTCCTTTAAAAAGTCAATCTACCTACTTTATACAAGCAGGCCTGAACTTCCTGGGTTTCATTCTGGGGCTGCATGAATGGGCTTCATTCATCAGACTCAGAGAATGATTATTACAAGTGTGAACTATAGATGCTGAGCCACCCATAAAGCCACAACTGGTTTAATAAAACAGAAAACCATTCATAATTGTTTATTCGATTTCTTAGAAAATCATATCCAAGCAAATTCCAGATTATTAATTAATCTAGTTTATCTTCATAGCTTTGTGCTCTGACTATTTTGAGAATCAAAACAAAATTTATTTATGTTTACATGGTGTCTTACTTAACTTTTCTTCCTTAGACTTTTGGAGTCCAATGTAGAATACTGGTCAAGAGTGACTTTACACAATATATCTTTAAGGGTAGAATAGTTGTAGCTGTTAAATTGCTCCTCTAGGATCTCTTGTTCATCTGGTAGAAAGTAATTACTTGTTTCAAAGGTCAAACATTGCTTGTGGCAGGGATCATAACATGTATCTTTCACTTAGTTAGGATGGAGGTACCTTAACTACAAGCCTGAAACCACTTTAATTTCTTTGTTTTATCTCTAGCCTGATAGATCTTCATTCCTATCTGCAGGAATAGGAATGCCCCTGGTTCAACTAAAGGAAATGTAAAAAATGTCTGATTAGCTCCAGTTTCTAGTGATGAATCCAATTACTCTCTACTGATTTACAGCTCAAGCCTACAAGTCAGTCTACAGAGATGAGTAAAAATTTCCATACTCACAATCTCCATTACTTGGAACTGCAATATACTGACTTCCTTATTTTTGATACAACTTCTATTGTTTTCCTTCTAGTTATTTAAATAGCATTTTACATAAAGCCTCTTTTTATACCCCTTTTGTTCCTTTGCTCCAAGACAGAGCAGTTTTCATGTACGATTTCAGTTTCTGATTGCAATTACTTTCACATCTCTCTCACTGGTATTGTTTCCGTTCATCCACAACTATGTCTGTCATATCTCATCTTACTTCAGTCACATTTTTTTTTGAGCCTCCTTCTAGGTGACTTTTTTTTTTTTTCTTTCCATCTATGTAGTTTATTTCTCCAGGTCTTGAGTACTTCTACCTTATTTATGGTGTCCGTCTGGAATAATTGCTACCCAGGTTTTATTTATTTAGATTTTGACATATTTCGTCCTTTTTTCTTTTGCCCAGCAGGCTTCTGACTTTTTGTTCAGAAAAAAACAGTGCATTTTTTTGTTGTTATTTTCATCTTTTCAATTGAAACTACTTTTTTTTTTTTTTTTAAGTGTAGATTGTTCATGCAGCAGTGGTAGTGTTCTGAACAATCATTCTCCTCTTTTTGGCAGTTTTATTTCCTGCCTCAGTTGGATGATATATAGAAGATGGGATTAGGTCTAATGTATGTATATATTTGTGTGTACTGTACTGATAGAGAAACTGTTATTTGTCTTCCCGTTTTATATCACATATGTATTACCATCAATTTCTTTTACTTTCTAGGTTTTTTATTTTTCTGTCTTAGAGCTGACTCCTCATTACAATGCTGCCGGTTTAGTGCCACCTGTACTTCTCTGCTCGTTTCTATTATTTAGTAGTATTGTGTCAAATCAGAGCTTTAAGGTAAAATTTGAAGAAAACCAGTACTTCTGAAAGTATATATCATCTGTAGTCCCTGATATACAGCTGTAAATCTAATATTTTAACATTCCCACCTTCAATAACTTCTGTAATTCTTGCTCAGTTTATGTGACAAAATATGAGCTGCAGACATTATTCATTTAACTTGGTGCCTGTGGTGTTAACCAGACTCTGTGAAATCGCCATGACACTTTTGAAGTCAGTACTTTGTGCAAGTCTAAGATAAAATTTTGGTCCACTGTCTTAAGTATCTACCAGTAGGAAAGTTTCTCAGCCAGTTTTTAGATATTAGTCTAGCTGATGATTCATGATCCATTATTATATTGTCTATAGGTTTTTTGTAATGCAGGGCTAGGATTGTTTATATGTTTATAGTTTTGGAAGTAGCCCAGAATGTGTTCATTTAATCAATTCTTATTTCAAATATACTTAGTCTCCACTGTAGTGGTGAATTTCTCTCTTCATATAGGACATAATGATGTCAGTGATGAGTTCTTCTTTGTTGTTGTTGGTTTATTTACCTTGTTTTTTTGTAAATGTGTCTCTCTTACACAATGTAAGATCTCCTTTGCCTCTAAGTTTCTGTATTGAAACTCAAATGTTACGTGTCATAGAAAAATGAATGATTGACCTGTCTTTATTCAAACACCAACAAGGAGGTATTCTGAGGATGTCAAATTCCCTGTGTTAACACAACTGAAATTCAAAGAATCATAAAATTCTTGAGGTTTGGAAGTTAGCTTTTGATATCACATAGTCCATTCCACACCTTCCACCTCTCAAGCAGGGTCAGCTAGAGGAGGTTGTCCACGATGTGTCCAGTCATGCTTTGATTATCTCCAGAAAGTGGAGAATCTACAGCTTCTCTGGGCAAACCTCTTTTGGTCTTTGAGCCATCTAATAGTAAAATTATGTTTTCTTGTGTTCATGTTTTTTAATTTGTGCCCCTTGACCAATTCCATCCTCAGTGAAGTCATTTGAAGCTCAGAGACAAATTAATTGTAAGGGCAGAAATGTAGAGGTACTTACATTCATTTGGTATTTCCTCTAGGTTCATAGTTTCCACAGAATTTCTTTTACTTTCTTCCATCCTAGTAAATTACATTAGAGATTTATTCACACAGCAAATTAAATCAGTGCTAAAAATAGATATTTCAGTATATTAAATCTCTTAATAGGTACTGATGGTTTGACACATCATCCCTTCATTCTCTTCTCTTTCATGGTCCCTGGAGGAGATGAATTCTAGAAATAGTAAAGCTTCTAGTTGCAGGACAACAATAGAACAGTCTCTTCAAAATTACACACATTATCTGAATGCTTTTGAAAAAATAAAGTAGAAACCAAGTGGGTCTGATGTCTTAAAGCATCACATGTCCTGATTCACAATCAGGACAAAAAGAAAACCAAAATGACTAACAAAATAAGGACAGGATAATATATCTGGGTTTTGTTGTACTTTATGGTTCAAGACCTCAACAAGAGGCCTAAAGTAAGGCAATGCACATCTCTTTCTAGCCCTCTTTCCTTCCCCTAGTCTAAGTCATTGCACCAGCCTAAAATACTGTGAGTGGCTTTGGGTAGTTGTCCAGTCATACACTACGGATGGACAAACCTGCCTAAGAGACTTGGCAATTAGCAGGTGTTGATTTATGTTGAATTCAACAAGATTGTCACAGACCTAACGCTGTAGTTATATTTTGGGTTTATTTCTGTAAAAATCTCTGCATCTCTTTTGGCGAGGCAGGATTTTTAAAGATCCTTGGCTGAATATGGTCTTGACTGACTTGTGAGGGAGTACGTGTGAGCCAATGCTGAGCTTTTCTAAACATACCGATTTGCCCTGGAGATTAAGTGGGATTAGCAGAACAGTTTGAAGACAAGCATTGGAGGCTGTAATGCATTCTATTCTTTGAAACAATACATGTTCTGTGTTTCTTTCTATCCACATAATGGCTAGTAGTTCAGTAGGACTGCCACCTAATGTTTGCTGGTGCTTGACTCCCTATGGTAGTAGTAGGAATTAGACTCCACACATATATGGGCTCCTAATTGTAGTCATTGTAATATTGAGCATAGTCCCATCCAAGAGCTGTGTCCCTGTTTATAGGCATTTATATATGTGGCTTAGATATGACTCCTGAATCTGACTTGCTCACTGTTGATGACAAAATCAACATGGGTATAACATTCATACCATATCTCACTTAGATTTTGGGTTTCTGAAAAAAAATATTTTAAATTTTTCCTATTATATTACTACATTTGGTCAAAATGCATTGTCATAGTCACTTACTGCTCAGCTGCAATGATAATTAATTCATAACCTGTTTTCATCACTTGGAAGAAAACCATTCTTACACACAATCTGCCCTCACTGGTTTTTTTGTCTTCTAAATATCAGTATGAGTTCAGGTAAAAAGATAGGAATGAATACTGAAGGTTCAAAATCTAGAAGGAAATGAGCTGAGACTCTTAAAAGATTTTTCAAAACTAACAAAAATCTCATTGTAGGAAATCCTTGATATAAAATGGAAAAGGATTTGCAATCTGTCTTACAAATTTCATTGTGGGCTTATGCTATTTCTGTGACAAATCTTAATATTTGTGACTTGTTTTGAGAATGCCTGTTTTTAAGCAAGTTATAAGCAGATAGGAAAGAAACTTTTTTTAAACATTAAGTTTAAATACTAAGCAGGCTTTTTGTTAGGTAAAGACAACTTTACATAAAAATAACTTTGTGATTCACTGTGAATTTCACAATTCATTCAAGTTTTCCACGTATATAAAATGAGGAGACATATGACATTAAATTACTTTTAAAAAACTAGTTTGGAAGAAAATTTGCATAATATCTGTTCCCACAGGTTTTATACAGTAATCTCATAACAACCTGACCACTCCTGAATGTAACTAATCTGCATATTGATAGTATAAATTAACATACTTGAAAGATCTAAGAGCAAGTTTCAAAGGAGTCTTTCTGGACCTTAGCATCCAGCCTTCTGTCATTTTCACGGGCTTATTTAGAAACTCAAATGATACATTTTTCCTTTACATTACAGCCAAAGAGGTAGTCGTCTTCCATGAAAAATAGCTCCTCTATATAACAGTATTTCTCAGTAACTCTTTCTTTCTGCACAAGCCCATGAGATAGCATGACCTTAAGTTCCTAATCAATAAATCAAAACTGCTTTTAGATATGATATGCATTGTGACATTTAGAAAGGGTGGCAAGATGAATGTTAGGAATGATTTCTCAGTATCATTTCTACACTTAGCAAAATGTCTTCCCCAAGAAAGGAAGACAGATTGCCTTTATTTCTGTTTGAGACTTTAGTTCTCTGTTCAACCTTATTTCAGTGGTAAGAAGGGCAAAATGATGACGTCTGTTTTCAAGTCCTAATTACCCTCATTTCTGTCAATGGAAAGTTTAACTACATTGAGGCTTCTTTGTGTTTTAAGCCACTGAAGCACAATCCAAACACTTAAATCTGTGGAATCAAAGGCCATGAGCCTTTGAGGTAGATGATATTCTGTCTGTAGCTCTGAATGCAGCCCAAAGGCTTGACCTTTCTTAGCAAGGTGTAGCATTGTACATACTTGTCTGTGTCTTTCCCACTGGGAGCTTTTAAGAGGAGGCAAGTAATTTTCATTTTCCCTTTTTAATTATTCCATGCTGCAAGTTGGATTCTTGTGGCATAATGTTAATTAGTTGGAAACAAGTGAACTGCAAACTTTTGACGCTGCAAGAATTTTTCCTCTGTCCTGTGAGAGTTGGTAAAAGCTATAAAAGAAAAAAGATTCTGTCACCTTGTGCTTGTCCTACTTTTTTCCTTGCACAAAGTTAAGCTAGTAAAACTCTGCATTTTCATTTTAATGGAAAGTAAAGGTAATGGTGTGAAAAAGTAATATTTAGTTGTTGGTTTATTCTAAAAATGTCTATCAAGGTACACAACTTTTTATGACATGGCTAAGTAATTCATTGTCAAATTCTGTACGCAGTGAACTATTCTGACATACTTTTCACAGATTTGGGTTAGAAGGGCCCTCTTGAGATCAGGTGGTCCAACTGCCCTAATCAAGCAGGATTAGCTACAGCTGGTTGTCCAGGATTGTGCCCAGCTGGGGTTTAAGCATCTCCATAGATGGAGACTCCACAGTCTCTGGTCAGCCAGCATGTACTGCTGCATGGAATTATTCCTCCCCTGGAAAACTCCCTGAGGATGATTCATGTCACATCACTAGAGGTAAGAAAGGTTTTACACTTAAAAATAAGTACACTAAGTAATTAATTTAATTTTTAGTAGGACATTTCCTCCCCCTTCCCCCTCAAATTAGAAGATTTAGGTGGGTTTTTTTCCTCATTATTCAAAAGGCAAAGAACAGATTTTTTGACTGCCTAGAAGCCAGGGTGTTTAAAGAGGTTTTAGAGATTCCTTTGCTTCTTTTTCCTCTTTTATGTTGTTTAAAATGTCACCTTGTTCATAAGAAACATTCCTGGTTACTTTAGGTCAAAATACGTATTCCTTTGCTGTGGTCTGCTTTCAACCAAGTCATGTTAGGTAACTGCAGGGAAAAAATAACTGAAAAATAACTTCAGTTTGATGACTAAGGTTTTCTTGAGTTGCAGTAGTTTCAGTTAGTAGTATTAGTAAGTGAATGGATGTAGTTTGGGTTTAATTTGTTCTAGAAAATTGAGATCATGTGCAAGATCTCTCATAGAGAGATGACATTTGGCATGTCCATCCTGTGTAATGGTGTGCAGGAATATTTTTATTGTTCTAGAAACAAGCAGAGAGAGTGGTGTACGGTTGCACTTTCAGCCTTATGTTCAGGATAATCTGTCAGCTCTGCTTAGATGCATGATTTTTCCTTGTGCTATGCAGCAACAGCCTTTCTTTCTGTTTTGTGTCTAAAAATTTATCTGCAGAATTACATTCAATAAAAGTCAGGATTGGGGGAAAAATCAAATTTTGTTGACCTTAATTTTGTGCTGATTCCTCATTCTTCTGGGAAAAGGTTTTCTTCTTCTTGGGCTGGTACAGCAGAGCAAATCAGTAACTATGTTTAATGGAGAGGTGGTATCCACTTAAAAAGGACTGTCTTATTTTGTTCTCTTCCAAGCAACTGGAACTTTTTTGTGTGTTTTAGTGCAGGACAGGTCAGGTATGAGCAACAGATATTCATGTAATCATGTAATTGTTTACCTTACAACAACATAGAATTGAGCCTGCAATATTTCAGATTAACTTGGATAAATAATTGATGCTCCACACCATTAGATATAAGGATAAAATTGGTAACATTGATCAGAAATGAAATGAACTATCATTTGTTGATGTTGCAGTAACAAAACTGGAAATCTTTAGCATTTGAAATCTGTAATTTCCATGGAATGTTCACTTTCACTGTAAACGCTTGTTAACAAGATAACGTGCTTAAATATGTCCTCTTGTCCACTTTTCCTTCTGCACTTCCATACATACATAGTATATAGGTAGATATACAAGGCAACAGTTCTGAGTAAAGTTTTCCATGTGATCATGTTCATAGTGTATGAACAATAAACATACTTAAAATGCTGGTGAGACCTCTAAGTAGGTTTCAGATACTGTTTGAATACCTGTGTTCTGTAATTCTGTATTTTATTTTTTCTCTTTTGTTTTTTTTGAACATTGTGAACATAAAGAATTTGAAATCAAACTAATCTCTTTCCCCTTCAAAAACTGCTTCAGTTGTAACCTTCTTCCATATCTTATGTAAAGACTACAGTAAAAGGAATAAGTGCATATCTTATATGAAAAATAGAGGGTACAGTTGAAAAAATAAAATGAGAAGAAGATTTTTAAAGTCATAAAAAGTCATATGAATTAAAATAGTGTTAAAGGAATGGAAAAAAATTAACTATAGGTAAAATCTGTCATTAGAGAAAAGGTGTGCTTGATATTGGTCAATACTCATGGGGTCATGAGTATCTGTTTCTTTTTTAGTCACTGAATAAAGGGCAGGGATGGTGAAAAGAAACAGAAGACCTGGATTTGGTGTTACTGGTCAAAATTTTATTTGACAAAGTAGCATGGTCAGGTCTTTTTGCTTTGGTCATGAGTTTTGCTTTGCCACTCCACTCTAAAAAGGCAGTGAGAGTCTTTGGGATTGAACATACAGTGGTTCAATTGTCCTGAGCAGACTTCCACAGTCTGATGCTGAATCTTAACCAGATGCTGTGCTCTCTTTCACTAGAGTACGAATGCAAAAATACAGTTTAGGAGCCAGACATTTTTTCTCAGACTTCAATAGGGGTAGGGAAGAAAAGGAAAGGAAACTTCACTGAAAATTCAAGTGAAGGAGCACAGTGTCCTCTTCACTGAGGAGTTAATCAGTTTAATATCCTCAGCTGAGTCATAGATGTCAGTATTTCTGCTTTGTTAGGAATGTCATGGTAAGATAAGCACAACAATTACTATGTCCTGATATA
Source organism: Scolopax mira (assembly GCA_004320125.1). NCBI lineage: Eukaryota > Metazoa > Chordata > Aves > Charadriiformes > Scolopacidae > Scolopax > Scolopax mira. The sequence continues at coordinate 134,494 of BJBW01002015.1, forward strand.
TTCCATACTTCAAAATAACAGTAATGTAATGATGTTAATCAAATATAAGCAATTAATTATTTTTACATTCCAGAGAATATATTTTAAGGCATCCTATGTAGTTATTTGACTTCCTGTTTTCCCCTTATATCAACAGTGAATGAGGAAAAAAAAATGCATCTTTTGTAGTTTAAACATATAGAAAATTACCTTTGATAAAAAATAGCTGTAAATTATCAGTAACAACATGCAAAGTGAGACCACTGAAAATTTCAACATAATTCCTCAAGCTCAATATGTAAACTATAAACTAAAAATAGATTGCATGACAATGTGCATTACATATTAAAGTAGTAATTGTATTACTATATTTATACAAATAATAGTGTGTGTATAAAATTTAAATTTAAAATTGAGGCAGTAGTCAATCTGCTATCATAATGAGGCAGGTTTTTGGTAAGTTCATGGGAAAAGCTCCATTAACATTTGTTAAGAGTAAGTTGCTAATTAGATTTAATTTTCTGTCCCTCATTGTGGCTGCATCTGGAGTATTGTGTCCAGTTCTGGGCCCTGCAGTTCAAAAAGGTCAGGGAACTGCTGGAAAAAGTCCAGCAGAGTGCTTTGAAGATGATGAAGGGAATGGAGCACCTCTCTTAAGGGGAAAGACTGAGAGACCTGAGTCTGTTTAGCCCGCAGAAGAAAAGACTGAGAGGAGACCTCCTCAAGGTGTATAAAGAGCAGGTGTCAAGAGGATGGGGTCAGGTTCTTGTCTGGATGAAGGTGAACGGACACAAGTGGAACACAGGAAGTTCCATCTGAACATGAGGAAAAACTTTTTTAATTTGGGGGTGACAGAGCAATGGAAGGCTGCCCAGAGAGGTGGCAGAGTCTCTTTCTCTGGAGAGATTCAAAACCCACCTGGATGCGTTCCTGTCCAGCCTGCTCTCGGTGACCTTGCTTTGGCAGGGGATTGGACTAGATGATCTCCAAAGCTTCCTTCCAACCCCTAAAATTCTGAGATTCTGTGATTGTAGATGTTACCTGAAAGTCACTGTCAGAAACAGTGAGAGTAATAAATAACCTACTTCAGTGTGTTTATTTTTTTCAGTACCTCAAAGATAGAAATGTTCTTTATGCCTATTTTTCAGCATAAAGTGGTCAAAATTTAAAATTAAAATTTCCTGTAGGATTAGTTGTAACTTCTCTACTGCAAGAAGAGTCAACACCTCTCCTCTGTCACAGGCAAATGTTACCATAAAGATAATGTACCTTTTAGGCTCTAACAGAGATGCATTATACCTTCCCATCTACCTCACTTTGATGCTTTCCCTCACTGTAGCAGTTGGCACCTCTGAAAACTATTGTGGCTCAGTTCTGGAGCCAGAGCAAATGCAAGTCATACAACATTGTAAAGTGTCAGGAATTTTGATTTAATACTATACTTAGAGGGTGGTAAAAAATTCCTGAAATAATGTAACATATAAAGACCGCTTCTGCATGTTTTAGAAAAGCATGCTATAATATAAATAATGCTAAGACTTCAGTTCAAGGTGATTAGCTAATTGTAAATGAAGAAAACTGTAAGTACAAACAGCTGTATTAACATACACAGAACAGTATCCTTGGGACAGATGATGCTCTGATCACAACCAGTACAAGTGTTGAATTGTGTGACATTTTGTAACTAGCTTTCAACTCTCTATGAATGGAATCCCTAATCTACTTTGATAAATTAGACAATGCTATCTTAAGCAAAGTAGCAGGCCTTTGCTAAGTTAAATCATTTTGACTGAAATTAGGTTCATACAGAGTTACATGAAAAACATAGCTAGCAAAATCACCAGGAGCAATAGCTTGTTGTGCAAGGGGGACAGTGATCAGCTGGGCTCAGGCTGGAGGCAGTTGACAGGAGATGTATGATCGTGTCACAGCTATAAATATAGGTTATGGCTTTCTTTCAAATTCTCTTTCTTCCATAGCTTTGCTTGCAGGCATCTAAAGTGTTTGATCTAACCTCTACCTCAGGTTTTACTAGATGTAATTCGCATTTACTTGCATAGGTGGAATTTTTTCCCGGTTTTTGTTTTGATTAGAAGAAAATGCTAAGTTACAGTAATAATACCACAAGATTTTTTAAAAGTAGTTATACACATTTTACAATATAAAGGAAACCAACTGTGTATAAGTCTGCTACTTGGAAGTAATTTGACTAGTTTCTTTTTTTTTTTCCTTGACATTTAAAGACATAGCGAAAGCATTAGATCTAATTTTATTATTATTAAAAAATAGGGTGTTTGGAAGCAGTGCTGCAGACAAAAAATTGTACTTTTTCCACAGAGTAGAGAAGAAAAACAGGTCCTGAAATCATGACCTATATAATGCATCTGCATTATATGTTTAATTGACTCTCATGTGACAATTCTAATCTCTGTAGACATCTTTCTAGGTGGGCCATGCAATAAATTACACAGGTTTTTTTGGGGGGGTTGTTGATTGACGTTTTTTTGGTTCTATCTCTTACATGTTGATTCTGTTCTGTAGAAAAAAATAATTTTCTTTTTAGTTTTCACAGTAGACAGCAAAATATGCATGTGTTTTTCAGCGATTGCTAGGGCCTGAAGAGTCATTAAGGTACAATGTCTAAGTAGCAGCAATAATTCCAGTGTTCTCTTCTTGGAGAAAGCAAAGCACTTCAAACCAGCAGGAAACAGAAAAACTGGAGCAAGAAGATTTTATTTGTTCAGCTTTGTGATTGGAGAAAAGGCTGTCTTACCAAACTGGAATAAACTGAGACAGCGTATTTTTAGGTGTTACAATATTATCAAATAAAAGATGCCACTTTAAGACAGTTGTTCTTGTAGAGGCTTGGAAGTAAAAGAAAGTAAGAAATCCAACTCCAGTTTTACTGATATGGTATGCATTAAGGTAGAGCATACTAGATGCAATCTTACACCAGAAACAGGTGGATAAGGAAAAAGAAACAAAACAAACACTGAGTTTGTGGTGACTTTATTTTCATTAACTGTACCCAAGGCGAGACTTAAGCTGGTTGTCTTAGATTGCTCACAGGATCAAGTTTGTGTTATTGTCAATGCATTTATTTTCCTGCAATTTTCCTAACTGGATAAAGACCTGAGGTGAAAAAGTAAGACACTGTATAGGTTATGTGGGTAATTGAGGAGTTTTGAGTCTGAGTTACTATCAAGTTCCAAGCAAAAAGGCCAGTGTAGATCTACTCACAGAAATCAGGATCAAGACAAGTGTGCAGCCAATCTTGTAAGACTGACAACCTGAAATAGCCTTGAAAAACAATCTTTATAAATTCAGATCTAAACCTGGATTTTGTACTGCTGATTGTCTATAAAAGAGTGAAAGTTTTCATCCTCTGATATTACTGACCTGCTGTGGAAAGCAGCTCTGCAGAGAAAGGCCTTGGAGTTTTGGTGGACAAGTTGACCATGAGCCAGCAATTTGCCCTCGTGGCCAAGAAGGCCAAAAATGTCATGAGGTACATTAAAAAGAGTGTACCCAGTAGGTAGAGGAAAGTCATCCTCCCCCCTCTACTCTGCCCTGGTGAGGCCACAGCTGGAATACTGTGTCCAGTTCTGGGCCCTGCAGTTCAAAAAGGACAGGGAACTGCTGGCAAGAGTCCAGCAGAGGGCCACAAAGATGATCAAGGGAATGGTGCATCTCTCTTACGAGGAAAGGCTGAGAGACCTGTTTAGCCTGGAGAAGAAAAGACTGAGAGGAGACTTTATCAAGGTGTATAAAGTGTCGGTGTCAAGAGGATGGGGTCAGGTTCTTGTCAGTGGTGGGTGATAGGACTAGGTGGAACGGACACAAGCTGGAAAACAGGAAGTTCCATCTGATGAGGAAAAACTTCTTTAATTTGGAGGTGACAGAGCAGTGGAAAAGGCTGCTCAGAGAGGTAGTGGATTCTCCTTCTCTGAAGACATTAAAAACGTGCCTGGATGTATTCCTGTCCACCCTGATTTGGCAGGACGTTTGGACTAGATGATCTCCAAAGCTCCCTTCCAACCCCTACAATTCAATGATATTAGGACTATAAAAAAAGAAAGTCAGTTTTTCAGTTGTATACTTTCACACCTCTGTAACTGAGAAGAAAATCTGGCTCAGATTTCTGTTTTGATGTCCCGTGGGTAAGAATATTACCCAAATCCTCAAAGCTGATGCACATTTTGGTTTCCTCTGAATAGCAGCAATTATGGCCATCTGTCAGCCTGGCATTATTCCTAGGCAAAAATTGTTGTGCCAGTTTAAAAATGGCATGGAGGGCCAACTGTAGAAAGAAGCAGTTTCCATCTCTTCTCCCTGCTGTGGTAGCCTTCATCAGATATTTCTCTAAAATTTACTAAACTAATTTTTTTTTAAGTGTGTCTGGTTAACAAGGTTAATCACAGAAAGCTAATTACCCGTGTACCTCTTTAAACAATATTAATCTTCGAACTCTATCAACTCAAAATTATTTCAAACTCAGTTTAAGAAACCCCTAAGAAACAGAATCACTTTTTTCTCTTTTTTCTTTTTTTTTTTTTTTTTAGTAAACGAATAACTCACTTTATATAAAGCCATTCTGCTGGAATCATGGTGCTTTCATTTTTATTTCTAACATTTCATTTATATTTTTTAATATTTTATTTACATTTATATCCTATTATAGTATATATAATATAATATTGTTTATAATATATATTATATATTATATTTTATATTCTAATTTTTATTTCTTAACTGTTCTTCCAGTTCAGCCTGGAATATCACATAAATTCTAAACGAATAAGTACAATGATTTTTGAGGCATCTGAAAGAGTTTACTTCTCTGTGATTCTTTGGAAAGAGGTGTGCAAATTTTCTCCAGAGGTTGCCTTGAAGAAAAATATTTATTTTCGACCTGCAGCCTTGCAGCACTTCAGCTGTAAAGCTTTCAGCTTTTTTAAGCACTTCCAGAAATTGCTACTGTAATTCCTTAATATAAGAATCCTTCAAAGGGTCATGCATGGCATACAGTGCTAAAAAATATTAGCCAGGCACCCATTGCCTGCCATCTGGTTTAGCACTTAAAAGTAATGCATGTCTGCTATGCACCGAAGAGAGTGTGGCCTTGGGCCACGGACAGACTGACAGCCACCTTTAATTCTTCTATGGTGGACATGCTGACAAAGAAACTTGCAGGCTGATATTGATGAAAATGTTGGAAACACAAGCAACCACACAACGAATGGGGGGCTGTTGCTGCTGAAGCAGGAACTCAGTTTAAAAAATGCTTCCGCTACGCAAAGCTTTACACGCTACAAGAGGAAAAATGCATCATCTCTCTTATCTCCAGTGAGACCAATTTCATGTATATTCCATGGAATTCAGTAGTACCAAATGTTTGTTTTGAAACTAATTCACAGCTTTGGCTTCAGTTACTGATATGCTTTCAGTAGTTTCCTTGCGCAGAATTCAGTAATACTGTTCTATTTGAAGAGTTTCCACTTTCAGTTGCATCGCGTGCATCTTTTGGGAATGCCCTTATTTTAAACTATTATGAATTCCTGGTTTTATTTTTACAGAGAACTGTTCTGCATTCTTGCAAGTTTCATTTTCAGCCCGTTATGTTGCTTCATTAATGTTTTTAATGTCCCTTGCTGAATTGCTATTGCACTTTTACTGTCTAACATGTGTCAAGCTCTCACAGATTAAAATTCATTTTGCTGTAATGAAAATTTGGGACTGTGACCTAAATTCTAATGATACAAAATATTCTGCTGGTACCTTCTACACACTGGTGTTAATTGATAGGTTTGTTGGAATTTCTTTAATTGCTTGAGTTATGTAATTATGACAAATTCTGTGAAATAGCAGTAGACTAAACAGGCCTGTGAGGAAAATAAATAAATTCTGAATAATATCAGACAAAAATCCCACCCACAGGATATTTTACAGCATGCCATTCCTAAAAAATAATTTGAAACCTGCTCACTAAAACCAGCTGTGCCATTGGTTAACTCACAATAATAAGTAGCTGTCCCATGATAGCTTTAAATATATTCAGTCAGGGTTGTTTGGTTGGATGTTTTTCAGACAATGAGTTTTTTATGAGTACAACTAATTTTTATTTGAAATTTGCCTTCCCTGATCCTCTTTAGATCTCTTAATAATCCATTTTAAAGTAAAAGTGATAGAAATTATCTTCCAGCTGAAAGAAATAATAACCTCCTGTCATCTATTTTTAGGCAAGAATGATTAAACAAGTGATGTTTTCCATGAGACCTGCACTAGGACAGGAGAGTTGAAAGTGAGGCATAAAGGAGGGAGTGAAGAGAAGCAAAGTCACGACTAAGATTTTTCAGTGGAAAAAATCTGTGGAATGTGGGAAATGAACTAGAAGGTGACCTAGCTAGGAGTAGCTGACAACTACTTAAGCTAGACACAAATATTATCTGGTGTCGGTATAACAAGATACTGATACATATAGGAAGTTCTGTCTGTGAGACAGCACAGATTGATAGGTCAGGGATCACATTGGGATGAGGATCAGTTCACTCAAATGGACCGTTATTTCTTGTGGACTGTGCTTATACTGCTGTACACTTATTTCAAGCATTTGTTATTTCAAATGAGTCATCAAATCACAATGAGCAAGAATTTCCCGATGCTCAGCTTTTCATAGCAGTGATATATGGCAATCTAATGTGACTTATGCATGTTTTGGAAGATCAGCTTAGCCTTTTTGTGGTCACATACAGTCTCCAAACCCAATATTCATAGAAGACTATGTAGAAGTAGATAGTAATTGCATAAGTAGTTAACTTAAGCTGAGAGCGAGTGAATAGTATGTTCAGGCAGAGACGAGTGTAAGTAATGCATGTGTAATGCAAATAAACCATTCCTGGAGCAGAGGAATCCTATTTCTCAACAGTAGCTTGAAGCTGTGTATGCAGAAGCAGTTTGTGATCTAATGATATTTGTAATGTAAGCCCTGGTCACTGCTTATTAACCTGTTCTTTGAGATGAGAAATCATGGCTGCCAGTACTGCAGAACAAGTTTTATCTCACCTTCAGTTAGAAAGCAAGCACTTTCCAACCATTCTTACAAATTAACTAGAGCTTCTTCACTGGAAGAAGAATTTAGCAGTTAATTCCCAGTTTTAGTGTTTTGAGTTCTGAAAGACTGAGGGGATTTCAGGTATTCAATCACTATTTATATGGACAAAATTAACTCTGTGCCATATGTATATAGGGAGTCTGTGTAGGGAAAGACGAGAGTGAATCTAATCTTACTGCCTTGAGTGATTACACCTTCTGCACCTAAATATACAGATTTAAAAGGCTCTGCTTTCTCAGACATATTCTTAACGGGTCAAATTTTTACTGTATCTCATTTTTTTATATGTCCACATGTGTGTGCTTTTATATGCTCCTCAGAATAGGAGCACAGTAAAACACTTCAATATTTTATATGACCAAGATCAGGAACAGATGATGCATAATTCTAGTCTTCATTTCACTCAGAGAAAAGATAAGAATGCAGTGAGTTGAGCTTGTCTGTCATGTCTGTATCCTCAGACATCATGTCATGCACTGTATCAAAGGCTTCCAAGACATCTAAAGAATGGGTCCTGCCTTCTTGATGATTGTAAAAAAATAATTGAAGTGTGAGATGACTACTACTGCTGTATCTTTCTGCATCTTAAACCTGGATGTATAGAGGCAAAAAGATCTCAGGATGTCCATGCATAGCCAAAATTGTTGAAATACAATCTTATTGGTAATTTTCTTATTAAGAGAATATGAAAGCGAGACTAATGATGTGAAGAGACTCGCTATGGCATCAGGAGGCTAAAAATATAAATCATTCATTTGTGAATGAATAGTATCTCCTTTAAGAATGGCTGTGTCAATTTAACAAACTCAGAAACTTCCCTCAGGATTCAATATGTATGTAGTTCTGTTTCTGGGTAGCTGATTTCCTAAATTACTCCCCGTTTTTCATTCTTTTCTTCCTTTTCTGTTTATCTGCCAAATCTTTTTGTGTATTAACATTCTTATCTCAACTAGCTATGTCTACAGATTTCTTTGGCACGTCAAAGGAGAAATGAGCTGAAGTTCTTCAAACACCTATTGCAAAAAAGTAACTGATTTACCCTCTTGCTCATGTACATTTGTTTTAACTCTAATGTAAAATATATTTAGACCCATTTCTTCCACTCTCTCATGAAGAATAATGCTTGTGTAGGGTAATGAAAACCCACATTAATTCCAAATAATTACTAAATTTATCTTACAAACACATATTAACCTGCTGAACCAGAAATTATACAAATGTTTGCAAATGATTCTATAAATTTTATAATTATATGTTCTTCTAATAGACTGTATTTTGAGCAACCAAGCATACTGGAGAGTTGCGAGATACTTTTGATGGAGTTTCTGTCATTGTGGATTGAAAGTGGCAAAATATTTACCTTAATTGTTTGTTTATTTTGTCCTCCATGGGGTTCAAGCTTCAATGAATCTGTAAAATGGCAGATGCTTGTGTGATGCCAACAATAAAAAAGCTTTCTTTGAGCTCCTGTTTTCCAAGAACTAAGCTAGTGATTTTCCAGGTGTTATCCCTATGCAGCTAGCAAATACAAAGATAAGTCTTAAGGATAAGCTTCCCTTTTATGTTTTAAATTCCGCACGTTTATACAATTTAGTGTGAAAAGTTATAAATCCCAAATGAGACACACATTCTGCAACTCTATACTAAAAGTATTTCTGGATTTAAATCCAAGTAGGAGGTAAGCAAGGCATTTGTATCTTAAAACCTGTCCCTGGTTGCACAATGACTTTACATCTTCAAATTCAATTTTGAAATAAGTGCCGCATTGCTATCTGTCTACTTTACACAGTACATTTCTGCAACAAGAGAAAGCAAGCTGAATTCAGGATTCAGATAGCTGGTCCTCTTATCAACAAAGCAGACTTCATTATAAGACATCCCTGTTTATCTAACTTCTTTCTGTACATTCTTTCTGAATGCAGTGTCAGCCTCCTCTCACTTAGTATGGTTACAATTGCCTGTGGAGAAATGCTCTTTACAAGTAACAACTTTTTTAATAGATATATATATAGACATAAATGTATATGTGTATTTTATATATGTATATAAAATATACATATATAAATATATACTATATATTAAAATTTCTAAGCATCCCCCTCTTACAGTAACAAGAGGGAAGAAAAATAAAATTTTATGGATGGCTGATACTATGGGGGGCTAAATATTATTCTAACTAAAATTTTACTTCCTTCAAACTAACAAAAAACAGGAATGTAAGCTCTGTTCCCTCCTATATTTCCTCTCTTGATACTCATCCTCTCCAGCCATACTGTGGCCAAGGCTGTACAGAAGGCAGCTGTCAGAGAAGTCAGGGCAATGTCTCAGTACTTCTATATTTCAACTCATTTTTATGGTGACATATTGGGTTCATATATTGTTCAGTGTCATGTAAAAGATGGAGTTTATTTTGCTTTCTCAAAGAAGATCTGTATGTACTGTAACATTGTCACCCTGCCCTGAAAGAAGACTCTGAACATAGTTTATGTTTATTACCCTGACAAGCATTGCACAGTAATTTTTAATGATGTGGTTAATAGAAATGAAAAATGTTTGTGGTGAGAGCCAGTAATGAATTCATGTTTATAATAAATGCTGAAAAGAGTTATTCTTAAGATTCTTAAGAATATATCTTAAGATATTCTATAACTATATAGCCAGGGTTTTGGCACAGGTTAGTAAGTTCTGTAAATATATGGTGTATTTTGGAAAAACACACAACCGTTGATTAGTTGTTTTGGACTGTTTTGCTCAAATTTTCATAACACTGATGTAAAAAACCTGACCAACCAAAAAGCCTACACATAGGAAGATAGAGTCTCAAAGAGAAAAGCATCTTTTTCCCTTTTTTACTGAGAATTAGAATCTGTAAATTGTTCTGATGCTATAATCCTATATTTTTTGCTTTGAAACGTTATGTAAGGAGAATGGAACATTATATTTCTACAGCCTGTGCAATTCCTATTTCTTTTTCTGTATACGTACTAAGAATGTTTTCCTGATACTTTTCCCAGCATCCTCAATGAGGACCATGAAGGCTAGTGAAGGGAAGCAATCATCATTTTTGCTGCATTAAAAAAAAAGACTAAGCTTTTACCTTAGTGTAATGCAAGCTTTGGAAATGCATTGGGTATTAGGAAATGTGTAATTTACATTCTCAGTGATTTTTACCATTCTGGGTTATAAGATAATGTAATTAGACACTTCAAATTTTCAAAGTAATTTCAAGAGGACTTGAAACCTCTTACATCAAAGTCTAGGATTAACCATGGAATAAATTTCCCTCGGAGATTACGAAATACAATATATATTAATAACCAGCATAACAGAGAAAAAAACATGTGATGTTACTTAACTAAATTCCTTTTACGTTGCTGAAGAATGCTGAAAAATAGACAGGTCCTATCAGATCTGTGATTTATTTTTTTTTCAGTGATAGAAAACAAAAGATTTTATTCTTGTCTTATGTATCAAAGGACATTGAGAGAGGAAGAGAAGCTAGCTGAAGTTTTATACTTGAATCTGTGCTAAAGTGAAAAGGAGTGGACCTGCCAGACATTTAGTTTGTATTCATTAAAGAGAAACCTGATAGTTGTTTTCCTTAAAAGACAAGGGAATAAATAGATCAGTTATTTATGTGAAAAGTATCATGAATTATCCTTTTCTCAAGCTGTTAAAGGAACTGCAAACAATGTCTTTTTACCACTATTCTACAACTGCTTCTGCATAAAAAAACTTTGTGGCAGGTACCATGTTTTAATTTTTTTTAACAGTAGTTAGATATCTGTGAACACTAGGATTGTTTTTGTTCTGTGACTGCTGCTGTAAGATAAATGATGTATTTAATGTTTTAAGTTATTGTTTGTGCATGTCCTTGATACAGAATTTACAGGAGGGTTTACGTTTAACTCTTGAGGAAAAAGAGGAGAGTTCATTTCAGCTTGGCTGATTTTTATAAGTAGTCATACTTTTCAGCCATAATTCTGTTCCATGAGTGGTGTTGCTCAGGTTAAAATTGTATGTTGTGACTGAAGACTTAACAGCAAAGTATCCAGATCTCTCCATTCACAAAGGTATAGGAATTGTATTGGAAGTTCCTCAGGTTTACTAAAACACCATAACCAGAAGAGTACTGTATTTTGCTGAGGCATTACAACCCCTGTGCTGCAGCAGTTCCAGATCTCTACTCTTGAGCTCCCAGGTGATACAAGAGGCAGACAGATCCTTTTTAATTTCTGCAGCAGCATTTCTTCTTTAAGAATCTGAATTGTACATGTATCAATTTTGTAATAACTATGGGCATGTTACCTCAATTCTGAAAAAAAATGCAGCCAACTTTATAATAGAAATTGGCCAGATTAACTGCAAAACAGTATGACACATGATTAGATATTTCCTTCTAGCCTGGAAGAGGCTGGAAGAGAACTCCTGTTCTGCACTATTGAAGGGAACTTCTGAGGTCTTCAGTTCCAAGGTTAAATTTATTTACTATAGCAGCCTGAAATTAGGTTTAAAACCAAGTTGGCACCAAATAGTCCAAAATATTTTGAGATAAGAAAAAAAAAATTCAAGTCAGTTTCTTTCTGTCTTTTTTCTTTCTTGTCTTCACTAAGAAAAGCTTTGGCACTATTGTAGGTGTGGATCAGGTGTAGTATAAGGAAAACAACAAAACCAGAAAAAAGCAATAAGTTAAGGAAAATCATAGCTAAATAGTACATTCATATATTTAACTGAAGAAAGCTAGGACAGAGTGCATGAGATGGTGCCGTTTATTTGCTCTGAAACAATGTGTCATGCGTGAAGTTGGAAAAAAAAAAGCTGAGTTTAGATATATGTAGAGTGGCTGGAGCAATTGGAAGAAGAGGTTGTCATGGGCAACGATTCAGTTTTATAAGAAGTCTTTTTAAATTTGGAGGTGATGGGCTAACAATAGAATTCAGCATCAGAGAAAAAATGTAAATCACAATTACTGTATTTGGCTGTCTAGGGCGTCTTTTTAGATTTCTCCTTATCTTAGGTGACATTGTAATGAATAAGGGCTCCTAAAAAAATGTCAAATCGATTGATTATTAATTCAGTCTTGAAAGATAATGCAAGAGTAGGGGGGATATGTGTTTTTGAGTGTGTGCATGCCAGTGTGTGCATTTCAGCAGCAATATTAAATGTGACTTGTAGATTTATTGGCATAGATGTGGCACTTGCTCTTCACATAGGCTCTTAAAACCTTGCTATTCTATTAGAAACCTTTTGAGATAGTTTTGATGGATCTTACTGCCAAATAGCTCTGCATGAAAGTGGGGGCGGGGGGGGATGGACAGAGGGAGGGAAGGCCAAGCTTGTAAAAATATTATTTATGCATTTGTTTATGACAAAGTCTCCACCTATGTCTACTATAGAAAATTAAGAAACTGTTCTAGCTACTTTGGTGTTTCTTAATATAGTCCTAAAGAGGTCTAAATTGCATTGCCTTATTTGTATGCTAGATGAAAATCCAAAATATTCTGAAAATATTCCGAGTATATGAAATCCTCATACTTCGCCTTTAATCCATAGAGGGCAACAAAATGTCAACTTCCTCTCATTTCACTAGCTAGTGAACAGACTCCTTTTCATATTGGACAAACATACAAATCATTGATTTTTTTTTTTTTTAAAAAGTTTAAATTGTCCATAACTGCCACCTTAAAGCACAAACTGGATTTGTGCCGCTGGATTTTTATTTCTTATATGTCATAGGTACGTACAGCTAAAGAAAAGGCTAAGGTACAAGATTGGTATAGCCATAAAAGCATAAAACTCCACATGAGCTACAGAGTTTCCATGGGATGAGCAGCTGACTGTCCTGTGATGCCCTCTTGCTGCTCCCATCCAAAGCTGGTCCTGCTGTGCTGCGCGAGGTACTTACACACAATCTGAAATTGCAGTCTGGTTGCAAAACATACAAACCTGTTGTCTATGTGGGGATATGTCAAGCAAAGCCAAATGATGTGTTAGTTTTTTTAGAAAGCTGCACTGCTTTTAATTTGTACCGCTCTGAAGTAGCTTCTTTGTGAGCCACAATATTCAGAGACTTGCCAGGAGCTTGCCTTCAGCCATCCAATTCTAATTCCATCTTGGGAACACTTCATCCTAAGAGGTCCAGGACAACTTTTGTAATCAAAGCAACCTTAAAAACATGAAGCAGATTATTTAATGAAGTAAACAACAATAAAATACACCTGTCATCTTTGCAAAAGACTTTGAGCAATTACATTTATTAAACTACTGTTGTCTGTCACAAGAAAATCTAACATCAGACACATGTGAGAGAATTCTATTACTGCTATTTTACAATACTCTAGTCTTGGTCTAAAATCTCAGGAGAAACCCATCACTAAATCTAATATCCATAAAATAATTCTGCTAAATTGCAAATACTTGGGTCTAGAATTAAAAAAAAGCCCTACAGCATCCACCTATTTGAAATAGAAGTTATTCCTGGTAATTCCTTACTAAGCCTTCTCTTTTTTCTCTATTATCTGCAAGGCATCGGTAGATTCCGTAAAAAATGAATGCCCTTGCCTGTTTTAGAGTGGGTAATGGTTAATAATTAGATTGCCCAAATTTGAGTAATTGAACACCATTTACTTTGTGTTTGGCTGAAACTGTGTGGTTTTGGACACATCAGCCTTTACCTTCCTTTTTCATCTAGCTGTAATTTGATGCTACTGTACTTGAGCTGTTTTCCATTCAATACACTGTTATACTTCCACCTCAAAACAACAGCAAAAGTTTCTCTGAGTAATCCTCTAAGCTAGTATTTTAGGCAGATGCACATTGCCTTTTTTTTTTTTTTTGTGCCTTGGAGACTATCACTCTTGCAGCTGCTTGTTTCTATAAAGGAGCTCAAAGTTCTTTTACAACAATATTGGATGAAAAACAACAGTTATTCCCAATAGTTTGAAAGCAATTTCTGGTGTGAGTATAAAAGAGGCCTGTATAATGTGAAGATTCTGAAGTGGAATTGGTGAATGTATATTAATACATTCATGTTACTCTACTAATACAGTATGCTAATGTTATTCATAGATATGAATGTGATAGGGTGTCACATAAAGTTAGTCCATAAGAGATGCAGGAGGAAATTTTAATGACTCTTGAGAAATCAAGTATTTCAGGCCAAGTAAGCTTATTAAAACCAGAATTATTGAATTTCTCTTTTTGATTGCATTGTGTGAGGTTTATGTATAACTGTTCAGTTCAGTTTGAAAATTAGTCGTAGATATGTCAAAGCTAACCTCTTATTTAAATGGATCAACAAAGGTATGTGTTTGTTTACTCACATGCAGGATTTTTTTATTAGAGTATTTGGTAAAAGGAGTGTAGATTAAGACATGATTTCCATTTCAATGTAGAAATACAGAAATATGTTTGTTATCGTTGTTGTCCTTTGTATTTCCCTAATGATATTCTGTAAGGGTAGTCTTTCACCCTAAAATATGCTGCACACAAGAATTAATTTGACAGTTCAATGTCCATTAATACAATGATCCCTCCAAATGTATGATGTCTCATATTAGAACTGCAGGAAATTTCCAGGACTGGCTTTGCTACAGTAAATTAATGCATAATTTTTGTCAATACTATCAGGATTTCTGACTGATAAAAGATGATGTTTCACCTCCGATTTGCACATTGCATAGTGCAGATATGCAGATATTCTGAAATTATCCTAACTTTCATTTAGACTTTAGTTTCTGATGTGAAACACAGTCATTATGTGTGCACATATTTTCTGTTAGGGACCGGATTCTGTTAAGACCAGTAACCCTTCTATTCATGTATCACTTGTGATACTCATCAGGTATCATTTGGGCATCTTGCATCATAAAACGCAACTGGGTTGAGGTAAATGTGAGTTGGTTCTTTTTGTTCAGTTGGTTAGTTGGTTTATAGACACTTGGATAGAATTATTTTGCCTTTCTTTTAGTCCTAATTCAAGCTAGCAGTGTCTTCTCATTGCTGTCTGTCCTGGTATTTTGATATCTCACAGTAGAAATTCTGGAGAAAAGGAAAATGCATGGTTTGTATTGTTTTATGAAAACTATCTCCTCAGGCTTAACTGACATATTAATTCAAAATAAGAAAATGTTTTATCTTATGAGAGATTATTTACCTATCAAATAGGATATTTAAAACACACAAGGGAATTTATTTCATTTTGGCCCAGTGGAACAGAAATGAAATGACTCTTCAGAACTAGTTTATTGATTTGAACAGTTGTGGAGCTATAACCGCATAGAAAATATTACATCATAAATTGTATTATGTCTCCACAGAAAAGAAATTGCACCAGAATCTCTGAACAAGTAAAGAGAGTTCATTAGAAATAATGGACACTATTCCCAAAAACTCTGACTCTTCTGATTAGTCTTGTTGCTTTCTACATGTTATTGCTGCCTCAAAGATATGAATTACTAGGACTTCACAACAGATAGAATCTAGATTTTATAGCTTCTAATCAAAAATTTCTATCTTCTGCGATAGAAATAACGGTGTGACTGTGAATAATAAATGTTGAATTCCATATATAAAGCTTCAAAATAATGCTTAAAAGTACTATCTTGAGTTCATTAGTATTAAGCAAATATCTGAAAATTTTATAATATATTTCTAGACTTCTCAGGGTTCGTAAAAGTTTTTATTTTAAGAACGCATAATAATGCTGCTCATTGTGATGTGGCGCTGCCAACAATGGATGTATCGCCCAAGATGTGTTGATGCCGTAGTGGGTTTTTATGCCTCTATAAACGATGACAGCGTTGCATTTAAGGACAGAGTTTTCCTGAGCTAGTGCTACAGGAAAACTTTCGATTCAAAGGGCATCATCTCAGTATGACCCTTTCCTGTCCTATCTATAAAATTTAGAGATAAAAAATTAAGATCAACTTGATATTTCTATGATTTTTCACTTAGTCTAAAAAGAATTTATTTTTATTTTCATTCTAAAGCACTAGTAAATATGCCAGTAATCTTTAATTGCTGTTTTCTAGGAAATATTTAAAAGACTGGCAAACTAAAAAATGCCAATGATAACAGTAGATTTAAAATCCAACCCAATATAAATTGCAGCTGATACTTAGCTAGGAGCAGGCAGCAATCATTAACAGATCTATTAAATACGCTACTCTGAAAATCTATTTTTACTCTTCAAATTCATTCAAAAAAATCAAATTTTAAGAGTAACTGAAACCAGTATGTCTAGTTTTTGCTTTGCGTAACAGTGGACTCACCAGCTTGTGAGATTTATCCTTAGCTGAAGCCATTCTTATCTGCCCTGACTTGGAAATAAAACTGAGCTGTTTAGGGAAACATTCTCACAGTCAAGGGAAACTAACATTAACTTCAGATATAGAATTATGTGTCAAACTGCCCCTTCCTCTCTCAAATATCTCCTCCTAAATACCTTCCCAATAATTCATTTAGATAAGACCTACAGTGAATATGGTGAATATCAGGTTCTTAAAGATTGTGACCTAGGAAAAACAAGTGCATTTATGTAGTAGATGAGTAACCATTGACAAACCATGGACAATTTAGTCCAGAGAAGTAATCAAAAAAGTGATGCACAGCAGTTCCAACAGTCAAATGCCATCTACTACACTTACTGTTGATTAATTTTGTGAACAACTGTGTGAAATATGTAGTTTATGTTATGGACAAGCCTAAATCCAAACTTCAGTTTTGTTAAGAAGCTCAATCAGGTTCAGGTGCAACAGTAATTTCCAAAAGTAAATTACAACCACACTCAGTTTCCACTTGGAAGACTTATAAAAAGGCAACTTGCAAATTAAAATTTGCAGGTAAAATAGTATCAAAATCTACCTTTATCCCTGGCTGCCCCTTCTAGCCTGGCTTCACCTTTATGATGCCTTTCCTGTACCTAATTTTTAGAAAAAAAACCCACCACAACAGCAACTTTTGTGAATTCTTTTTCTATGTAGATCAATCCTCAAGACATTTGCTTTTCAAGCATTTTATTTTTTTCAAAGAGGACAGAAAGTTTCACACAAAAGCGTGATTCTATTTTTTAAACATTCACAGCTGGGTGAAAACTATTGTAACAGAACACTTTTTATCAGATCAAATCTTGCAGGTAAAAAAAAAAACCTCCAAGACAACCCACACTAAAAAGCAGAGTCTCTTCATTTATAATTCTTAATCTTTAGCTTGATATCTTCTTATATAACTCAGTACCAGAGAAAGAACCTTCTGTAGCTGGAAACCATCTCCCTGTGCACCTGCTTGACAGACAGCTATCAGGTCACCTTCTGTTGAAAAGATTAATAGCAGAAAGAATGGCACAAATACAAATCAGTAATACTGATGTGTCACAAGCTTTGTGGTGATCTCGAATCACTTTTGAAGTATTAACAAAGTACCTACACGACTAGCAATGGTGTTAACACTCTGCAGATCAGGTCATGCTGATCTCTTTAAGTTTGGGAAACCAAAGAAAAAAAGCCTCAAATATGAGGGGGGTTTGTTATTTCTCCTTGAAACAAACCAGTGATTGCGTGGAAACAAAAGGTTTACTTCCAAAATATTTCAGACTTTTCTAAGGGAGGAAAGGAAATAATACTAAATGCAGGGAAAAAAAAACCCGAAACCTAAAACTGTTTCTCCTGCTATCCAGAGGGCTACCCTAACCAGTTATGTTCAAGTAATAATTTATTCTTTGAAATGACTAAAGTAGATATTTTATAGAGAACAAAAGGGCATTTCTCCAGGTAAAAATATCTTGTCAAAATTTCCTAACAGTCTGTCAGGAGGAGTTAAGGATCTAAAATTTGGGGTTTTGAAATTGGAAGAATATTCAATTTCTAAGGAATTACTTAGGTTTCTGGCAGTTTTGTGTATCTGTTCTCATACAGATTTTCCCATTCAAATCTGTAAATATTTCTAGGATGACTGAAATAAAGTTTGGGTTTTTTTAAAGAATTAACAATTTCCACACCAAATATAAAAAGTATGAGATTTTTCCAACATGAGTATTTATCTGTCTTTGCCTAGGAAGGAAATCTGTGAAAACAAGCACACAGGTGACAATTTTGATGGCATGTATTTGGAAAGAGTTTCTTCTACTTATCAGTTCCTGTTCCTTGTCAGAATGGTCACTGCAGATGATTTCTACTGTTTCTTCCAAAGGTCACTTCTTTCTTCCTTGACAGTTTTGTGGGTTTTTTTCCCCTTCCCAATACAACATTAGGTCAAAATAATTTTTCAGTAGTTTCCCATTCTTAAGATAGTGAAATTACAAAGGTTATTAGCCTTTCCCTAGTTAGGGAAGTTCATGTGGAATACTGACTGACTTGTATTGTGCCTGCTCTAATCTGTTGCTAGATACTGAAGCTTTTATGCTTCAAGCATTAGTGAAAAAGTTCACAATGTCCTTAAGACTGTGTAAGGAGAGTCAATATTCTCCTTGTTACTTAGTTTTCCACGGAGATTGGCAAAGGTTTGTGTGACAATTAAGTTCTTAATGTGGTGGTTTTCTTTGGTTTAGTAGTTGTTGGGTTTTTTTTAAGAATATCCTGAAAAATTCAAATTGAAATTACCAGAATTGACAGAAATTAATAAACCTTTAGTGAAGGTAATCCTTGGTTGACTGGTGATCCTATATATCAAGTGAGGGGCACTGAAGTCTATGCTTAGTTTTAAAAAACATTCAGTGAAGAGTGAAGTGAAAATTGAAGTTCCCAATAGATCTGTTTTGTAGTCTGGCCAAGTTCCTGATATATTCCTTCATATTTAAAAAAACAAACAAACAAAAAAACAAACAAAAAAACCCCAC
>BJBW01002015.1:153607-167565 GCA_004320125.1 Scolopax mira
AAAACCAACAAAATCACAAACCAAAACAACAACAAAACCCCAAACAAAAAAACCCCTGTAGTATTGTAGGGCTATATGTGCTTTCTACATTATCACCTGTGTTACAAACCTTGACTAGAAGTTTATACATATTTTACTGCTTTTGGCATTGTCAGCAATGCATTGTTATTCTTCAAGGAGGTATTTCAGTTACAAAATGGGGAAAATCTACAAACCAGACCCATTTTTCTAGGTATTTTTTGTCACAATGAAATACATATGCAGTATAACTTATTCACTACTGCCACAGTGTAGGAAATAATCCAAGTTCTAATGTTGTATGTATTGATCTAAGGTAACAGGGTTAAGAAGTTTCCCCTGTTTTCTGAATAAATATCTTAAATTAATTATTGTGTTTTGTTTAAAAAAAAATAGCCAGATATCCCATTGTCAGTAATGTTTACCTTAATTTCCACTTTCATGAGAATTTTCTCTAATGGGTCTTTTGGATTGTCAGCTTTGCATTGCCAGCAGAGAAGAAAGTTAAATTTGGAGATGGAGTCAAAAAGAGTTCATTCATCTAATGATCATCAGTATCAACTTAGAAGATGGTGATTTTGTATGCTCAAAGGAGCCTAGTAGGGATGCAGAGCCTAAATAGTATTATTTGATAATCCAAATACATTCTAGTCTTGCTCTGTCATAGAAAGATACAAACATAAGAAAAAGCTGTTACGTAAAGTTTCACAAAGCTGGTGAAGTCTTATTTTCATCCTCAGCATTTACTTTATTCTGATTATCACTCTTAGATCAGAGTAGACTATTGAACATTACTGATTTGTCTGACAATTCCTTTTTCTGTATGATAAATACCAACAACTCTCAGATTCCTAGTAAATCTATTCAAGGAGTAAATCTGAAGCATATATTTGTTCCAACAGTAATAAGGAACCTTCAGCAGAGTTGGTTAGTCATGCAGGTCACATGGCTGTGCTTTTCATCTAATTCAATAATTCCCCAAATAAACCAGCATACCCATAAATCATGATTTTTTGGTTGTTAGTTTGAATATTTTTCAGTTTCATGTGCCTAGTTTTGCTGTTTTGGATTAAAGTGAATTTCACTAAATCAGAGTTGTTTCACAATTTTAAGATTAAATCATGCTTTTTCTAATATTGCCTCATCTCTGACATTCAGATTATTTTAGATAATCAGGGTACCCTGATACATTTCTAAGGGAACATATATGTCAGTGTCTTCTTTAGAATAATGCACTGTAAAATATTTTAAATAAGGACCCCCAAAGAATCTACAGTCTTTGTCTAATTTCATTCTTCTTAATCAGCATATGAGGCCAGCACACTCTGGCTTATTAGGAGCACCACAGGGCTGTGGAGGGATAATTGTAGATCATAGGGAATTACTTCAGATAATTGTGAATCATTATATTATAACCTGAAATATGCTGTTGATTACATTGTTTTTATTGCAGTAACTTGTATCAGTTTTCAGCAAGCACTGAAGTAAAAGGGACATTGCTACAAAAAAAGTTTATTAACCAGTTACAAATTTAAAAGGGTTTTAATTATTCTTCTGTTGTTTAAGTGTATTAACTGTGAGGGGCCAATAACCAACGCACTAAATCGCAGATGGTACTCTAAAAGCAAAATAAGAGAGTCTGGCCCCAAGGGTAAAAAAGATCTGTTATGGCAAAGAAATCTGGTGAATTTAACAAGACTAAGATTTATAAGTTAAATATTTTTGTGACTCAGTTTGGTTTTGAGTTGGTTTTTTGGTGGGTTTTTTTATACATTTTTTCATATATTTTGTGTTATTAATATATCTGTGCAATATGTAAAAATTGTAAAGTAAATATATGTTTTTAATTTGAGAATTATTATTACACTGCTTATTCAAGTTAGAACATAACAAAGGTCTCAGGCTTAGTTTTCCATTTCATCTGAAGAACTACTGCTATTAGTTTGTCTTTTCTATGTAACAAATATTATCCAACCAAACCATGATTATTACTGTTTCATATATACAACCCACATCTTCAATAGGCTACTGAACTAGTTCTTGAAAATAAATGCTGAAATAGCGTTTCCAGCTGATGATTTTAAGTGTCAGAGCTGGGAGGGAATGGAGGTATGGAGTAAACTTCTTGTAATATTTATACTGATATATAACACTTGTTTCTGGTTAATGACTGGATTGGAACCTACCAAAGGGTAATAACAAAGGGCCCTGTATATAAAATGCATTATATGTGGTACTCTAAAGAAAATGTGTCATGCTTCAGAAATATATTGTGTCTTAGAATTGGGACATGGTAAACAGCTAAACTAGTTAAGTGCAAAAAAGCAAAAACTGGGATATCTTTTTTTTTTTTTTTTTCCTTGAGAGGCTACATGCTCATTAATTCTCAGCATTGTGATAGTGTCTTTTAAGGCAGACGTTTTGCTGAAGTAGAGAAAGGCTGCTGATAATCAAACTCAGAAAAGGACATAATTTTATCGTCTCAATATATTATTTGAATCATTAATGATTTAGAATTCTAATGCTGTCTTCTGGCAGAGAGGCTCAACCCTCCTGTTAAATTCGGGAGGAAAAACTCAATTTCAGCACAGAATAACAGTAGTTTATCCTGTCAGGAAATGATAACGCACCTTATCTAAGTTTCATGACACTGGTATAAATACAAACAGTCCTACTTGAAACTAATAGCTATTCTAGATTTACACTGGTGGAACGGTGCTCCGACTCTGGACCAGTGCCTTGCATTAGCTTATTATCATAAATTCATGCACAGATTTTGACAGCTAAAGGTTTGACATGGGAAAAAAGGTGGCTGAAAACATATGCACTACCTTTTTAGAGAATGTGTATGCACTGTGCAATAGGAGTAGAAGTAGCATGCAATGTGGATTTCAGCTAAAATTATCTTTCATCTTCCATGATCTGTTTTTCTCGATGGAAAAATTGGATGCTGGTGTTAGAGCAAGGAAAGGTCTCATAAACATTTTGCTATGTAAATAAATTCAAGATTTTGTTTCTTTTCTTCAAAGAACATAATTTGTAACTGCTTGATACAATGTAACAATTTGCTTTGAGATACTGAACACACAAGTAAGTAACACACACACAAGTAACAGTTTTCAGCAAAGAAATATTTCGGATTAAGAGTCAGAGATTGGCAATTTTGGAGCTATTGCTTCTGTGTGCACATGGATTTAAAAAATTTCAGCATGATTAATAACTATAACTATATAAAAGCCTTGAAAGAGCATGAGATTAAAAGTATGAAACCGACGGCCTGATTCAAGTAAACCATTGAACATGTTCTTTATCTCACTGAAGTTCAAACCTAGAATTAAGCCTGTATTTGAACTGAAGCTTAAATGAATGTGTCATGTCCTCTTAGAGAGAGCAGAAGTGTGTTTGACCGTCACATACCAAAAAAAGAGAAACTATTAGAGTCAAAGCACAAAGCTAGGAGAAAGAGAAAAGCAAAAAAGGATCTCTAAAAGAGAAGCCTGTCAGACTAAATAAAGTAGAGAGAAAGTGAAATGGATTATGAGGGGGGAAAAAAAAAAAAAAAAACAAACACAAAAAACTCAGAGATTCAGGATACACAATGCTCATAGGGAGGAATATTAGAAAAGTTTTGTAGATCATGGTGGAATTGTCTCTAAATTAAGATTTAGAAGGTAGCAATATGTGGCTGGTGTCCTGACATCCTGATTATTTCCCTCCGCACCTTCTTTTATATTCAGCTGTCAGAATAATATTCCTCTCTAAAACCCAAGTATGACTCATTTTTCCTTTTTTCTTCCTTCCTTCACACCGTCCCCCCATCCTTGCCCCTTTCTTCTCCCCTCCCTCCCCCCATCACTCTATTTCTGTATGTGTCCTGCCCTTTCTGTGTTTACTCTTGGAATTGGTTATATTATCTTTTCAGCCTCTCTTTACCCATGCATGATTTCTGGTGTGCTGGACATCTACATTGTATTTTAAAGAGAGCAGGCTGTATGCAAATAGAATGCAAAATAGACTGGTGAGTCATTGGCACTTATTAGGAAAAATGTAGGGAAAGAAAGGAAGCTGCAACTGCTGTTTTCTTAGCCAAAATTACTGAAATTATATTGGAAAGCTGAAGGGCAAAACATAACTTCCCAGAACAAAAAAAAATCTTATTTAAAAAACCCAAACAAACACATAAACAAAAGATTAGCCATAAAAATGTATTATAGCTACAAAGAAAATAATTAGGAGGGGAAAAGGATCAATTCGAGCACAGGAAGTTCTTATTTTGGGTATGGCAGAGTACTCCATCACCAGAAATCTCTAACCAATAGTAAAACCTTCGTGTCTCATTTCCTTCCTCTTCTAATGGCAGACACCAATACACTTGCTTACACCAACTTTTGCATGGCAACACAACCAAATCATGAAGAGCATATTGAAGCAGAATATGTGGTGTGCTTGTCCAGTTGGCCTCAGTGGGAATTTCCACAGCTGTCCCCAGGAGCACAGGGACAGGCGTCCAGCGACTGAGGGTCAGTGCAAAACTGTCATGTAGCAAAAGATTAGAAGGTCCCAACACCCTGTTTATCCTGGCCTTTTTGAGCAGAATGGTGGGGATTTACTGAAAAACTTAATGCTTTAGACATCTTTTTTTTCTGTAACAATGAGCAAAATACATATTTTTTCATTGAAAAACGAGTTCAGTACATGCATCATAGACTTTTCAATACACACATGTGTCTGCACAGTAGTCCTCAGCAGGGATTTTGCTGTCTGTCTCCAAGCTCAGAGAGCCAAATATCAATGAAGACACATCAGAGAAAGTTAGAAGGTCTTTTATAAAGTAATGATTATGGGGGTTGGACTAGATGATCTTCAGAGGTCCTTTCCAACCCCATATCATTCTGTGAATCTGTGTATGATTATCACTTCTGATTTCCAACATGTAAAAGCTAAATATATTCATCTTGCTAGTATTGTCATGTAAATGAATAATCTAGGCTGTTTGTCGTTTGTGTGGTAATTTTCTCCTAAACCACTGTTGTATCAGACGTGTGTGTTCTCAAACGTAAGTGCCCATTAACACATCTACTACAGTTTTTATGGTTGAAATACCACCAGTTTAATGGGTAGAGCTGAAGGCACTGACTCAGAGTTTCAGTCTGTCAGTGCAGCTGAAGAAACAGCAGCCTCTTGGGGTAAAACAAAGGAGACATAACGAGGAGGTAAAACCTCATGAAGTGTGACAAAGCTTCTTGTTTGCAGAGTAACACCAAACTTTCTGATCGCCTTGTAGTGCAGGTGCAATGATTATCAAACAAAGGCATACACAGATTGTCTAATGGTTTCCAAAGGGAATAAGATTCATTTGCTCATAGACTGGGATGACCTTTTAATTCCCAAGTGTGAATGTTAATAGGCTTCCTCATTAAAGAACCTCATTAAAGTCAAAATCCCACTGAAAATTATTAAATATGCTATGGTAATGCTGGGAAGAGGAGCTCATATAGAAATAGTAAATATATTTTGAATGTCCTGTTAATCCAGTGAGATTAGCTGTTAAGCATGTTGTCTCAGACCTCCAATGGCAGTAATAATATGTTCACTTTAACTTCCTAGTCACCATTCTATGAAAGGGGTAACATTTTAAAAAGCATCCTGACTTGTCAGCCTTTTGTGGTACTCTTTTTTGAAGACTCTTTCACTCCTGATTAACTGGAGTGTTCAGCTGTAGACTTTTCATGTCTACTGTGTTTTAGTTTGCATTAGCAGTTTTAGTGGCTTCATATATTACAAGGAATGTGGCATAACAGGATGCTTCACGACTATAAAAGTGTGTGAAAACAAGGACAAGATATAGAATGGGTACAATCTGAGAAAAGCAAGAAAAAACCTAGCAATGTTTGGCTTTGCTAGAAGCAGACTGACAACTGAAGCAGTAATTTAATTATTGGGACATATTTATTGCTCTTTATTTCTGCCTTCAAAATTGTTTTTCTATGAAGTTTCACCTGTATTTTCTTCTTATTTTCCACCTTCCCTGATTACTTGATTTCCTCAAAGGAAGTTCTTGAGTCCTACCAAGGCACATGGCTTCCTTTTGTGACCCAGCCTCAGAGAAACGTTCATACCACTCAGTTCTGTCAGATACAACGTCAGGGAAGCCTCTTTGGAAGGGGTAGTGGTGGCCTCGCACCCACTCCACGGACAAGCTGTTTCTGGTTGTAAGGCAGAGTGTTCAGCATGTGTGGGTTCACACAAAAGGCTCGTGCTTAGCTGCTTTTTCTTCATTCCCTTGTTCTGTGCATTGCAAAACCAACATTAATGTGTTTATATCGTAGCTAATGTTAACACTACACTCATTGCACGGTTGTGACAGGAGATTAATTAAGGCTGGAAGAGGCACAGCAGTTATATTGGTGGAGGTGGAAGACCAGTTGTTAGCCAGGATGGTGTTCCATTTACCTGTAACAGCAGACTTATTACCAAGCAGAGCAAAACCCAATCAGTTTTACAGGGGAAGTTACAGTGTTTTAAAATAAACATGGCATTTTTTTTCCCCTAGTGGAAACGATGTATTGAAGTGCTCAGGCAAAAATGTCTGTTAATCTGTTCCTTTGGGACAGTTACAGGTTTTGTATCAACACATGCTGACTGACAAGTTGCCAGTGCCTGAACGAATGAACAGGAGGAGTATCATGCCCCTTTTATTGCCACAGAACAGAGCAGGATTTTGTGCCAGGATACTACTGTACCATTTCATATATAATGTTGTACTTTATATCACAGATGGAGAGAGTATGTTTTAAGTTGATGTGTGGAAACACGTAAGCAGCCAGAGCCTTTTCCATTTTATAAGATTTTCTACAAACTGACCTTTTAGTGCAATGAGATAAATTCTGTATTTAGGATTAAGTATTTGATTAAGAATGTTGCTGGATTGAGATGCTGGACCTCTCTTTGAGGGTAAGCAGTGGTTTCTTGCTCGCCACGTAAATAACTCTAATTCCCTACCACTAAAATAATTATTAAAGAAATCTTGCTGTGACTGCTGTTATATTTTCTAATCCTAGCAGATGCATTAGAAACTGACAACAGTAAGTCCTGCATTAGAAATGGTCCCCATACTGAGTTACCATGCTGCTAGCTAAAATGGTTTAATCTCTGCCACAGTGATTTTTTCATAACATTCTTATTTTTGCTTAGTTCATAAGTTAGGTGCAGAGTTCACTTATACTTTTATGGTTGATAATATGCTCCTCTCTGGGACATAATTGACACCACTGGAGTTGCAAACCAAGGAACAAAAGGCTTTTATTTGTTCCAAGCAGTTACTTCATGAGTTTTTTTCAATCAACTCTTTAAAAATATACACATAATAAGGAAACCAAGAAGCTTGTAGCAAAAGATTGAAGTTCTATTCAAAAGAAACATTCTGTATAAATAACTAAAGAGGTAATAGGGCTCATTTTCTTTTGAGTCTACCCAGAGAATCAAAGGGTCGTTTATTCAGAAAACAGTCCTTCTCTAAGCTCATTTGAACTTGTCAGAAGACCCACAAATCTATTACTGCTGTGAGGGTAGTCCATGCACGTTCAGCCTGCTAGCACAGGTGAGAAAATGGTTATAAGTGAGACTTATTCTCAGCTTCTCAGCACAAGAGACATGGACATACTGGATGGAGTCCAACAAAGGGCTGATGATTAAGGGATTGGAGCATCTCTCTCCTATGAGGAAAGACTGAGAGAGCTAGCATTGTTCAGCTTGGAGAAGAGAAGGCTCAGGGTGGGATCTTATCAATGTATAGGAATATTTGAAGAGAGGATGCAAAGGGGATGGAGCCACGATTTTCAGTGCTGAGCAGGTCAGGACAAGAAGCAAAATGAGTACAAACTAAAAGACAGGAAGCTCCATCTAAACATCAGGAAACACTTTTTTTTTTTTTTTTTTTTTTTTTTTTTTTAATTGTGAGCACTAGCACGGGTTGCCTGGGTAGGTTGTGAAGGTTCAATCCTTGGAGATATATCAAAAGCTGTCTGGACATGGTCCTGGGCAACTGTCTTTAGGTGGCCTGGCCTGAGCAGGGCAGCTGGACTATATGACTTCCAGACGTTCCTTCCAACCTCATTTGTTCTGTGATAAGGACACATCAGCTGAAACTGAGGGAAGGGGTCAGTTCCCAGAACCAGTTAAGAAATAGGCCATTACTCTAATAGCATTCTTAGAGACATCACAGAGCTTATGTTGTCTGTTTTTCTCAGAGAAGTCTGGTCACTGTTGTTTTTCCAGACTTTTGCCATTAAATAGCAGTGGGAGCTCAGAGTAAGTTCTGTTGTTATTTATGCCACTGAAATTGAAAACAATATTTGGCCCCCAGAGAATTAAAATAAGTTTAGTGCTGCATTACCATATGTTATTGCAGTAAGCCTTCAAATACGGGATAATCAACAATAAGCCCTCAGATGTTTTTGTAAAACTCTCAGGACTGTTAACTCTCAAAAAAACTACATCTCCTTTTGAAAGGGAATAAATAATTACTCAAAGTTCTCATGCTGGTTTTGACAAATATGAGTGAGGGAAGGATTTGGCCCATGGAAATACCAGTAACACAGTTGAATGAATTTAATAGTTTTTTTCCAAAGGCTTATACTGGTGCAACAGCTTGTTTTTATTTAATTTTAACTCTCCAAATTTAAAGAACAGTTTAAAGCAGAATAATAGAGGCTAAAGGGGAAAGACACCTATCAGATCACTGAGTTAAATCTCCTATCACTGCACAAATGTTCTCTGTTTTGCATTTTCAAGTATTTTGGTCATAATTGTTCTCAAAGGCAGAAGCACAGGGCTTCCATCCCTTGGAGCACATTAGGTTTTTCTGGCTAATCGCCCTCAGGACATTTTTCAGACATAGCCTTTCTTTTCCTTTTCATAATTTAATTCATGTAGTTCTGATGTTTTGAGAAACCAGTAGGAGACCTAATAAAGAACCTTTATTGGCTGTTTTCTACTGACAGCCCAAGAGGAAATGGTAACTTTAGCTTTGGAGCAACACAACTTGCAGACACTCAGCACAACCTGCTCGCGGTTATGCTCAGTACAGAATCCTGCCTTTGGGAGGTTTTTGACTGCTCTGCTAACTCCAGCTCTTTCACCTTATCTCTTTCTTTCACAGACAAAACTATTCATTTTCTTTCTTGCTGTTTTGTGAGTATGTCAAACAAAGTAAAGATGTCTCTCCTGTTTTTTCCATAGCCAGACATCTCTGAGCTTTCTGTTTCTTTTCACCTTCTCACACAGAAAGTTGTGTTCATGTACCATCAGTTTTCTTTCCCCAAAGTCGTAGATAATTTCTGACTAACAGTTATTGCTTTTTTTATTTTTCTGCTGTTTCTCTGCAGTGACCTATTCCATTTAATTCTGTTTCTTCTGCCGTTATCTTTCAGGATTTTCTCTTGCTCTGTGTTATTCCCTTGTTTCCTCTATTATTTTTATTTCTACTTTCCAGCTACTCATCCACATCTCCCTCTGCAGCTTGCAGAATTAGTTCCTTTCTATCTATTACTTTCTTGCAGACTTTGTTCATGCATAAAGACTATGGTAGATGCTGAGGAACAGGATATTTTGCAAGGGAGATATTTCAATTCAGCCTGTTGAAGCTTTTTTATTTCATAGGACATTCTGAAACAATGATTAGATCTGAGCTGATAATGATTTCAATCAGCTGGTGCACAGGAATTAGGTTTCAGACCCAAACCAAAAGATTATAAGATGTAAAATATAACAACATTCATAGACCTAAGGAACTTTATGTATCTTTAGGAGTGAAACAGTCTTCCTTTCAGGCCTGCCAGATTCTTAGGCTGGGCATTATGATTGGAACAGCTTCAAGAGGAGGAGTTGACTCCAGGGCTTTCTCTGTCACAGAAACTGAAGAGCTCACATGGCCTTTGGTAATGTACAGTAACAAACATTATCTGGATCTTACATGGGTAAGACGATAACCATTGGGATACTGGATTAGGAAGTATCCCTTTCTATAAGAGCTTGGTATTTTGCATTGGCTAACTTAGGTGGCTGGCTGCTAACTGTTCCTTATCTTTAGATTGCTTATAAATCAAATCTAGAAACCTAGTATTGAGTTTTGGGGATTGTAGTATGCTCTGGAGAACAAGTCATCTAAAAACTAGTTGTGTTTCTTACTATGCTATGTAAAAGATGCTGTGTTTCTTACTATGCTATATAAATTTGTTTCTGGATCTATACTTAGTTACTGCAAAGATGACAATGATAAAAAAAATAAGTCTGAGCAGAATAAGTGGGGCAAATCCTGTAATGAAGGGGGAAAGAGAGTTAAGAAAATTGATGAATTATGGTACATGAAGACTAGAATATCTTGATAGGCAGAGATGCCCAAAATTTTATTGACTGAAGTTTGGAAGAATGTCTGTGTTGGAGAGTCTAAGAAAGTGGCTTTATTCTGAAAAAAAATACGTTGCATGTCCTAGTCAGATGGAATATTGATCTCTGGAACTGTTGATGGTGAGTGGTTTGTCCTAAATTCCCGTGTTTCAAGTTTACTCCTCAGAAAAGTTCAGGTATAAAAGACCGCTATTTTTGTAACGTCTATTCTTCTTTAATTTCCAAAAATATAAAATGATGATTATTATTTTAAGAAAGAGAAAAGGACTAGAAAAGTAGAAATGAATGATTAATTCATGTTTATTTTATCAAGAAAGACTCCTCCATTTTCTGTCATTACTCAGAATTGCTACATTTCTTTGCATTTAGCATGCTGCAGACTGCCATGTTGTAGCTTTTTTGGTCAGAGAAAGACATGGATTTGGTTACTGACATATTGCAGGCTAAAATTAGATAAAATATAAATGGACAAATATTTGTGCTTTATAAAAAAAGCTATAAATAAAGCTAGTGCTTAAAAGCTAGGCACAAGTTTTGCAGCTGCAGCATACAACTGAAATGCACAGAACCTTAATTACTTGCAACTGACATGACATAAGAAATGTCCTGATCTGATCTGAGAGTATGAATAGACAGGTTGATAGACACATCACTAGAAATGCATTGGGAAAGAACTGATTAAATCTGGAAAAACCCAGTTATTCTGCAGAACTCTGCTTTCAGGGTGTCAGGACCCTGAGAGCACCCACAAGCAGTAATTGCCCTGACCAGTTTCGGTGCAGCTACATATCCTCTGCCTTTTGGTCCAGGAGCTTTCTTTAAGCTCGAGTCTGCATTCCTAGATTTTGCCTGAACTACAGACCATGTAGCTCTGTGCCAAGCCTGGTTTCCTGCGAGTCCTGATGCTTTTGTTGGACTTAACATCTTGTCTTCAGCCCTGGCTGTCATCTCACGTTTGTCTGATGATCACTGGGCTGGACTTGTTACTGCCACCAACCCTGCTTGGTCCTGTGAGACTGTGCTCTTGTTGAATTGCATACCCAGCCTGTGCCAAGGTCACCTTTAGTTCATCTGGTCTTGCTGCTCCATGATGGTCAGCTCCACCAATCACTTCCCTGCAGCTGATGGCCGTGCTTTTGATAATGCAGTCAAATATGAGATTTGTCTTCACTGTGGGAAGGGCACATTGCTGGCTTATGCTCAACTTGTTGTCTACCAAAACCTTTCAGATTATTTTGTACAAACCTACTTTCTAACCATTTGGCCCCCTGCTTGTAGTATTATCAGAGGTTATCTCACCTTGGACATAAGGCACTGAATTTGCCTTTGAATTGCATAAGGACCCTGTAAGCCCACTTTTCTATCCATCCAACGCTTCTCTGAAAGGTATAACAGCCCTCTATTGTAGACAAGTCCACCCATTCTGATGTCATCTGTAAATAGGATGCAGGATCCTTTTGTTTTGTTGTCCAGGCCATTAATAAAGACTTTAAACAGTATCAGCTCCAATATGAAACCCTGAAGAACATAACTTGTAACTAGCTGTCAGACTTATTTGACGATGGAATTTTAAAAACTAAGTCTAACCAAATAAGAAACAACGTCCTAAGCTACAGGGTTGTAAATTAAGCAGCTCTTGAATATCCCTCTGCCAACAACACATATCTCTATTGTTGCCTTGTTTCTCGTTTTATATTTTGGAAAGGCACTGTGCATGAGAAATAGGCATTTAGCAATTTTTCTCACAATGATAGCTTTGAAATGTCTTAGTCATACTCATATCACAAGATCTTTTAGTATTTCAAGCAAAGTAGCCACTTTTGAAAGTATCTCTTGGAAAAAAAAAAAAAAGTACAACTACTCTTCTTCCCGTAAAAACAGAGAAACACATTTTTTTTCCAAAGTAATTGATACATTTGCTTCAATATGTTTGTTGTCATAAAGGACAATTTTCTCCACCATGCCCAGGACTTCCAGAAGATGTTGAATGGAAACCTCAGTAAGAACTGAGGAGCTGTGAACCGCTACTCTCAATCCCTCAAAGGGAATACACACTTGCCTTTTGACAGTCATTTCCTTTCAAAGCCTGGAATACGTTTCAAATAAGGAAAAGAAACCCAGAACATCTTACCACGCACTTGCTGGGTGGTTGTGTCTGTCATTTATAGGTTATTTCTTACAGCTAGCTCAGGAGGATGAGGGTAGATACAAGATAAGAAAATTCTTTGTCTTTGCTTTCTTCTTTTGATAGCACAACCAGATCCCTTCTCTGGTACTCCAGAGAAGTTAAGGAGGCTCCAGCAACTGGCTTTCTGAGGACCATGCATGAAAGATAAAGCTGGATCTCTGAAGACAGATAGATAGACAGACAGACAGACACACACTCCTGGCAAAAGTAGCATTTAAAATTATGTCAATTAACATTAAGTATTATATAAACATAAGAAACAGACAGACTCTGCCAAAACTCCTCCAAAGCATCCATCTGAGGGTATTTTGTGCCAGTGAAGAGGGTTGGCACGTTGCAGTGAGCTTTTGAGTCTGTGTGGTGTTGGCTAATTATTACCCATTGCAAGTTTGAGTACTGCTCAAAGCCAAAATCTCTGTTGCCAGATGAATTTTGTGGCTTGGATCAATTTTTATTTGCTTTATATGGTCTATGGACTTTATGTGATTGATAATCTCACAAGTACTCTATTACATTAAACACATGGAAAAACAAAACTAGTATGACCTTTTTATTCTGTAACTGACTCATGCTTTAAAGTTGTTTCAAAAAGGAAAAAGAAAAATTTTAAAGTAATGCAAAAAAGAATTAAGTGAGAATGTGCATTTGAATAACATCCAAATTTCAGTTTACCTCCTGTCTGTTTCCTTTTTTGTCATTTTTCCTCTCAAACTCTATGTATTCAATGAAATCAAATGCAGAGGGAAAACAGAATTTTTGTTTGTGGTTGTGGCTGTTATTTTTGTTGTGGTTGTCTGTTCTTGTATTTATGCAGACTCGAGATGTAAAAAACCTGTTTCTTGCTCTGCTACCTTTCCCAATTTTGTGCAGTTAAAAATATCCTATTTAATTTCAAACATTTAACAGTTATCTTTGTAGCTGTCATTCCTAGGAATGTCTGGTGGTTGAAGTGATCTGAAGCATGAGTACACATCTAAGTGGTTACAAACCAAAAGTAATATTTAACAGTGAATTTATTATTATTAATTATTTGACTATTTAATGACTATTATTAATTATTAATTCATTTAACAACGAATTTAATTAATCAGCCAAAATCAAGAAATCACTGTTCAGGCAGCTGTCCTTCAAGGCATACATGTGTATAAAACAAGCTGAATTTAAAAATTGAATTAGTTTTATTAATTTGTCCATCTCATTTTGTTTTACAACTAGTAAAGCTGCATGATTTTTCCTTTATGATATACACATATTTACAGTGCAACTTGCTGGTTTTTATTATTAGGTCATAAAGAGTTTTGTGCGCTTTTTCTTTTTTTTTCTTTTTTTTTCTTTTTTTTTCTTT
>BJBW01002015.1:167791-199349 GCA_004320125.1 Scolopax mira
TTTTTTTTTCTTTTTTTTTCTTTTTTTTTCTTTTTTTCCAGAATTTAAACAGACAATAAATGCTAGTTATAATTAAAGCCTGCAAAGTGTCATGAACATGCACAAAGTGATAGAAATGCAGAGGAAAAAAAAAAAGATATTTTAAGATATTGATGGAAATGATTCAGGAGTTTTGACTGAAACCTTCATGTAAGTGCTTTTCTCGACATGTGCCAGTGCATTTAGTTGTTCTCTTACTGGTAATTCTCCAGTAAAGCAGATCTCTCTGTAGTTGACACAAGTCCTTGCTACAGTTTATCATGGTAACTGGAGCTGGGATGAAACTGTTGGTTTAGTTTTAAATATCAGTAAATTTGGGGAGATATCAAAACTGAAATAGGATTTGAATTTTGATGCTTATCTCAGATCCTACGAGAACTCCTGTGAATCCCTCATGGATTGATTCTGGTCTTTGCCTACTGGCTGAGATGCAGAACGAAGCAGGATGGAAGTGTAGGTTTTGGTTACATTTCAGTGACTTTTATTTTGGTAACCTTCATCGACAGTATAATTTTTTTTTTATGGCCTAATATAGTTTCAATATGAATTATCTTTCATTTAAGCAGTTAAGAAATGTAAAAATTTAAAGTTCTCTATGCTTCATTTTTATTCACTTAAATACAAAATGTTGAGAAACTAGTGTTTCATC
Organism: Scolopax mira; assembly: GCA_004320125.1. Lineage (NCBI taxonomy): Eukaryota > Metazoa > Chordata > Aves > Charadriiformes > Scolopacidae > Scolopax > Scolopax mira. The sequence goes on from BJBW01002015.1 coordinate 168,480, forward strand.
AGAAAAATAATCCCCCCCAAGTAGCATTTAAAAGTATGTAAGGTAAATTCAGTTTCTTTCTTAAAAAAGGTTCTTGAACTAAAACAAAGGAGCTTCAGTAAAAGCTTTAAAAATTGAATCTGTGACAGCTTTAAAAGAAACAGAGGAAACTTTTAAACATCTGTCAAAAGGAACAGATATTGTACTCCAATCCATGTATGACTGTCTATATATATGTGTGTATAGATATATATATATGAGATTTTTAATTTCTCTATTACCTATTAATCAGGAAGTGTTAAGAGGTTTTCCATACCTGTGCAAGAGCTGATACATTATTTTCTACAAACCTACAAATACGTGTATCCATCTGATTTGTCTTCACCTCAGCTGTGCTTTTTTCTCAAATTTTCTAAATTATGTTTAATAAAAAATTAATTCTACCAGAATTTTAATCAACCTCAGAAATGCTCTACAACATATAAAAAAAATATTTATTGAAAAATTTTCAATAAATAAAAAAATATTGTGAAATACTAAATTTATAAAGTGCAAGACATGAAAATATGAATCATGGTAGTATATTTTCTCTACTAAGAAGCACAAGTTGGTTTTTTTTGCTTTAAATGCCCTTAAAAATGTCTTGCTCTTCTCTTAAGATTTTTTGCACATCTGCACATCACACAGAAAGAGAAAACCACTTCCGAAGTATTTCTTATTAAGAATGATTTTTCATTTTCAAATGTGTTGCTATCATTACCATAATCAGTAACATTTCACTGTAAAATTACTCAGGTCAGAGTAGTGTTTTTTTTTTTAACAAAGTCAGAAATTAGATCTCTGGCTCCTGAATGTTGGAAAGGCTTTTCTAATATATTGCAGGTATGACATTTCCAAAAGAACCTTTCAGTTGTCATTTCCACAGTAGTTACTAAATTAACCTATATAGGTATCTATGAGTGATCTATGAGATCACTTTTTTGGTATACCCAAGACAACAGAAGTGAAGAATCATTCGCTTGTTATTAAATGATTTGCAAGTTAGTATCAGAGAAATGTAAATCCTTAAGAATTTTTCATTTTTAAAACTTTCTTCTTTTCTTATTCTGAAAACTATGATTTTCTTTTGCTGATATGGAGCATAATTATTTTTGGAATTAATACAATTTTAACAGGGTGTAATATTCCTAAACCATCTTGAAATAAATATGCATATGCTGATCTGGATGTTATGAAATATTCAGCATGTGACAAGAAATACTTCAAAAGGTAGATATATGTGCTGGCCCTCAAGTAATTGGGTTCATTAATTGCTTCCAATAGAAACATGAAAGTTGCTTTTCCTCCTTCCAAGTAATTTGGACATGAAGACATGAAGAAGTCGTTATTTTTAAACATAGTTTAAGAAAATGAATTTGCTCACACAGAGATGAAATATTGAATATTTTATTAATTTTTTTTGTCCCAATGATCCAGGTATTTAGTGACACATGTAATTTGTGCAATATTAATCTAACAATACATGCAGTATTCTGAGATATACTACCAGCATTTTTCAAGAGAAATATTGTCTTCATTTATGGCCTTGTAAGAGGATCTTGAGAACTTCTTGTCAGGAAAGTGGAGAAGATAAAGAGGAAATACTTTAACTTCTTTTTTCCAGCAAATAGAAATGTCTTTGTATAATCAGAGAGAATAGCACTACTTAGTAATGAATGCTTATTAAATGTGTCCTCTCTATGTATTCATATTTATTTTTGAGAAAAATGATACCAGTTTCTCAGATGTGAAAGATGAGACACTACTAGTGATTAAAGTATCAAAAGCAGAGGCTCTGATAACAAATGACAAATAAAACAGCAGAAGTTCCCAGGACACATCCAAAAGCTCCAAGGGAATGTAATGAAGGAGGTTGAACTCCTGTCAAACAAAAAACCAGACAAAAAAATGCCAAACCCAGGTATTCATTAAAATGAGCTCTGTAGCAGAAAATATTTACCTACCTTTGAGAGAGGGGCAAATGATACCCTAGAAATCACAGATCTTCAGTTAATAATTTGGTTGAAGTAACATTTTAACATTATGTAAAAAAAATAAATTATGAAATTCTTAATGGATTGCAATTTTACAAGGTGATTGGCTTCTATAACGGGAAAAAAAATTCTATCATTTAATGTAGTAAAAGTCCTTGAGGGTGTCAATAAAATGGCGAGTGAAGGAGATAGGTAGGCATGTTTGTCTAAGCTTTCAAAAAGCCTTTGGCAAAGTCTCTCACAAGAAGCCATTAAATATGATCAGTCTTAAGAAGAGAGAGCTAAAATTCTGTCATAGGTCAGAGCTGAATGAGACACAAAAAACAAAGAGCCAGAATTACTCATCATCTTTGAATAGGGTGAAATGTTAACAGCAGTGTGTTTGAATATTGAAAGAGAGCCCCTCTGGTTTAATGTACTCTGTGCATTAATGATCTGGAAGAGAGATGAAATGAGCAAACCCCTGATTATTTATGACAGAAGTAAAAAAAGAATTTGAGAAGTTTCAGGGGGATTTAACATAATGAAGTCACAAACATGATGACAGGCATAATGTAAAGTTGACTGTGGTAGAAGAGTGCCCAATGCTGGCAATTTTCTAAATGCTCTTAAGTATCTTTGGATCTGTAATTAAGATATCTCTTCATTTAAGAAAACAAAACTCCTATGTGTATTTTGCAGTGATAGATCAACTCCCGCCATGCCCTGTTTCCCCCTCTTCCCCCCTAAAAAAAAAACCCAGCTCTTATGCATCTGTGCTTCATAAAACAAATACACTGGTTGGAGAAGAAGGGGAAAACACCATGAAAAGAAGTCATTTAACATTGACTCTCAAGTTTAATGGTAGGCTTTGAAGCTGAATGTATGTACATGCAAGTATATTAGTTAGGTAATTAGAGATCACTGTGGCAGGATCATTTGGAAAACTGACCTGAATTAGCGTGTAATACCACAGAACTGATATTGGATTACCTCTGATGGCAATGGTCCTTGATGGTTGTAGATACCAAGACAGTCTTCTGTGAGGAGGGGAGCTAAAATCAAAGCAGACATCTGCTTTCTCTCCCCCAAAATCTGAGATATATCCTCATATAATACAGCTGAGTCTGTATTATATGCTTGGCCTTATATGCAGCTCTTGGCCTCTGTCCCCGGGCTGAGCATTTTCAGGGATGTTACTTTGTCAGGACAGGTGCTTTATGCTGTGTCTCAGCTGGTATTTCCCTAGCTGAGCTCCTGCTTCTTAAACCACAACCGGTTCTGTGTCAACTCGCAAGGTTGCACTTCTTCAATGACCTATAGCTGACCAGTAGTGAGTTGCTTACCATTTTGGGACCTCTACCTCAAAGCTGTGCCCTCATCGTGAAAGCCGTTGCTGTTTTCCTGTGGTTGAAGTGCCCATGATAAAAAGAGACAAGTATCAAGTCCAGGCCCAGACAGCCAGGTCTCATAACAAGCATTTGAGAAGCCCAGCAGGTCAGCACTGACACCTTCCACTAGTGTAAAGCTTCTGACCTTTTACTGGCAGTTATAGTAATGTTTTTACAAAAAAGAAAAAACCCTAAATGTATACAGTTTTGCTATATCTGTGTGCTTATGTTGGGATTCAGAAAAAGCTAATGTTAAAATCTGTGTGGCATGCTTCTACTTTTATGAAAGCAGCAGGGTTTTTATTTAGCTACACAGGATACAGATTTCCTAAAGAACTTTAATGGTTATACGTACTCTGGGAGGATGGTAGGTGTTTTTTTTTCAGCCTCTGTTATAAGAAGTAATTATACATTTTTCATGACAAGATTGTTACATCAAACATCAAAAAACCTGTTCAGATGTTACAAACTGATTAAATGAAAGAACAAAGGCTTACTTTGGTATGTAGAGTGATTATTGGTACAAAGCAATAAGGACTAAAATTACTATGAAAAGTGGAGCTTTCAGAAAATTATTTAACTTTGCTCCAAGTTCATCTGGTGCTGCCTATTTTCAGTATAATGTATCGAACTACACAGATGATAATTTTATCTGATGTGACCATTTCTATGTTCCTGTAGTGGTCTGTCTCACAGTCATGGTTAGCAAAATTCTTTTCTGTTGACAATTTTTCTCTTTTTAATGCTATCACATTCGTTTTATTATTTAAATCAATTCAGGCAGGCAGCATCTTATCAATTAGGATATAAGTCTCTGCTCAGTATTAAACCTATGTAGGAATTCTGTCAAAACCATGAAAACTATTAAGTCAAGTCTTCTAAAAATCTTAAATCTCTGCTGCCAAAAATCACGTTGGTATCTACATTGCAATCAGTGCTCAACTGGTGAATTGTAACCGTAGTTACAGAATTTTTAGTCGCAACTTTTTCCCTGTCAGGACTGAGAACTTTACAGAAGTCTGTAAATAAGGTGGGAGAACAACACATGCCAAAACACTATAGTTCATGTAATTTCTGTACGGTGCCACAGGAACAGTCTGGAGCTTCTAATAAACTAATAGAAGTGATTTTCAGTGCTGACCAAGGCAATATATTCAATATATTAACTAAAATTTAGCAAGCTTGACTTTAAGCCAACTGAAGGGAAATACTAGTAGATCTATAGCTGACGTGATGTAATAAAATCCTTTGGTGTATTAGTATACTCCAGGAGCTAAATGTAATGTAAATAAAGAAGGTAGCTAATTACAATGAATATGCATTAGTTAAAGTTACTATTTTTATAGTGCTGGATTCTAACACTCTTGAATTCACTTAGCATCTTGCCTTACAAATAGTCTCACTGAGTAGAAGTGTGATACCAACCTCCACGAAAAGCAGTTGAGAGTCTCCTCTTACCCCCTGTAGTGTGAGTTGTGTGGGTGTAACTCACTCTTCCTCTGTAAGCAAAGGAGGTGCAGTCAGGTCTACAGAGGTCAGCCAAGCAAATTACCTTGAGTACAGGAGAATCTGAGTGCCTTTCCTAGGCTTCAGGAGAGAAATTCCATCAACCTTTCTTTCATTTCAGTATGTACGCAAAGAAATTATGGTTATTAAAAATAAAATAATTAATGTGTTTAAACAAGACTTTGTGGAGTGAATGACATGGGAATTTGTATAACAGAGAGGAAAAGCCACGCTAAAGAAAACTAATTTTAATCATGCTCCTATGGGAGTAAATTTAATACTTGAAATCCAACTCTTTCTGGTTTTGGTAAAAAAATTTGTTCTGGTCTTTATGCTTTTGAATATATAAATATACGTGTATGATAATGATAGAGATGTTACACTAATTTATGTTTACAAATTACACATGGAAATTCATACAGTCGTATATCTTGTTTAATTACAAATAATATATACTTGCCTTTATATTAAATAAGCAACTTCTTTCTGAGCAATTTCTTTCTGAACGTCTTTCTCGGTATTATTTAATGAAGAAGGAAAAGATGGAGGTCCTTTCACAGCAAGATTAGTGTTTTGTACCCAGTGAGAGCCAAAGCAAACAATATAGGTGCAGATATAAAAACAATTAATATCATCCCTCTGGTTCCATAAGCAACAGAAAAAAAAAAGAGGGAGGACATGACATTTGAAGTTTGACTGTTTCTCTAGCATCTGTTTATGATGGCATTTGAATAATGCCAAATGGATGAGAAATACCAAAAGTTAGAAACCCAGCAGCTCGTGTCATCAGCTAGGCCAGAGAGCTGCAGGAGTATGAATAGAGGCACAAACAGAAAGAATTCCAAGTCATACTCAGCTGCATGTGTAATTTCTCAAGCTGTTTTTAGGAACTCATCTTAGATGACATTTCTAGAACAGTCAACATTTTTTTCAAACTGAAAGGATTTTGATATTTTATCTAACTTAAAGGAGAAATAAACATTTTTAATTTCTTTTTTAAACTAAATTTTAGTTTCTGTTGAAGTGCAGCTCTGAATGAACCAACATTAAAAGAGGAACCCCTATTGCTCAGGATAAACTCGGCCATTTCAAACTAGAGAAATATTAAGGGAGACCCAGAAACCTTTAATTATTAGAGCAGGGAAAAGGCTAGTGTTTCTCTCAATTGAACTTCTTCTTTTATTAAACACAGGCACTTTGATCACTATTTTGTTCACCCAGAAAATTTTTTTTCTCTCTGCCTCAGTACCTGCCCTTTCTTGCAATTCAAATGACTGGAGAGGTTGGCAAATGAGACAATAGCAAAACTGTTTCTCCCATCTTTCCATTTCTAAGATATTCCTAAAAGAGAAGGAATTTTAAGAGATGTTTTGGTTATTTTAAAGATAATTTACAGACTAGAGAGTTCTGTCACTTTTATCCCCACACCTGATGTGACACATTTCCTTTCTTTAAAGCAAATCAGCAGCTCCATTTATGGTATTTCTTCCAATAACAATTCCAACAAACAATAAATTGTAAATCAGTAATTCTGAGCAGCTGCTTGTAGCTGAGGTAGACTCTATGCATTCACTCATAAGAAGCAAAACTAGTGAGTTGCACTTGGGAGTGTTTTCTCATTTGTTATTTGAAAAAAAAAAAAAAAGTATGCTTCCCCTTCTGAAAAGCCTTTTCCTTTACAAAGCATCAATTTTGCTTACTGAAGCTGAAAATAAAGCATCAGATTGAAAAACAGAACATTAACAATAAAGTCTGGTTTTGTGTCTCCTCTTCAGTATTTCTGTAATGAAGAAATGTCACTGCAGTGCACTCCTTATCTGAAAGTGAATAGTTTCATTGTCAGCTGCGTATGTACTTTATGTACTAAATGACAGTTTTTCCTGTGTTCTCCCATTTCTGCCCTCATTGCCCATCAGAAGCATTTGTACTGCTATGTTAATCTCATATTCTATTAAGATTTTTCTAGTTATGATGCAACAATTTAGCAAGCAATTCTTTCTAATTTTTCCTCAGGGACTTCAGTTAGTGTCTCTCATGCATCATAAATAAGGAATATTTTAATAGATGGCTGTTCCTCCACCCTCACTCCAAGTTATTATTTATTCACTGAGATAACAAAAGACAAATTGAGCAGTAATAGCAGAGTCAATTAAAGAAAATACTTTGATAATCCTGACACAAGACACAATCGTGTTACTGTACCAATTCCACAAAGCTGAATTTGGTCTGTTGTGTACATGGTAGATAGAATGAGGAAAAAAATAGGTGGTTTTTTGCCAAGTAATTTAAAAAATGTCCTAAGTATTATAGCTTTTCTTGGACTTTTCTAAATGGCAATAAACAGTGAATTTATGTAATAGTTTGCAATCATTAAACACAACAGAACTGTGTCTCTCTAGTCTTGTACCATGGGTGCAGATCCAGTTCTCTATGTTATATCCAGCCCATGCACTCGTATGACAAACATGCATGCTGATTTCCTATACAGCTGCAAACAAATTGTTTCAATTTCTTAATTCCTGGCGATTTTCTTCATTTTAGCTTGTTTGAGCCTTTTGTAATATTTTTTCCTTTGCAAGTTTTATCCACTTTATCAGTAGAGCAACTTCTGTTTTACTTGTGTTGGTGTCTTTGTAAGTACTTCAGGTTTAACTTGTTTGAGACTAGTTTAAGCATCCTATGTAATTTATCAGTGATATGGGTCCCAGCTGTTCTGCAGCACCTGCAGCTACAGAAGGAAGAATTATATCTTTTCAGTGGATACTCCCTCTGTACAGCAGATCTCTTCTAGACAGTAATATGGGTTGATGTAGACCAATATTTATTATGAGTAAGCTGCTGTATGCTAAGAGTCAGTCATGCAGTTCCCACTTACACTAATTGTAACCACTGGGATCCTTTTTTTTTGGCCATACTTACTGCTGAAAGCATAATCCTTAAAATTTAATCATTTCTTGGAAAAAACCCTTGTGGATATGATAGTCATCATATAGTACATCACAGAAAATTACATTCTGTTTCATGGAGTTCTCTGGAAACTTCTAGAGTTCACTTTTTATATATGTCATAGGCTACTATACCAATTTCTATGGTCATATTACATACCTGTGGAGAATTTTTTCAGACATAGTAAGTTTTAAGGGACTTTTCAAAAAGGAGAAGTTAAAGGGTTAGCTGTGATTATGTTGCTTGGACTATGTGAGGGCTTACTGTGCATTGGTTATTCCCCATCAAGTCCCCAGGGACATAAATAGTTAGACCATAGGATGTGGTTTGTGAAACTTAGGGTTTAGACTACGGGCATGTGGTTCTTTAAAAACTTGAGGTGTAATGAACCACTCTGCAATAAGACTGCTCAAGCTCACCCTGCACTAGGTTACCTCTATAAGCAGCATCTGCAACCGTTGCCCTTTTACGCAGTAGAAGTTTAATCCTGACAGGGATTTAGTTTGAAGTATCTTCTTGTGTATCTCCATGTGATCTCTTCACTTTCTGAAACAGGAAGCAAAAAACAATTTGCGTTGAAGCTCATATTAGGAATACTCGCTAATTGCTACGGTTTGAATACTGTATCTCTAGTGTCTTCTGAAGTATTGTTATGGTCAATTCATTAAAAGAGGCACTTGTGATGATTTTGTCACAGCAATGGCCAACCACCATGTTCTGTTCTGAGACATGCTTTCTTATAATTTAGAAACCAGCGATAATTACAGCCATAACTCAGTGAAGCAATAAAAACAATATAGTCTTTCTCCTTCAGCAGAACCATTTAGACTGAAGAGGCTATGTAGTTGATTTGGGACATCTCTTCATGCTTGGTTGCACCTGTATAGCCATAGTAGATTACAGTTATAACTATGCAAGAGTCTTATTCACCTTTACAGATTATCTTTGAAAAAGATTAAAGACTAGCGTCTTTATCTTGTTCAAGCCTGGGGAGAGATGGCATTGGTACCCTTGTCACATATGATGAAGGATGAAAGTAAAAAAGTAGTAATTCCCTGAATAAAGTACATTTGCCCTGGGATTACTGTTTTAATAATTTGGCATTTCCAATCAATCACGAATAAAGAATTTAGGAGGCCCTCTATTTCTTTCTGAGATGATCACTAAAATTGCATATAGTAATTACATATAGAATCAACAACTGTTGCTAGTTGTAGTATGTGCTGAGTGGCCTCGTTTATATGGACCATGGTTACAACGGGTTTGGTTGTTTTTGTTTTTTGAGTGTTATTTTATAATTTTTCATGACATATACCTGCTTTTTTTTGACTGGGAGCAAGACACCGAGTGCTGGCTGCATGTGCAACAAATTACGTTGCCAACTGATTCAAAGGTAAAGCTGGCTGGCAGCAACTATGATATAAATAAATATCATGAATAAATGAGAAAAAATATATCATTGCCTGCTTACTTCAGATTTATTTATTTATTTATTTTATTTTTCCATGTTTATAAGGTGTTCTAAAATAGTTGGCCAGTATTTAAGCACAGCTTTTTTTTTCATAAGGCCAGACTTTATCCATTGCTTTGGCATACCAGTGAGGACGCATTCTACTGGTATGCATAGTTAAAATAATTCTTTTTCCCATGTTTATAGATATGTCATAGTTAAAATAATTCTTTTTCCCATGTTTATAGATATGTTTAAAAAATAAGTTTGACATATTTAAATAATAGGATGTGAGTTTGGATACTGTAACTCTCAGTCCACATTCTTTATTTTTCTCTATATAGATGTGACAGTGTGATTCCCCCCCCAGGTGCCAACCTGAATTTTATCTTCCATAACCCTGCCAAAGTGATAACTGGCGACACTTCTTTTGATGCAGCCCAGGGTGCAATTGGCCTTCTGGGCTGCAAGTGCCCACTGCCTAATCATGTCCAGCTTCTTGTCTACCAGCACCCCCAAGTCCCTTTCCTCAGGGCTGCTTTCTAACACCTTGTCGCCCAATCTGTATTGATACCCAGGATTGGTCCGGCCCAGGTGCAGAACCTTGTACTTGCTCCCATTGAAGCACACATGATTGTGTGCTTTCTCTGTGTCTTAAAAATATGAATATTTATGTTCTGGTTTTGGTTGGGATAGAGTTAATTTTCTTCATAGTAGCTAGTATGAGGCTATGTTTTGTGTTTGTGCTGAAAACAGTGTTGATAATACAGGGATGGTTTTGTTACTGCTGTGTAGCACTTACACAGGGTCCAGGCCTTTTCTGCTTCTTACACCTGTGGGCAGGCTGGGGGTGAAGAAGAAGTTGGGTGGGGACACAGATAGGACAGCTGCCCCCAGCTGACCAAAGGGATGTCATGTCCAGCATATAAAGTTTTGAGGAAGAAGAATGAAGGGGAGGATGTTTGAAGTGACGGTGTTTGTCTTCCCAAGTAACCATTATACTTGATGGAGCCCTACTTTCCTGGAGATGGCTGAACACCTGCCTGCCAGGAAGCAGTGAATGAGTTCCTTGTTTTGTTTTGCTTGCACATGTGGTTTGTGCTTTATCTCAGCCCACAAGTTTTCTCACTTTACTCTTCCAATTCTCTCCCTCATCTCTCCTTGAAGGGAGTGAGTGAGTGGCTGTGTGGGGCTTAGTTACCATCTGGGATTAAACTATGACAACATAAAACCTGAAAATATTTCTAATAGTAATTCTACTACCATTGTTACGTAGACAAAATATAAGGAAGTGATAGTACAGTGTAATTTACTGGGATAAGTTCTATTTTTTAACATAAATAAAAATGATCGATCTATGGCCAAAGTATTTCTGAAGCTATTCTCCAACATGAAACAGAAATTTATGAATCGTTTTGCATAATTTCCAAATTAGGCCATATGCATCATGACATTTGTCCAGAAACTCTGAAGTAAATCTGGAATAATGTCAAAAATTAGTCCTTTGTGATTTATAAATGACTGCTATGCTTCTATATGCATCTCACTCGAGCTTTTTCCCATCAGCGTAAAAAAAGATGTAATGATTCAAACGCCATCTTTTCATCGTTACTGGCAAGGGCTGGATGTTTAGGTGACTCAGTAAAGCTACAGACAGCTTTCAGGGTACAAGGCTGCTAGCCTTTTCTTACTCTTGAAGATGAGAATGCTGAAAGATATTCCTGTCCTACAATAGCTCTGGGTTCCAATGCAAATGATACACAGAAAGCAGTTTGTGGAGAAAAATGTTTTTGCTCCTGAGCAGTCACAATTCCTGTTTGTATTTTTCCTGCATGTGATAAAATTAAGTGGCTCTTTTTAATGGTTTTTCTCCTTTACAGCACTTAAAACTCCCCAATTAGAATAATGGTTTATGTTCCTATAATGGCTGTGCAGAAGATATTTGTCCAATTCTGTATTTCTCAAACATAATTAGCACTTCTATTTAGTATTAAATATTCATAAACCTGACCTCAACTAGTGGCTCTTAACTAACACAGAGATTCATAACAGTCCTTAGTTCAGGAAGCTGACTTTGTTTTCCCATTTTGCAATAGTGATAAAAGTACTCCAACCAATTTCGATGTCAGGAGATGTAAATCCTGTTCTCATATTTATTTTTTTATTAATGTCATCATTTTATCTGTCTCAAGTATATATGCAGGAGAGAAAGGAAACAATATTCTGTCAATGTTTCTAATATGCAAGCTTTCATAAAAGAGCAAAATTGTTTCGAGTGAGATGTAATTGCATGGTTGGATGGCATGTTTTGGCCATTCATTGACAGAACACTACTCCTTGCCATCAAATTTATTTACCACCATATATTGAAATATCTACTGTGCAAATTTTAATTTCCCAGACTTGAAGGCTAGTTTTCATATCATAAAATATAGCAAGTAGCAATAAATCTAGAGAACACAGTGATCTTTTCCAATTCATAGAATCATAGAATTGTCTAGGTTAGAAGGGACCTTTAAGATCTAGTCCAACCATCAACTAAACTCTGATAAAAAAGAATAAAAAAATCACTAAACCATGTCACTAAGCAGTATATCACCCCATTTTTTGATTACCTCCTCTAACCCCTATGATTCTATGATTATTAGGAAACCCAAGGGGACAAAAATTTTCACTGATGCCCAGATGAAAATATTGGCTTTCTACTCAAGCTGTTATTTTAAAACTGTCTAAAATGTAAATTTAAATGAGATATGCTGAAAAAAAGCGCAACTTATTGAACTAATGTTTTATTTAGGTGTTCTTTATCTAAATACCTCTTTATCTTTAATTCCTGAAAATGTGTTTGAGGCTTCTTTCTATTTGGCACAGGAAAGTCAGGTTATAAATCAGGAAATGTTTAAGTGTTGGGAATCATCTTCTACTCATATTAAAATGTGCTTACTAAGACTGCTTCCTATATGCTGAGAGTTTTTTAGAATATATTTCCTCTCTCCCTATGACTGTGTTGAGCCAGGAACATGGACTGAAGAAGCAAAGTAGGTTCTAAGAAGAGCAGATTTGTATTTTCTGACCTGGCCATTTCAGCTGGCAAAGGTCGCTTATGTTTTTTTAATATATCTTATATGATTATTTAATATTTTAAAATATTTTTAATATTTTGTTGTTGTTGTTTTGTTGTCGTGGGACTTGAGACAGCTACTTGAGTAGGGATCAACAAAATGCTTCCTGGGTATATCCTCTGTTCTCAACTCAGCACTAAAAGAAGCTGGTCTATAGTTTTGGGCTCAATGAAAGTTATTCCTAATTTTCTGGAAATTCATTGATGGACAGAACATAAAATTAATTTAACCTTTTCTCAAATGACATAGAGAATTTAAGTCAAATACAGTCATTGTAGTGTTAAAATTCTGATATCTAAAGCATTCTGTTAGGATGAAAGCATTATTAGAAGACAAGGCAAAACTATCCTTGATTTTCTTCTGAACTATTTTGGAGCCATCTTGAGATGGAGCTATTTATAAGATTTTAATAATATAGGAGGAGATTGGGAACTCTGAACATTCTCCAAAATGCTCTCTAGGCTAATGAGTAGCGAAACTAAATAACTAACAAGTTAGATAATAACAATTACATGAAGATCATGCCTTCAGGGTTGTACAAAGATGTCAAGGGAGCTATGGAATAAGCAGCTTTCATATGAGAAGGATGTAATGGAAAATTTTAAGAAATCATTGCTAATTTTGCTCCATTTATTTTGTTAGCTATATTTTGTTAGCTATTAATATTGTTTAGCAGTTGCAAATGCAGAGGGAGATAAAAGCAAGTAAACTAAATTTGTGAGCTAAAATGCCTTCTTGAAACTGTCAGACAGAACACAGAGTGTGTTAAAGAAAAAAAAATTATCATTAGATGTAGTTACTTTTCTAATCAATACAAAATCAAAAGAGAGCTGCATGAAAAGTACAGGTAACTTTCTTGAAATACAGACATTACTTAGTTGACTAAAAGTTTCTGAAATGTCTTAGAATTCAGGAACTTCATGATTAATTAACTCTAGGAATGAGGATCCCATTGATAGCATATTAAAAGAGGTGACATGCTACTGGACAAAATCTCTTCACAGACAACAGGTCTTCTACGTAAATAGTTATATGAACAGCTGTTTCTGGAGTCCTGACTACTGTAACTCTACCAGAAAAAAAAAAAAATCGAATTAGAAAACCAAGCCTACTGCTTTGTCTTATTTCAGTACAGCTGAAAAAGGAATTCATGTGTTAATGAAATGATGTTTGAGATAATAAATAAGGACTCTTTTCACAGCTAGTGGTGCCTTGAAATAACACATTTTATGTTATCTCTTAGTTTGCTTAGCTGGTTAAATCTATCAAAGCCATTTTCGGAGAGGAGGAATCAAAATCCTGATTTACACAAGCTGTAGACAAAGGACAGTTAATTAATTGGGTTAAGGGCACTGATGCTCATTTTCCTTTTTTTTTCTTAATTTGAGGAAGTGAATGCATTACCTGAGATTTGGAAAGGATTTAGATTCTCTAGATCAGTTAAGATACTGTAGGAACAAATGCTCTATTCATATTAAAGTGATGGTAAACCAGTTCCCTTCAGTAAATAAAGAAGCAGGGAAAATAGATTATCACCAAAGAAAACTGCTGTATCATCTGCTGTATAATGCACACCTTTGCTTTATTATTAAACTATATTTGTAACTGTTCTTTATTTCAAACCTTGCCATCACTTAGATCCACTTAAACTATTTTTTTGTATTACATGAGAATTTCCACATGCAACATGTTCCTTTTTACTTACTTAAGCTGAAAACCACAGCAAAACAGATATGCTTGCACCAATGTTTTTAATATTATTATATACACTAAAAGAGAATGCATTCTGAATATAAAGGATTTTTTTCACCCTTGTGTAGCCTTACAATTTTATACCAAAAATACATATATTGAGTTTTTATTTGTTGTATTAGGGATTAGATTTGTAAATTAAGAAAGAAACCCCATGTGCTCCCCTTCTCTGACCTTAATTTTTTGATATCTTCTCTTCTAATATTTCCATACCTTCAAATGTAAATATTTTGCAATTTTTAAAGAACCATGTAGTATTACTTGTTGATAGAAAGATAGATTCCCTCTCAGCAACAAGATAGTTGAGAGGGAATGACAGAAGATGTCTCTCTTCTTTTTTGATCTTTCTTAGTATCAAAAGAAAAAGCCTATGAAACCGATGAATCACTAGGGAACCACAGATGTGTTAAATACATATATATGCATATGCACACATACATATACACACACAAATACATATACATAAAAATCACTCTATATCCTCTTTGCTATGAATGACATAAATAGATATTAAAGGGATGGACACTACAGATATTATGACATAAACAGAAGTATGGTGAGTGTTGATATGTTCTATTATTTACATAGTAGTCACTTTACTTGGCTAGTGACCCAATAAGGAAACTATAGTAAGAGAAAGTGTCACTTTTACATTGCAATTTTTCAAATTGTAATCAATCAAGAGCACATTGGATTACTTACTGCATTTATATGCCATGAATAAGTAGAAGTTAAATCGTATCAGCTCATTTCTCAATCTTGACATAGAAGTTAAATTGAAGCTCAGAAGGTACAGCTTGACATTGATGTCAGGACTAAGTATATAGGCTGCTGAAATCTTTCAGGTATCTAAAGAACTCATTTTCTTCTTTTCCTCAATAACTGGGAAAGATGCTTATTGTATCTTTCCAAGGTGCATATTTGACACTTCAGAAAACAAGACAAAAACTTCCAAACCTGCAGCATTATTATTGTTTTGTATTTAGATCCTGCTATTATGCATGGATGTTCTTCATGTGCCTTCTTTTAGGGGGAAGCTGCTTTTCAGTTTTATTCCCTTTTTATTCTTTGTCAAGCAGCAGCAGATGTTTAAGCCTTGATTCTTGATTCCACTAATGGTCCTCTGCAGAACTGAGTATTACAGTGTGGTTTACATCTCTGTGATAGATAGAAGATATTACAAACCAGATGTATTGCTTTGGAAGGCTTTGCATTAATAAATCACTGCAGGATGTCATTTTGCTTTTGACATCTTAGATATAAAGCATGGAAGTATCTCTTATGTAGCATCATTGATAATGAATATTATGATGACATTGGTTTTTAGTTCATAAAGTTTGCATAAGATTGTATTTATTTCTTTTGGGTTTTAAACAAGTGAACTGACTTAAGGTTTCCCTTTGGGGTTTAGCCCTTTTTTGAAACGAGTGATGTCAAATTTGGAGGACCTGCATATTGAAATATTTGCAGGTTTCATTAAATATTTTAAAAATTTACTTTTTGTATTCTTCCTTTTGGTGATACCATTATACATGCAAAAGATTACATTTGTGAAGAAATATCTTTTCAGTTCATAGAAACAGGAGCAAAGATTTTACAGTTGCTGAATCATCTGATAAGATAATTTATGTAACCTCTCCTTCCTCTATATTCACTGTTTTATGAGATATCATCCTGCCTTTGTCACATACGTGATGTATGTACAAGCTAATATATGTTTCACAGAACTGTAAGATTTATATTTTGATATCAAATCAATACAGACAAGCCTTTCATGTGCATTCGTTATATATATAAATATATATATATGTTTGCATTAGGTTCTGTTGTGATTTTGTAGCATATAATCGATTTGGATTCCATTTTAGCTATTAACAGTCTGTTAACATATGACCTGTGCTTCTTGTCCAGGATATGAAAACTGCTTTTCAAGACTTTACATGATATCTCTGGGTTATTTAGAGGGGAAGGTATGGTAATAGTTTGTGGGTTTTACCTTTTTTATTTTTTATTTAATAATGTGTCTTACTTCCAGCTTCCTGGTAGCAGATTTGTTTTTTTCCCTTTCAACTTCAGTGTTCTCTTGGCCGACCCATGATTTACTTCTTGTGAGAAGGTGTGGTAAAAAGGAAGTATCTAAATCTTGGTATATAAGGTTAAACAAGGATTTGTATTCTAATTCCTAAAATGGTTTTCTAAAGTCACCTAAAATGTTTCTCTACTTGAAAATTAAATGGTTCTAATGGTGAATAAGTTCTAAAAAGAAATTCAATGTCATAGTGCATTTTCAAAATTCCCTTGATGAAGTGATGATTTCTATTTCCTACTATCTGTGCATGGGTTTATCATCTTATTTTGTGGCTGTCGTGTTAAATAACAATGCAAATGGTAGGTGGTAACCACATTGCTCAGACACTAAGTGATTGAGAGGTCTTCAAGTTATGACTTTACTTTCCCATTAGTTTTATTTTAGCCTTTTTTTATTAATTATTTCAATTTTTTTCAACTTATTAATATATAACGTATTAATATACAAAATATTGAATATGAATCTTTCACCGGTCAGAACTGTACACTTCTGCTGCTTCTTTGAGTGTATTCATTCAATTTTAGAAAATAAAAATGCTACGGTGTTTGTTTGGTGGGTTTTTTGGGGGTGGGGTGGGGGGTAGGGGGGAATGGGATGAGCGTGGGAGGGTTTTGTTTCATTTCCTGAAAAATGAAGGTTCAGAAAAAGTGTCATCCTTTGATTTTCATTATTGGATTAGCAGCTCTTTGCTTGCAGTGGTTGAAAAATAGATGTTAGGAGGTATGCCTGGAATGCTAAACTGATCTTTTGGAAAAGAGATAACATTTCATATATCTTTAAGCATAAAGTGCCCTGAGGCAAAGCACAGTTCTTCTATTGGAGGATTTATTCTTGCAAATTTTTAGGTATATTACATAGCATGTATGCGTTGAAAAGCAATTTGTTACTGTCAATTATTAGTCTCGATGGTTATTCCAGTACAGGTAGAAAAATAATGTTAAGAAATTATTGAAAAGTTAGAATGGGAAGGAAGAGTTATTGTTCAGAAAATTATCCTATCCCACTGTGTTATACTCTCCTTGACTTTTGCAAGTACTGTGAGCATGTTCTCTACCGCTGCAGAATTTATCTGCAGACAGCTCAAAGGTTGTCTGTACAACTGAATAAAGCAGAATCATGTTGTGTACAGGATAATTTCTTGTTGTCTGCATATAAATAGAGCAAAATATGGCACAAATATATATCTGTACTCATTATAATACTCACTATAACATCATATTTATTAAAGAAATCAATGTCATATATCAACACAAAATGAAAGTATGGAAGATTCTACCAAAATTATTTTGTATTACTGTTGATGCCATTGAATGTTAAAAGTGGATCTGCTTTACCTTGGGAAGGTATAGGTAAGAGCTTCAGTGCTGTCAATTTATGGAGTGGCAATTTCCCATGTCTAGAATTTGTTGTTGTTCTTATAGATATGCCATTAACAGATTAATGTTTATTGAAACGTAAATCGGCCAAATACGTCAGTCCTGTGAAAATTATTTTCACTGTAACATGCTGATATCTAATAACTGCATAAAATAATAATAAAAGAAAAGAATATCCAATATTTTTCTTATAGAAGATGGTTGTTATTAATTTGATTTAAGCATCCAAATTTTTTGTTTTCATACTGACATTTAGCACATTAAATGTCTCTGTTGGAGACATCTACTTGAGAGGAATCTTTATTTCCACATAGTAAAAATGACATTCCCTTCCTAGTCATTAGTTTTTTCTGATTTTCCACAGAATTAAAAAGAATTTACAATAATATTGCTATAGTTGTGAGAGAAATTTGGATGGTTAATGGCATTATTTTCTGAACTAATAAGGTACAATAATGTCATAGAAGTATTGTTATGTAACTTCAAAATATTTTAAAGTTTACCTTTAATATTGATTAGAAGACCAAACAGCTGGGTAGATATATTAATGTATATTAATGTCCAAAAAATTGTATTTTTTTCTTTATTTAGTAACATCACTTAGAAGCAACTGTAATGGAAATTCAGTTCAATCTACCATGTCAGCCATTTGCAGATCCTGAGGTATGAACTTCAGTCTCTAATAACATTTTCAAGGTTATTCAAGCAATATGTCTTATATGGGGTTTTTTGATGTACACGGTAGACTTATTTTCTGTTGTTTTCAATTTATTGTAGCTTTTCTTAGCAATTCACTTTGTTCAGAACAAAATGTTCTTATACAGTTGTAGTTAAAATATATTCATTAAATATTTTTACATTTCAAATACTAAACCAATATGTTTTTAGCAGAGCACTCTGCAGAGCAAATGAGTTTAATGTATGGCTGTAGGTTTTCCTTCTTCAGTCAAGATATTATGAATATGAAGCACTAATTCGAAGCAGGCCCTAGAAACATCACATCTCTGTATTAAAAAAATATTTTTCCTCTTCAAAGGAAGTTTGGAGGTTCTGACTTGGGATAGCTTAAAATTATATAAGTATATATGAAAAATCACTGCCATAAATACAGTATTTATTTATAGCAGCAATGTGGTTAGTTTAGTAGCAAGGTGGCAGATTCACTGAGTTAGACTCCTGGATAATTCACGTAAGTATGAAACTTTTTTAATCCTTTTTCTAGATTTGGACAGCATCTTCAGGCTCTATGTGTAGTAGAAATTAGGAATATTAAGTAGCTAATATTGTTTGCTAATTTTTTTGTGTTATCAATTGTACCAGCCAAACTTATTTCTTGTCAGTAAGAAAGAATTTTTGATCAGAAGAACACAGTATCATTTCAAATTCACAGTGTCATTTTGATAAGTCATATATGGGCTTGTGAAGGCAGGACAGAAAAGGAGGAGATGAAAAAAGAGAAGTATAGACATCCTTGTCATCAGTGCTTTAGTAGTCACATAGATCGAGCCTCCCTGAATAACTGAGTTCTTGAATTATTAAAACATCTTCTTACTTTCCTTCAGGAGAAGATGAGAGACTTACTTTAAAAAGATAAATTCAAAGTGATAGTTCTTAATGACTTTTTTTCAATTCATTAATATGATTTATTGATATTAATTCTTTCTACTATAGCGTGTTACCTTGTTTAAGCTATATAGAAAGAAAATTACTTAATTTAAATATTTCCAAGCCCCTCTGATTTCAGTGATCTCCATGTCTGCTCAGGAGATTTGTCTTCCTGGGTTTCCCCTAAACTTAAAAAAGCAGAAAGTCCTCATCAAAGGGTGATTTGTGTGCTTCAATTTGTCCTCTAAAAGAATGTCTCTCATTTTGCTACTAGTAGAAAAAGCCTCAGGAAACTAACTTAAAATTAGCATTTGTGAATAACCCAAAGACCAGATTATCAAAGCAACTCTGACAATTACACTGATTTTTGTCAAATTTAGTCACGGTATTGCTTTTAATGATCTCTCAAGTGATTCACATCTTAAGAGGAAAAATTCTTGAATGGAACAGCTAGTGAAACCAGGAGTTTCATTTAAACAATGATTCACTCAATTTGGATGTTGGCCTGCGAAATTAATTTACTATGATAAAATAAAGTCTCTCAGGCTTTACTCATCCAGGAAAGGCATCTTCAGCAACCTTTACATTTGTGTATTTAGAACAGGACAGATTTATTGTTTTGGTGGTTATGATTTTTTTTTAAAATTTTTCCAGGATTGATACAGAAGAGAATAAACAAAGTAAGTAGCAACACCCATGTATTTTCCTAACAGCTAATGTAATCTAAGGTTTCTTTTATTGTAAGGTTAGTATTTCAATATAGCTTTTACGGTTTCGGGTTTTTGTATTCATACATATGGAGCAAACATATATGACATCTGTTGAAAATATAGTTTGAAAAGTAAAGGAAACCCAAGGAAGCATCTGTGCTGCTTCTTTGACAGTAGCACTGAACTGAAGGTAAATAACTTCCCATATCTAAAGCAAGCAAGAGATTTAATATATATATACAACATAGCGTGTAGATCGTAGTGAATACGTATATAGCAGTAAGCATTGCCCTATAGCAGTGATCTCTATATATCTAATACAGAGATCTAATATATAGGCTAATATAAAATATTCTACTACTATATATACTGTTAAAGAAAGTAAAATTCCCACCCATATGTGGAAAATGCCATAAGTGGAAAATTAAACCAAGCATATCTGTGTCATGTGAGTCAAAAATTCTGTGAAGCAATTGAACAAATACGTACATGTAGACAGAAGACTCGTAGTTAAATACATTTTCTCAAATGTCTGGAACATATAGTAATAAGATTCAGCAAAGGTAGGCTGACAGCTGCAGTATACTTTTGGATCAATTTTCTTTAAAAAAGAAAACAAAACAACAACCAAACAAAAACAACAACAAAAAACCAAACCAAAACTAAAGCAAACCAAAAAAAGCATAATACACTCCACTGATTAAATATATCAAAAGATGTGACTGCAGAATTGATTGAGGGTATTTAGCATTTACATAGGATATATATGACGTCAATGATATTGCCATACCATGTACTCATAGCAGTTTTCTTATTAAAAAAGAACATTATTTTGTTCCTCTGACTAAGCTTATGCTGACAAAGAAAATAATTAGTAACAGAGGCAACCAATAGAGCTTGGGGCGAGAAGACAGTGGAGCACAGAAGGGATTGTAGTTCCGCGCTGTTCCATTTGTGTTTTGCTACAGACAACACCTAGAAATACATCATTTACAGTAGTGTAGGCAGGAGATGACCCCCTGATGTCACTAGATTGTGTTGGTTTAAAGATTATGCAAGTGATAAATGTCTTTGTATGTCATTAAACAGACACAGCATTAAAATACAGAATTTCTGAATATTTTGATAATACTGAACTATAATGCTATATATAGCAGCACCCAACAGCCAGTTGGAAATGCATTTATAGAGGAGGGAGCCTGTACCAGCTAAATGTGAAGTGATACTTTCCAGGAATACTGACCTATCGTTCAAGGTTCAGGACCTTTTTCAGTCAGAGGTGGTATTTGTGCAATAGTCACTAATGTATCTTTTCTCTAGTAATTTTTCAAGTCTTTTTTTCAGGCCATGTCAACTTCAGTATCCAAAACATCCTGTAGTAAACGTGACTTCATAGAGGGACTTAAATAACTTAGGTACTGTCTTGTCTTTGCTTGCTTTGAACTTCCTGAATAAGGGTTTCACCTGCTGCTTCCTTTTTTTCTAAGAGAATAAAGAGTGAGCATTTGTTCCTACTACAGAAAGCAAAAGAAAAATAATTCAAACAATAGAGAAGAATAGTCTAGAAGATTAAATACTTGGGTCCAAAAGCTCAGTTGTAAGAAACTGTTAAGGAAAGCAGATGTAACTTTCATTTGAGGCCATATAAAGATGTTGAAATATCATAGTTCTCGTTCTTGGCAATTTAAATAGTCTTGTGCAGAGTATAATTGTGAATGCACTTTTCTAAGAATGAGATTCAGAATTAATTTAATTGAACTCAGGTTAAATTACTTAAACTGAGATAAGATGAATGCTGATTAACAGAGTCAAATGCCAAGTCGATTAAAGTAATTCAACCTTAACAACAAAACATTTGTGACATATTTATTGACATAAAGTCTCTTCAAAAAAGATTATATGTGTTAGCTTTTACAAGACAAAAGTTCAGGTATGTTCAGGACATTATGTGAGCAGGAATTGCCGACAAAAACATAGAGTTTAAAACTAAGCTTCCTTTAGATTTCATGAAATTAGAATCTCAAATAGAAAGTGTACTTACAAAGCCAATCAGGTTAAATTGTGTAGGCTGTTGTCCTCCAGTTTTTAATGTAGAAGTGGAATTGCAAACATTGAAACAGTAAGCATTGTCTGCCAAAATAAATTTTGCTTGTTTCACTGAATCTTCAATAACAACAACAAAGTGGGTTTTTTAAGTTTCTTTTATAATGGAATTCATATTTATTCCTCATTGCCACAGCACAGCTTAATCTGCTTAATCTATGTAAAAATATAAGCTACCATTATGGTGAAATAATGCATAAGGAATAACTTTTGAAATTGCAAAGCTGTTGAAAGGATGTATTTTCAGTGTATCGACCCACAGAGAAAACTACAGGGGAAGGAAAGGCAGCACAGCATAGTTGCACTTGACCGTGCAACCAACAAATAAACTCCCAGAGGAAAACTTACTAAGCTCTAAAAGGTGAAATATGCTTATTTAAACCCTGCTCTTATATTAAAGTTATATTAAAGAATTAAAGTTGTGAAATTCTATTACCATGTAATGAAATCAAAATGCATCAAATCCTTGTTTGTAGGGATGACAGTTTTTTAGAAAAATAAAGCTGCCATATTGAAGGTTTATGAAGGTGCTTAAAGAACACCAGAGATTTTAAAAAGAGAGAGGGAGTTGAATTCTGTTGGTTGAAAAAGAAAATATTCTCAGATTATTTTGGGGTGTTTTCTTGTCTTTTTTTTTCTTGCCAGCACACTGAAGATATGCATTACGGTAAAATTTTGTCTTTGTATTCCTCCATCTGTCAGGAGTAGAGTCACCATGCATGCAATACTTAAACATTGAGAAAAGGACTTTTCCACCCAACAGATTAAGGAAGAGTGCTTAAAAGTTATTTCCAGCTGATGAAGTATATTCTCCAGTCAGCAAAGGAAGAAATAAATTAAAATGGAAGACAGAAGGCCTGTCATTGAATGTTACTGATTGAGTAGGCAACGGGAAGGGATAGATATAAATAATCAGTTTAATTAAATTTTTTTTTGAGAAAGGTGATAAAAAAGGTGAATATTGTATGGACTGGATATTCTTCATCCCCAAAGTTCAAAATGGCTGGCTTGTGAAATTGACTGTTAGTAGCAGTGATTTGTAATGAATCTACCAAGTTAGATTGGCATTATATGACAGGAAAATATAGTATCTAGCTTATTAGAAAGAAAAACATGCAACTACAAGCTGATCAGTCTATCCTCAATAGTATTCAAGACTTACAAAAAAATACTGAAAATAAGTCATGACTGTAAATTAATAACTGTTGGAAAATACTGCATTAGTTTATCAAAGGTAGATTGTGTCAGACTAACCTTGTATCTGTCTTTGATAAGACAACTGATTGATTGTCTAGACAGGGAAATTCAATAGTTTTAATCTAATTTCAGTAAAACATTTGATAGAATACCATACAGAGTAAGACAGTAATGCAGTATGGTTAAGGAGGTTGTGTTGGTGAGACAATTGTGAGACAATTTATAGAAGGCTGGTAGGTAGAGAAACTCAAAAATAAGTAATGAGACAAATCTTATTTAGTACTTTTCAGTGATTACTCTAATGTCTGGGCAATGGAAATTTACTGATGCAATGAAGCCAGCAGTCAGTATAGAGTAGTATTGAGATACAATAAGAATTAGACTCCTTAACAATTTAAGTAATAGAAGTAGAATAAAAGTCACTAGTTCAAAGTTCAAAATGTACTTCTAGTCACAGTTTGCGTTGTACAATGCAAATGCTACAGGAAGAAATGAAGAAAACCTTTGAGATCTCCAAGTTAGACACAGATCAGTCCAGCTGGATGGGCAACCTGATCTAGAGAAAGATGTCCTTGTCCATGGTAGGGCTGTTGGACTTAAAAAGTCCCTTCCAATCCAAACCATTCTATAATTACACGAAATCACAAAAGCAAAGCAGTTTACAAAGATGATTACGCAGCCTTAGGAAGCACTGATCAAGCATTTTTAAGAAGGAATTAGTATTGTCATATAAAACACTGGTGAGTCTTCCTCTGCAATACCATGTACAAGGAAGAGATATCTTTATTTTCAGGGTGAAATATAGGAAATATATTTGCTAAGAGGAAACTATAAACGTTTAGCTGAATTGGCATAGTAAAACAAAAGCTGAGAGACCTATAAATATATCATAGCGAAAAAAGATTATGATAGTTAACAGCAATGAGAGGAAGCATACCTAAAAGCATATAGACACCAGAACAGAGGGAAATAAACATCCCACTAATAAAGTTAGCCTGGAAAAGACACTTTCTTACCAGATCAGGAGGAATGGGGCAGAAATATTGCCTGCTTTTAAAACAGATTTTAGTTGTTTTAGAAACGATTATGTCAAGTAGTTCCTTCAGGTCTGTGTTCCTTGAAGAATTTTAGTGTTAATTTTGTTTTGGTCTAAACTCAGAAATTTTATGCGGGTCCGCGTATGGGATCAAAGAAAAGCAAGGTTAAGGATCAGTATTGAAATATATTGAGCAGAAAAAGTAGTACATTCTTTCAACATCAGCCAATGTGATGAAATTTTATGTCTTCCTGCTTCATCTTCACATTTTTTTAAATGATGGAAATTTTTACCATTACATATTCTCTATCTAGTGTCAAATGAGCTCTAGGTTTTTCACTAATAAATAAAAGAATAAGGAGATTATCATAAATATTCTGGCAAGTAGGGCTAAGATTTGTAAAGGCTTACTTATGAGTAACTTTGAAGTAATTTGGGAATCTGCATGTAAAGATAGTTATACCTGTGAAGCAGCCTTTGCAGGATCCCGCGTTGATTTCAGATGGTGCTTAGTGTCAATCATTATAAGCACCATATAGATCTCAATAGGAATACTTAGCTAATTACCTTGAAATCTTTCTGTGAGTCATCTCTAATTTATGGGGTTTTGAGATTATGAGATTGAAATTAGCCTGAAGTCAAAGATGCAACACTGTATGAAACGAGAAAATAAATAGCATGACAAGTCTTGTTGGATTGTAGGCTTTTTACACAGAAAGAGTTATTAAGCATTGGAATGGGCTGCCCAGTGAAGTGGTTGAGACACCATCCCTGGGGGTATTTAAAAGACGGGTAGACATAGTGCTTGGAGGCATGGTTTAGTGATGTTTTGTATCTGAGTTAGGTTGATGGTTGGACTAGAGGATCTTAAAGGTTCCTTCCAACCAAGGCAATTCTATGATTCTATGATTTCTGCTTCTTAATTGTAACTCATATTCATCACTTATCAGCTCTTTTCAGACAGTAATCATATTGCACTAGGTGAAATCTTTTATAACTTCATGAATGATAAGGGAAAATTCTTGCATTTAGAGAGGGTATGAATTTGTATTTTAAATCTTCAGTAAGGTCTGTTGCTGGTTGTCATTTCCCTGCAAGGTCTTTTTTTTATTCAAAGTCTGTTCAGATGCTGTAGTTCCTTTCATACGTTTTTGTTTGCTTGTTTGGTATTTTTTCATTATTTTATTTACTTACAGTGTTACCGAATCTAAATATTTTGTTTTTAGAAAAGAATAATCTTCGCAGAGATATTAACTGAGCTAAATTTATACTTTCTCATTGATAATACTCATCAGATGTTTTTCATTGGGTGATTTTCTCTGTGGTCTAGTATTATTCAAAAGTTACTCATTCATGTAGGCCAGTCTTCACCTAGAAAGAAAATCTGCCTCATTTCTAAGCACTGAAGTTGTCCTGGTTGTCCTGCACTATATCTTATAAGCAAAAAACTCATAGCTTTCCCAAATCCCTAAATTCAAAGGAAAGATGATTCAGTTGTCTCTTTGTGAAGTGTTCTGTCGTTACTTTAATGTTACCTAATGTTCAAGAGCATACACAAATTTGTCCTCTCTCAAAAGGCATCAGATTCAAATCTTATTCTATAGATTCAACCTCCATTAAGATTACAACTTTATCTAGGAGAGGTAGTGGGCTGAGTGGTCTAGAATATATGAGATGAATACGTGTGACCATGAAATCACATCCTATCATAGAATTAAAAAAACCCTGTCTTTATTATAAGTAAAAAAGAAAATGAAGTCTAAGGTAGAATGAACATCCATTGGGAATTCTGTCTATATGAATCTCAGAGCATTATCTGATTATGCTTTCTCAAAATACTATGACAACAAATCTATATATGATGAGGGCACAAAATTTTTGTCTGAGGTTTTCAGGCCATTTTGAATTCTCCAAGGGCTTGGAAATACAAGGGAACTGTTTTGTTCATAAACTTCTGTTCAACCAAGAAAAAGGGTTGAGTGCATGTCAGGGTTAATCCCTATCAGTTTCTGGGGCAAAAGAATCAAGACAGTATTTTTAAATACTTACTGCAGAACAAGGGAATGGTCTTCTGTTGAAATACAGCAATAAAAAGAAATGACAGAATGTTTTCATCTGCCCAAGTTTCTCAGGAACTCAGCAGCATCCCTTGTAGGCTATTTTTGTGACAGACTAGAAGAGACTTGAAAAAGAAAATGGTGGCTTTTTTGAGGCACACAAAAGCATCATGTGACTACTGATAAAGGTTCTCATAATGCATTCAGATAGTATTACACCTGCAATACACAACAGTATGGTTTACCCTACTGCCGTAAAACAAATTGAAAAGCTTCCTGGGAAAAGAAACAGAAACAATATCTGAGAGTTGCAGACAGGTAAAAGTTAAAAGTGACTAAACCTGTAACTGGTCTTATTTCCCATTAATTTTGTTTACCTAGCCTGTAATAAAAGGGAATACGATAGTGTTCTCCAATTTAAAGATAAATTGAACAACGGGATACAACATTCCCAGCTCCTGACAGGCATGGTGATGAAGACTTGCATTACACACAACTTCTGAGACTGAAAACACCATTATTGTAGCTCCTTGTCTTTCAGAGAGGTGTAAACTCAGTGTGACAGAAAAAACTTTTAAGTCTTAGACTCAGCTTTGCTAGTAGGATGGAAAGGTAAGTCAGGTCTCTTACAAAGAATAATTGCTTCCTTTAAATAAATTATAGAGAAGATTGAATAGACTGTCAACAACATGTTAATCTGCTTCAATTCTGCTGCCATTAACTGCTCCCCACAGGCCATAAAAGAGATTCTGATTTGACTTTTAGATGCCTGGCCATCTGTTTCCTGAACATCTTGTATGAATTGTTTGAAGGAATAGAAATTTGGCAAGCACATGTAGCTTAACCTGTCCTTTCGTTCATGTGAGCTGTATCATTAGCAGTACACTATCTATAGCCCACAGTTGTCCCTCCCTTTTACAAGTCTGAAGCAATTATCTATTTGTAATGCACAGCCTTTCACACCAGGAAATTATTAATTCTGTCTCATATTTATGTAATCTGTCTGTCAGATGATTACTGGTAACAAAAAGAGACAGAATTAATATATGTATTAATATGTATAATCTATTTCTCTAGGCAATTGATGAAAGTCCTCCCTATGCCACAAAAACTTACTTGATGGTTACATTTTTCCATACATAGGTAGCCCCGTTGTCTTCAACAAAGCTGGCTTTTAAAATGGAAGAAATGCAGCTGTTACCATTGCTGCAGGTAGCTTAGAGTTGTGGAGTCCTGGTCATTGATTTCGTACCCTTGATGTTATTGTGACAGTAACAAGCTCTTGCTATCCTGTCAAGCTCTGACATAGGCTCTTAGACATTGTGTCACACTGAAATAAACCCATTCAATTGTTTTTGGAAATTTTCTCTTTAAAATAAAATTATTCACTTCTCTAGATGGCTATGTGGACCATAAAAGCTTCATTTATGAGTTCAACAAAGCATTTAGTAGAATTGTCTGTTTACTTCTAAAAAGTTTGAAACCCTGGAACGTCACCACCACAATTGTATTTGGCACGCAGGTCAAGGCTACATTAAGGTATGGCAAATAATATTATAATAATGATTTGAACTAAATTAATTCTTCTTTCTGAACTGGGTCAATGCTAGAAGACCTGCAAAGTGCTAATGCAATGCAAGGGGAGAAGTCTGGAAACAGCTATCTTGTTAGAATTATTAGCAGTTCACTGGATTTCTTGCAGCTAAAATAAAGTTAAAGGAAAAAGATGAATCAGTTATGTTTCATAAATGTACCCTGAGAATTGAGGCATAATGATAGAAGTGCAGATAGTGACATGATTCTTTAAGGATTGGTTTAATGCTTCAGAACTAGAGGGTTGCTTCTATGCTTTTCTTACTGTCAATTAACATGCATATCAAATTTAACTGAAGAGCATAGAAAAAAGAAAAAAAACAAAAAAAACTACGAAAAGATCAGCCAAGACCTGCACTTGTTCATTTAAAAAAATATAGCCAGTCTCTTTTTTTCATGTTTGTTTATTAACTGTCTTAAAAATATTTTCTGCAATTTATTTGTTTTTTAGAGCTAGAGGACAATGTTTTTCTTAAAATACGTGAAGTGGATGCATATCATCATCTAATCTCATGGGTGATGACATACATACATTAATGTTGCATAAAGTTTGTGAAAGTTCTGGATTTCCTACTAGCAATTTTGGGCACTTCTACATCTTTCTTGTCACCATATGTGAGCAAGCTGTTACCCGATTGACTTAACCTTGAGATCTGATTTTCAAAAGCATGGTGTGTAACACTCCGCATGAAAATCCATAATCACTACTGATAATTGATATGAAGGCTATTTTGAGTGCTCAACAAAATTTTGACCTGAGAAAATTGTGGTGACATATAGGTATTTTCAGGGACATTTTAAAATCTTTTTTCAAATGTTTGTTTAAATTAAGATTTTCTCCCAAATTTCACCTTTAGTATTTAAATTTGTTGCATAATATGTACACCCACAATAATGCAATTTATACACAGCATATTGTCTGTTAATTGTTATACTGCATCATTTTGAAAATGCTTAATGTTTTGAGATAAGGATTCAGCACTGATCAGGTATCCCTAAAATATTTTTGTCCACTCTTTTATGAAGATTTTTATCATACTGGATAATTTCCCTGCTTCCTCTGGTTTCTCTTCTTCATCCCTCTTCCTTGTATGAGCGGGGATTGCTTCAAAGCAAAAGACTTCTGAGAGGATGAACAATGGTTCTATGGTACTACAGGTGTACCTGACCTCTTTCACTTCAGTCAAAATAGGTCCACAGCAGTGCAGGGGGCAAGGTAGGCTTGCTTTGAGCACACCTATCTCTTATGTCTTCTTTGAAGTAACTTCTGTAGGCAGCAGCAATGAAGCCAAGGTAGCAAACTGTGCTTCAAGGGTGAAAATAGTCCTGAAACCTTGGAGCAACAAATGCTGGCAGAATTTCACAGCAACTGAAAGCACTATCCTAGAAATCCATGCTGCGTTCATAAAACCATGTAGTGTGGTATCTACATGAGAGATCTCTTCAGCATGGCAGAACATGTGCTTCTTTTATTCATTTTATTCATTGCCAGTTAAATATACAATCTTCAGACCAATTTAGGAAAAAAATCCAAATTTAAAGATTGAAGTTGTGGCATTCTAAATGTAGGCATTCTAAATTTTCGTACGATTGGATAGCATTTACTGGAGGAAAGCGCATAGCTTAATTAGAGAGAATAATTTATTTCCATTCCACATCTTTTGATGGAAGTCTTAAAAAAAAACATCTTAAAAGATATTAATTTAGAGATGGTGGCAGACAATACCATACTTAAAGAATTCACCGTGCTCACCAGGAATATTTGCATCTCTTTCAAAACCTAGCTGTTTGTAAGTTTTCTGTTCTTTCCTTTCTCTTATATTCTTATTTTTGAATCTCCTTACAGATATATGTAGGATTTTTTTAAATTATATTTTCCTAGTATTCTTACATGGATGAGTTTGCATTCACTGAATGAGGACACCTTTGTGCTAGTCTCAGCAACTGAGGTTTAGAAAGAGAGACAAAACAAGAAGAGGTCAAGCTGTTTTGCTATGACTACAGTCTCCATACAAATTGTTACACGTTTTGTTGCTGATTTACAAATTTGACTTCTGCATAGCTTTCAATTTCTTAGATCGATTTAGAGATAGTTTAGATAAATGGAGAAAGATGCAAAGGAGACAGGGAACATGGAAGTGAGCAACAGCTTAGTATAAAACATGCCTGCCTTACACTCTAGAAGGTGTGCATGCTTACAGACACAAGCTTGTGTGCTCTGTTAGTGGTTGACTTCCTGGGGCACAGTTTGGAGTGTGCTCATGTCAAGCATGGCCTAAAATAAGCAAAGGACAACCACACTGGAACACAGAAGTCCACAACTATGTGGCATACTGGCAGAAGAATCCTGGCAAAAACAGGGTTTGCTACAGCTACATGTCCTCATTGAGTTCAATGTGGGAAAACTCATCGCACATCTCTGTAAAAGTACTTTCATAGAATCGTTTTGGTTGGAAAAGACCCTTGGGATCATTGAGTCCAACCATCTACCCTGCTCTACAAAGTTCTCCCCTACACCATGCCCCCCAACATCACATCTGAATGACTCAACACCATCCAGGGATGGTGACTCAACCACCTCCCTGGGCAGCCTATTCCACTTTTTCTGTGAAAAATTCTTTCTTAATGTTCAGTCTAAACCTACCCTGTTGTCACTAATTACCTGTGAGAAGAGACCAGCACCAGCCTCTCTACAGTGTCCTTTCAAGTAGTTATAGAGTGATGAGGTCTCCCCTCAGCCTCCTTTTCCTCAAACTAAACAGTCACAGATCCTTCAACAGCTCTTCATACGGTTTGTTCTCCAGGCCCTTCACCAGCTTCATTGCCCTCCTCTGCACTCTCTCCAGCACCTTGATCTCTCTCTTGTATTGAGGTGCTCAGAACTGGACACAATACTTGAGGTGTGGCCTTACCAGTGCTGAGTACAGGGGGACAATCACCTCCCTA
>BJBW01002015.1:199394-212901 GCA_004320125.1 Scolopax mira
CTTGTCAATTAGAACCCCCAGGTCTTTTTCTGCCAGGCATCTCCAGCCACACTTCCCCAAGCCTGCAGTGGTGCAAGGGTTAGTGTGGCCCAAGCGCAGGATCTGGCACTTGGCTTTGTTCAAGCTCATACTACTAATGTTGGCCCAATGATCCAATCTATCTAAGTCTCTTTCATATTAGGGCAAAAAAATAATTTGCAAAGGCTAAACAAGTCTCAGAAATATTTTGTGTGTGGATTAGGGGTACTCTTGCATAAAATAACTCAAAATCACCTTCTGCAAACTAGAAGCATAAACAAAGCCCAAACCTGTCAGAAATATTTGTTTCAAAAAAGAAAAAGCTTATAACAAACATTAAGAAAACACAGGGCTACAGAGACTAGAAATAGCACCATGTAATTCTCAATCCATTTTGTTTCCATAACCACATGGTTAGAGTTCCATGGAAGTCCAGCAGGAACAAAAGCATTTATGTAAAATATGTGTATATATGTGGGATTTGAATTGGCATGTATCTTACAATTTTTACTCTATAAGGATGATATAGACGGTCACAATTTTTAAGACACGACCAAAGCCCCACCATTTTCCCATTGTTTTGAGCTGGAAGCCAGTCTCTAAAGTTGTTAGAAGTCTTCTGTTCAAGATGAGTGTAGACGCTCACTCAGCATTTCCAAGGTGAACTTTGAAAAAATCCTAAAGCACTTGCAGGATTTCAACGTGATATACAAAAACCAATATTAAAGTCAGATAAAAGTACTGTAATAGTAAAAAAAAAGTAATTAGAATGTCCCGCCATCACAATATCTGTTAAAAAGATCTTTTCCAGAAAAATATAGCAAATGCATAAGATTATTATCTTAGGAAAAAGAAACGTGGCAAGTAGAATTTATAGATTTATATGGATTTTGTGAAAGGTTTCCTCTTTCCTCCCTTTGTTTTTTGGGTGTTTTTTGTGTTTGTTTTTTTTTCCCCTCTTTTTGGAAAGAGCATTGATAGCTCACCTTGTTCTTCAAAAGTCTGAAGAACAGTTAGTGACTTCCTTATGGATAGGTGAAGGAATGTATAAAAGATCTATTTCAAGGAAAAAGAAAGAAAGAAGCCAGAGGAAAAGGGTTTAAAAGTCAATCTTTGATTTCAATTTAGTACCATCTTCTTTCTCTTTCTTGCTCTGTGCTTTGGGTTTAGAACAAATGTATTAATCCTTTTAATATTTTTCATTTTAATTAGAACTTATCTAGTTATCCTTTTTTTAATCTATTATTTTTAAGTGTACTTTCTTGCGTTAATTACAAATAATATTGATAGATGACTCACTTTGATAATAAATCTGAAGTAAGTTCACATTCTTTTGTTCAGTAATGTGATGTCAGAAATATATTTTAAATTATATAGCAGAGGAAAATTTCATTGACATTTATTACTTGCACAGTGTGCTATCTGTGATAGTGTTTCTATCAAACTTTGTTAGTTACTATAGCAAATTTAAAATTACAACAATCTCAAGAAACTTTTGCTGGTTTTGAGTTCATTAAATAAACTTTATTTTGTTAAGTATTCCTATTAGACATGTCAGCTTATTCTACTTAATTGGATAGATTTTAAAACCTTTGATGTCCCTAATACTTCTGTTTACATACATATATATATATGTATGTATAATTCCTTGTCACTAATTTGCTGCTGTTTGTAACTGCTCTCACTTTTCATAACCTCTCGATGTCTTATAGATAGCATGAATGAATCAAGCGGTCTAAGGGACCTTGGCTTTAAATCTCAACATATAAAATGTAAAGGAATTGAGCAAAATAACTCCCAAAAAACCAGCCAACAACAGGAGAATAGACTGCCTGCATATCGCTGTTCACTGTTCTGCAGAAACACTGACAAAAGGAAGGATCTCTGACTAATGGCTGTTCAAAATAAACACAAAGAGCAAGCAGTGATAAGAGAAGAAATAATGTGGTGGGAATCCCAGTCCCTCTGATTCAACTACTAAAACCAGTAAGTCTGATAGAGCTTAGCCTTTGTCCCGAACAGCTAAGCCTCTCTCTATCCCTGCTGCAAAACCTACAGTAGCTCCACAGAGGGATGCTCCACAAACTAAGAGGGATGACTGCATAAAGATGGGCAGAACATATTAGGGGATACCTGGAGAGAGGTGGAGAGAGACATTCTGGTTTTGAACAAGAATTTGGGGATTTCACAGAAATTATTATGGAAGGAAACAAGAAAAATCTTGTGCAGCCATAGCTTTGAACGGGAATGGAGTAAATGCAGAGGAGTGGAAAGAAAGGGATGTAAAAAAAAATGGGGATGTGTAAGGCAAGCTCTTGGCCAGTACGCTTCTCTCACAAACCCTCTAGCTGATCATCACTTCTCATCCTCTGGTTAAACTCCAGTTTTAACCACTTTCTGTGTGAGTGTGCTCTCTATTGAGTGTGTGTGACCCAGCAGCAAACCTCAAGGCAGACTGTCTGGCAAACAGGAGAAGTCTGGGAGATAGTTGGTGAGGAGACCAAGGGGTCTGGGAGCTAATAAGCTGGAGATTTACGATCTGAAAGCTGGACTCCAGAGAGAATGGAGCAGCTGGGAAACAGCCACTGGTGAAACTTGGGAAGGGTTTTTACTCTGAGTGTCCTGAGAAACAGGACTGGGCTGTTCATGCTGTCCCTGTTTGAAGTGGGTGCCTGTGGAATTACTCTTCTCCTGTCTGTGGTTATCTGTTTACAGGCAGCTGTTCCTGTACAGACCTTGTGTGTGCCCACAAGGGGTGAATACTGACCCTCGCTCCTGGTGGGACCTGGAAATGAGGACAGAGCAGCTCCTCTCAGCCAGCCTCAGAGGTGATGGGCCACCTGCATCATTCTCTCCACTGGATTTGGCTACATATTATATGTGAATTGAATACTCTGAGTTTATCAACAAATCTTAAAGCTTTCAAAACTGAAAGGTCTATGATCACTCCCAGTAGTCTGTTTTGTTTTTGAAGGGGGAGGGTGGGGTTTTGTGGAGTTCTGGGGGAAAGCATGTTTGGGGTTTTTTTTTGACTTAAGGTATCATTAGCTTGGGTCATAGTTGGAGTGGGGGTAAGAGAGGAAAAGTTACTAGAAGGTGTTAAAAATAGACACACAACCATTTATTTTGTTGCCTTTCTCTGAAAAATTTATGTTGCAGCTGGAGTCTGAACAGATCTTGATTGTCAGGAAGTGACCTGAGATAGCCTGACTCATCTCCCTGCAGGTAACGGTTTTGGCTGCCTTTGATGTTTAGGGCGTCCAGCCTGCAAACCTGGACTGAAGCTTTGCCTTTGGAAAAGAGATTCTGTTTCAGGATTCCTTTAATTTTTCAATAATTCATGTTCCATGCATTACAGTGTCATGTCTTATAGCACAAGTCTGAGGTGCAATTTTGTTGCCGTGAAAAGTTGCAGACCAAAGCACTTTCTTTCATGAGTGTGATAAAGATAAAATACTGCAGGGCAGGTTATCAAGGTATTGAAAGGATTAAATGCCGTTAGAGATAGCTTTGGGGTTTTACTTTGTGCAGGAAAAAAACTTTTGTGAAGAAAAGGGACTAATAAGTTTTAGTACCTGAAGGAGAGCACATTCTTTTTGGGGTCTATTGAGGTTATCATAGAACCTTACTGGGGCAAAGCAATAAAGACAGAGAAAAAAAAGTATTGATTTAGATGTAAAGGGAAGCCTGAGACTTGAAAACTTGAAAATGTTTTATATCAACTTTTTGAAAAAATTGTTACTACCAAAAATTTTAAGACATGGAAAATATTTTTGTTACACTGATTTTTTTTATTTCCCGTTTTTACCTGTTATTAATATATTTATTTAACTAGTTACTGACAAAATGATAATTTAGAAAATCTACTCTTCAAGTTTATGTTTTACCCATATTGGCACAGTGAGAGGTGGTACCCCTCTGAGGTGTATTCCTAGGAAGATTTGATAAGATTACTGTTGCATGCCATTTTATGAAACAAATAGAAAACACTCCAGTTTCATTTAGCTACTAGTCCTTAAATATAGAAATGCAGCAGGCAGCACTTAGGCATAAAATATTGACCTAACAAGATCTTTTGCTATCTGATCTGGAAAGCTTTACTTAATATTTTCCGTACCTTTCATGTCCTGTTGCAGCAATACACTTTACTTTTAACCAATGATATTTCTAGAAAATCTCAATGTGTTTGTATGCAATACCCCTCAGAAGTCCAGAAAATCACTATTCTCCAACTTCAGAACATTCATATATCATTGTTGCCTATGAAAATGTATAGTCTTAAACAACCATTTCTCATGGACATACATTACCTTTATTTTCAGCTCTATGCAGATGTTACCATATAGTTTAAGGCATGGAAAATTGTTATCAATTTCAGAGGTTGTTTGTCCTCCGGTTTAAAAAAAAAAAAAAAAAGTTAAAATTTGAACGCTGATAGTATTTTTTTTTTAATTGAATACCTCATGGTATGTCTCACCTTAAGCTAATCTGCAGTGCAGTAAGGGTGACCACATAATCTTGCTGATACTCCTTTAATTGCAAAAGGACTGTCTTATTTAAAAGACTAAGACTTCAATTGAGCATGATTTTAAAATTAAAATAATTTAGCTCTTGTCAATTATGATCTTCCTTGGGAAAAAAATCCTTACTTTTACATATTAAGACTTGTAAGTACTTCTTTGACTGTTTGGGGGGTGTGTGTGTGTATTTTTTTAAATATTGAAGAAGATATCACATCAAAATGGAAGTTGTTCCCAAAATAGAAATTGAATTTTGATGGAGCCAATTGAACAGAACATAGAAGGCAATCTGTATAGGAATAATTAGACCATTACAATGATATTTAATAGATGAACAATCCAAGTGACAAAACAAATAATGTAAAGATGTCTAAGTTTCAGTGTATGTTCACTCTGCAGTCCTCTCTTCTGTTCTTGCTGCCTTCATTACCATTGCTTGGGACATAATGTCATGTAACAGAAGGATGCAAATTTTTTGTGTAGTCCCCCCTTTCAAAACAGGAAGGACTCTTGTCAACCCAAAGTTTAGTAAAGAAACACCATCTCTGCAAGAACAGGTAACAATACCAGAATATTGCAGGGGTGAGAGGGCTGGTGGTGGTGGTGGTGGGATTTGTGTGCTGGAAAAAGGAAACATAAGAACTTTTAAGAGACATAAAATTATCTGTAGTATCATTTTTTATCAATGATGAAAATTTAGAACAGGAACTAATGAAGTGTAAGAAGTCTGAAGCTGTCAGTTATATCACACTGAAAGGATGCTGTGACTGATTGTGGTTCAACTACAACAGAGATATTACTGAAATACTAGATGTAATGTAGTTGAAAGTCAGTGATAAAGGACAAAGGGCAAGAAGTAATTTTCACTAGAGTAAAAGAAATGTTTTTCTATGGCGATGATTCTTGAACAGTAGTGTGGTGACAATTGGCACCAGGCAAGCTGGTGCACAAGAAAGCCTTGACACACCATATAGTGTGAGTTCTGCTGTTTCTGAGTGCTGTATCCTTTCAGGCAGCTAAAAATATTTTCCTACTATCGCTTTTCTGTGTAAACAACTGCTGTAATTGCTCGTGATGACAACTGAGTTGGAACATCCATGAGAAGTTTTCTATTTAACAGATAATCTATGGCACTGCGAAATACACCCGTGCTGTATTTTGCTGTAAGTTGGTTTTTTTGGTGGAAGACTGCAGATAAGGGGGTAAGTTCTGCTTTTATATGTATTTTTTGTTCTTTAAAGTTTGGGAGAAAAATCACCTTTGCCTCATTTCTGTATATTACAACACGCCAGTAGGGATTTTATTTACAAAAGGAGGAAAAATGTAGTTAATTAATCAGCATGTATTCATTGTGCCTAGCCCTCTATGTTTCAGACACTCAAAAATAACAGTATATTGTAGAACTTTTCTCTTTTTTCAGCGCCTCTTCTGCCTTTTGATAATTACTGGTATCTTTTTTACAAGAAATGCATACATCTGAACTACTGGAAAGGTTTAGTCTTACCTGAAAACTTGTTGATGGATATAATAGCTATCTAAGGTATAATAGCAACCCGTATAAGAAAGGAATGCTTTCTTAAAATATGCTAGTCTGTCTTTCCTTTTTCAGCTAATTAGTCCAATCTAATAGTTTCTGATAATCTTACTAGGGCTTGGGATGTTTTACCAGTGCAAAATACCTGCTGAAGCCAGAGAAGCAGGTCAGCTTATCAGCTTGCTTCCAGTTGCATTCTGGGAGGGGCAGGACCAATACACTCTCTAGTGCTTTGAGTTAAGCATACCATTTGTATTTTACAAATTATACAATGTCTTCTGGTTTCCTTAAGAGATTGTTTCAAAGTGACATCATTTTCACTATCATAATTTGGAGATTTTTTCCTTTTCTTTTTTCTTTTTTCTCTATTAAGACCTCTATTTTTATTCTTTAAACTTGTCAGTGTTGCTACTTTCCTGGACCCATTAATCTCTTCCTTTCACTTAATTAGTAAAGGATTTACATCCTCCAGTAATGGTTGGTTATTGTTCTAAACCATTGCTTTCTGATTTCTGTTTTAACTAAGGTGTATGTGTCTTCCTTTTTTCAGTTTCAAAATAGCTTTCAAATGTTGGCTTAATGTAATTTTTTGAATTCTCTTTGAATTGCTAATGGCTTATTGGCAAGGGAATAATAGGGCTATATATGGCATCTCTGCCATGCCACATAAGCAATTACTGTCATGATGTGTACCTTATATTAAAATCAAAGAGATTTAGTTGGCTTCTATTCAACATAAGAAGTTCATTGCCAGTTTTATTACAAGTCTTTATAAGTATCTTTAAGTTAAATAGCTATTTATATTAGTTTTGTATCGTGGATCGATTCTTAGGACATTGTAGAATTCATGCCTAATGGAGTGGACCTTGTGAAAAGATAATTTATTCAAGTTTTAGAGGGAAATTTTACAGGGAAATACAGAATACAGAATATTTTCAGGGCTCATGAGATTTCTCTAGTGATATAATCACGTGTCCTTGCTCTCACTTAAGCCACAGGAACTGTAATTTCCTAAGTCTAACTGTTAAAGTCTAAGTAAAGTGTACCTTTAAAGTACAGATACCTGAAAGGGTTGTCCACTTTTTTTCTCGCTCATAAACTTAGTTCTTGATACACCAAATCTGCACATAAAAATAATATAACTTTTCTCTTACTCCTGTATGATTTCTGTCTCAAATTCTTTTATACAGCTATTTCTCAAGTAACTTGCATTTCAAATTATTGTCTGGCACAA
Organism: Scolopax mira; assembly: GCA_004320125.1. Classification (NCBI taxonomy): domain Eukaryota; kingdom Metazoa; phylum Chordata; class Aves; order Charadriiformes; family Scolopacidae; genus Scolopax; species Scolopax mira. Next base: position 206,701 of record BJBW01002015.1, read on the forward strand.
GATGACTTGAATCCTGATTTATTTGAGGTCAACTTATGTCAACCTAAATAGTACCGTATGTCCTTTTTTTTCCTCTTAAGATTTGAAGTCAAACGTAGAGTCAGTGCCATTAATGCAAATGAGTATCTTTCCATTGATATCACCATGCATTCAACTAGGCTTTCAGGTATTCTTTGTTTCCAAATCAGAAGTGGCTATGGTAATGGCTTTTCTTGAGTTGTCACTTTTAACTGCGGTGGGCACAGTTCCTCCCTGGAAATATTCAAGGTCAGGTTAGACAGGGCTCCGAGCAACCTGATCTAGTTGAAGATGTCCCTGCTCGTTGCAGGAGGGTTGGACTAGATGACCTTTAAAAGTCTCTTCCAACCCAAACTATTCTCTGGTTTTATCATAGATACAAATAAAATAACATGTGTCTCAGAGAAAATGAGTCTGAGCTCAGCTAGAAAGACAGTCTTCTATGATAAATGGCGTAAGATTACAGCAAGGCTAATACAAGACATAGCAATTCCTTTATGACATCCCGTGTCTGTACTGTTTGCAGAGCAGTGCTGGAGTGAGTGGGCACTGCCTTATGACTTTGGATCAACTTGCTATTCTATAAAATCTCTGACTCTTGCAGTATGAGAGGGAAGAACTTTATTTCTGCGTTTTACCATCCCTCAGCATATCCAACTTTTATCCTTTCAGTCTTCACCAGAAGTGTTCAGCAGTTGACACGTCTCCTGTAAAAGGTGAGAATGTAGTAACTTCTCATCTGTCAAAGCAAAACCCGTTCTCTTCTCTCTGTAATGGGCTGTCTTATGCAAATACTGTAAAAACTTACAACTTTGTTTATTTTTTTCTCTCTAGAAACAATCACATCCCTTTTCAATGAGAAAAAAAAAAATTATGTGACAAAAAAAAGTGTAACTTTTTCACTGTAATCTCTGAGCTCAAAACCCCAGTGGAACTCAAAGTGAGCCTGGAGACTGCAAAGGATTGGTAAACTAAGGTAGGAAATGTTACTGTGTTAAGCAATCATTTCAGCTTTCTCTTTCCATTTTTCATTCTCTGGGACTTACATTAAAACCAAGACAAACCACAACACATTTTGCACTCAGCAGATCTGAGTTTAAGTCATTTCACTGCTGTACTGGATGAGATTAAAAAAATTCAATACAATTCAAAACAAGGGTGTTTATGCTCTCTGGCAAAACTTTAAAAATAAATTGAATATAAAGGAAAACTATTGTCAGAATGCGCATATAAAAAATATCTTAGGTGTGCAGCATGTCTTTACTGTTTCTACATAGAGCTTATCAGCATTTAACTACTGTTTCTGCAGTTTAGAGAACAACAAATTAATAGAAAGTGGAATATTTTTTTTTTTTTGGAAAAACATAATGCCTTGAACACTTCCATGGAATTAAATTCAAGATCTGATTGTTATGGAAGATAGCACAAGGTAATTACAACAACACTGGCAAATTTGTAATGCGGAGATCAGAAGTGCAACAAGATATCTCTAAACCTTCAGGGATATGAAAGTGCTGTGGTTTCACACACCCCTAAAAATGTTCTTGTTTTTAAAAGATTTTTATTACTTTGTAGGAAAAAAATTCTCTGTGCTACAAGATAGTGATGTTTGCATTTTAGATGGTTAGATAGAAGCTCTTTGGTTCATGAAGTCTCTTTGCTTTGGTAAAGCTTACCTCACAATTAATTATTTTATGATAAGTAGACATCTTGAAGCTAGTTTACCTAAAGGCTTGTATTGACATAGTGGCATTTCTCAACTTAAGTAAGTTTTACATTCATTGTTTATTGTCTAAATGCCTGTATTAACTTCTGAGAAAATCATAAAACCTCATTTTTCTTTTTGTGAGTTCTAGGCATTAGTTTGGGGTGGGATAGTTGTAAATTTTAAGTAAAGAATATTAAACAGTGGCATATGTGTCAGCATTTTTTTAAAATCCACCTATATAAAACTGAAAATTAATTTAAAGTGGAATTCCAGGACTTTCACATGCATATTATGACAAGGAGCGTTATGTAAAGCCTGATACTAAGAAATTTTCACATATGCAGTTTCAGAGACAGATAATATAATCGCAGACCTGTACCTCTGTCTCAATGAAACCCTCTGTTGGCATCAATATAGTCCTTTCAACTTGTGTTACTGTGACCTTGGAAATTTAGGCTTGGTCACTTTTAGCAATTTCATTAGCATTTTGAAATTCACTAGTATCATTTCCTCCCTAGTGGTAATTGCTAAGAACTAAATGCTTACATTATATATAACACTTTGGTAAAAGTGTTATAAAACTGGTATGCCTGGTAAAACAGTGCACTCCTTATGTTTATGTTATGCACTGTTTACCACAGCACCACATATAAAAGGCGTGGGAAGACAGAATATCTATGAGAATTCACAGATGTGTGTCTGTCTATATGTATGTACATACTTATGTATTTATGTACACAGATGTATGTCTGAGGGGCTATATAGGACACTGGAGACCTATTCACCACTGAATCATTCTGGTTTTATACCAGTGTCTAAAAGACTAGAAAAGCCTAAAACCAGAGAAAAATAATGATAATCAGTATTCAAAGAACTGGATTTAATGTGAGAAACAGGCAGACTTCACATCAGTGCACTCATTTGTCTTGGCTTTTGCACTTTTGCAATTACTCATCTATCCTTTAAGGGAGAGGTAAATTTCAAAGCATCTTTATATGGTGTTTTTTTTTCCTTTTTTAATTATCTGTTCGATAATGCCTCTGCCTTTCTTCCCTACATTAATTTATGGAAAATTCTGAGAGTTATTACTCTTGATCTTCTATAGTAGTAGAAGAGATTTTCTTAAGCTTCTCTGACTCTATTACACTGCTCAGAATCAACAAGATTTTCAGGCAAGACACTTGAGCCATGGACACAGAGATCCTGTACCTCAGTGTTCCTTTCTGGCCTGGTGCCAGTAATGCTGCTGCTTCAGAAGGAAAGGTAAAGAAAAGGATGTATATTAAGCCATATATAGGCCTTTTAAGGTTTCTTTTCAGAGAAATCCATGGCTTGTGGTCCACAAAAGAAACTGTGGGTGTTATAGACAAAGCTTTCTTCTTTCCTCCTCTTTCCTCTCTCCCTCCTCCCTTTTCCTTCTTTCTGTTATGCTGCTCTATGCCAGTCAAACGCTGTTCCTTTGTTTTGATGGCATAACTTTACCTGGCATACCAAGCAAACACCACTGGAAATTTGCCTTGAGTTTGTTCTTATAATTTTTTTTTTTCCTCTAGCCATTCAACGTGTTTTAACTGGACAAAGAAAAGTTATGAGTAACCTGTTCATACCATATATCCAGTCTAATACAGCTGATCTTGCTGAAGCAGGAGTTTGACAGTATCCTGAGCCTCTTGTGGCAGGACCTTTTCCAGCATTTTAGGAAAAACAGGGTCTGAAAGCAGAGCGTGTGGAATTAACTAAGATGCTTGATGGTGTGGTCTTGGTGGTAAGGAGTATGTAGGCAGGAGAAGCCACATATGTTTTGCAAACTGATCAGGGGTGCCAGGCAATTGCTGTGGGTGCCAGCACTGAAGGAGTAGCGTTTTAAGAGCTAACTATAGATGAGTACTTTTGAATAATAAGCACATTAGGTACAAACATTGAAGACGGACAGAAATATTTAATTTTGCCCATTTTCCATTCTGTAGCTTATCCTTGCAGTAATTACAACTTACATAATTATAAGTTATCAGTTGCAGAATATAAGTTATCTTTTTCTTCGATTATATAGCTCACAATGTAGCTATTCAAGCCCTATAAAAATGTGATCACTAAGCACCTGGCAGAAAGTACCTCAATGCTGCTAATTCTCATCTCCCTCTGCAGCTCTCCTCCATGGAGGGGTGCAATGAAGTTCCCATGTGATATGTTAGCATTAGACATTGTTATGCTTTGATATACTTTAAACTGCAGAGGAAACTACATGTAATTAGAGTTTAATGGGTTTTTAACATTACAGCATCACAATCCGTTTTTAATATAATGGATCATGTAGAAAAAGAAGAAAAGAATTGAAACAATAGTCATACATGCTGCCAGACTTCACTGAAACAAAAGTAATAAGGTTCCTCTCTAGGACAGATTTAAGACAACTTTAGAATATCTTTCTAATATCAGATGATATTTTTTCTTCAGTTTGTTCAAGTTCCTGTTAATAGACTCACCTCTATGCTAATAATTTCCTCTACTAAATCCTTGCTTTCATATTTTTAAATAAAAAGTAGATTTTTGTTAGAGTGTTATTCAGAGTAAAAAATAAAAGTTCACAAAACATTTTAAAATTAACCATTTGGAATTGCATCTGTGCAACTCTGATTTATCTGTGGCTATTTTTACTGTGTGTGTCCAAGGTATAATCTTGTACTTAATAACTTTGGGCACAGTTTTTGTGCCTTTAGTTTAGTTTTTGTTCTCTTAGGAAAGCCACAATGGAAACTCTACTTTTGCCACCTTTGTTTTATTTTTATGTTTAGAACCTTTCTCTTTTAAAGTGCATGTTGCCCCTTACCTGCTGTGTAATGATTACCTCTCTTAATAGCCTTTAAAAGCGAGGTTGTTGAATACACCTTCTCTCCCCCTCGTTTTTGTTTGTGTAACTTACAAGTATGGCTCTCCTTGGCTGTTAGTTTATTAGAAGAAATTGGAAGTTTGTGGAACCAACATGAGCCAGCCCAGGCACCTGAGTGTGCCCAGGTGGCCAAGAAGGCCAACAGCATCCTGGCCTGTATCAGGAACAGTGTGGTGAGTAGGACCCAAGAGGTGATCGTCCCCTGTACTCAGCACTTTTGAGACCCCACCTAGAGTACTGTGTCCAGTTTTGGGCCCCCTACCACAAAAAAGACATTGAGGTGCTGGAGCAGGTCCAGAGAAGGTCAACAAAGCTGGTGAGGGGCCTGGAAAATAAGTCTTATGAGGAGAAGCTGAGGGAGCTGCGGTTGTTTAGTCTGAGGAAGAGGAGGCTGAGGGGAGACCTTATCATGCTTTATAACTACCTGAACAGGGGTCAGTCTTGTCTCCCAAGACACAGGAGATAGGACAAGGGGCAATAGCCGTAAGTTGCACCAGGGGAGGTTCAGATTGGATATTAGAAAACATTTGTTCATGGAGAGTTATCAGGCATCGGAATAGGCTGCCCAGGGAAGTGGTTGAACACCATCCTTGGGGATGTTCAAAAGACGGGTTGACGTAGTCCTTAGGAATATGGTTTAGTGATTTTTGTCAGAGTTAGTTTGATGGTTGGACTATGGCTAAAGTAAGCCTGATTTTATGGTGGTGATATTCCTGCATACACTAGCATTGAAATTCTCCTCCTTACTGGAAATAATTTCTAGGAAATGTATCAGAAAACAAAAATTGAGGTGTCTGGACAATTTTTCTAATGAAGCATTAATACTGTAGACTTTTATTTCTTTGGCTTGCTCTTACATTTGTGTCCGTTTCTCACACTACCTTGTAAGTCTTTTATCAAATTCTGAAGTGGTAATCCCCTTCCAACATGCCCTTCATAGTTTTTAGTGGTTTTCTTGTTTTGTGCACTTGAAGCTTCTGTTCCTACAGATTAAGCCTGTACTTAGAAGCAGTCAATAGCAGTACCTGGTGGTGATAGAAGTGCTCAGAAAAAAGCACATTTGGTAAAGCTCAGTTAAGAACTTAATTTCACTGTTGGAAAAAAACAAACAACAAAACACAAAGCCAAATGAAAAAACCCCAACACAGCAACTCAAACCCACAAAGCAAAACAAGCTAAAGATACAGTAACCAATTCAACAAAGCAATACTATTCTAGATGGATAAAGTACTACCACTGTCTAGATTGAGAATAGTAACCTTGCTATAAATCCATAAACTACGTTCTTCTAGGTTTCTTCTTTTTCATTTTTTTGTTTGATGTATTCCTAGTAATTCTTCAATGAATTGTACATATTTTATATGAATTGCCCCTTTTCATGTTTCTACAGAATGTTTTACTCGCATGGAACAATCTCCATATAAAATGACTGACAGAGTACAGTTACAGAAGGTAAGTAATAAAGGAAGGAAAAAATTACTTGAGTTGTCTTTACTGTTAAAACTGATGCAAAGAACATTTGTTAGAAAAAAGAAAAACTTTTTAAAGGATTGTGCTGGGTCTGGTGGGGAAAGGGTTAATAGTTCCC
>BJBW01002015.1:213064-271935 GCA_004320125.1 Scolopax mira
GGGGACTCTGATTTGTACAAGTGACTGCCACGTGGTCCTCTGTTCCCATCTGCGGCCAAACCACGACAGGATTGTATTTCATTGTCTGTTACGATACAGTCCGATGATAACATCAAAAGCATCTTGAGAGCATGCTTTAACTACTTCATTTGTTGTAGAATGAATCATTTCTTAAAACTAGTAAAAATTATAAACCTGCCTAAGCAATATGTTTTGTGTCTTCTAGATCAGAAAATGCTCTTAAGTTGGATGACTTTAGTACTAAATAAGCTAAACATAAGGAGTCATGGAGGAAAAGAAAATAATAAATAGGAGAAACTCACCATTTTTCCTTCTAACCCTGAGTGAGGCCTGGTGTCTATCTAGGAGTCAGTGTGTTCTAGTTCCCTTCAGCCAAAAGAGAGTAAATCTGCAGTAACAACAATGTGAGTGCAATTACACAGAGATGGGTGAACAGGAGAATCTCTTTGTGACTGTTTTCCAAACCATCAAGCAGGTTTGGAATAGAGTAGACAAGGGTTACATCTTGCACTTTACATCTTCTGCCTGTTGTGTCAGTTACATGTAACATTAACAATATCGCATAGTGAATCTTTTTGTTAACTTTGAGACACTTTTTATTGAATTTGTCTGTGGTTTTATTATTTTATTATATTTTCTTTCTCTGGGGGAGGATTTTCTGGAGTATGGTGGTTCTCTGCTCTTATTCCTAACAACAATGGAAAAATCCCAATGATGTTGCACAAACACTTTATTTCTCTCACTCACCTGTAGATGAACAGCCAAAGGGTCCAGTTTGGCCTACAGCTTTACAGAATTTCTGCAAAAGTTTGCAGTTGTTTCCCAATTCAAATATGAAATGCAGATCACACCCTAATGTTAATTAATAGTGTTTAAAGAGCTGGACTGTTTATTTGGAGAAAATCAAGTGAATAAAATGGAAATAACTTGGACTAGCTTACTTTCACTTGTTCATTTTCTTTCTCTTTCTAGAATAACTCTTCCAGGATGTTTGCAGGAGTTAATGAAATTTAAATTGGAGGTACTAAATTTGATCAGCTATAAAAAAGTGTGTGTTTTCTGTGAATTGGATTCAGAAAAGGACAGTTGCAGTGGATACATTTTCCCCTAGGTGGTTCGATGTTGTACTTTGGCTTTTTTTTTTTTTTTTTTTTTGGCCTGCTTATGGTTTTGTTCTCTGCAGTTACACAAAATGTACAATTCAGGAGACGAAAAAAACGTTACCATATAATAAGACTATGGCTTACATTTCACAATTGTAGGATATTGCACTATACTTAGAAGGAAGATTTTTATTAAAAAAAACAATAACACAAATAAGGAGGACTTGAAATAAACAGAGAAAAATGAAGAAAAAACTTGTTTTGCAAATTACGATGTGAGCCTATAATCAGATTTTCTAATATATTGTTACTATGTTTTACTTAGCACAAGTCTTAAGGAAAAACATAGACAGTAATTTGGAAAGGCTTCCCCTTAACAGTATAAACATAATCAGTTATTTCCTAAACAGAGCTGTTAAATATGTTGTCAATGCATAATTTGCATTTTAATAGTGAAAGTATGCTGAGAAATTACAGTTTTCTGCCTTTTTAAAGTATGTATATGACACTTGAATGTTGCATGGTATTATTGCTGAAATGTAGAGATTTTAATTTTTTTTCTAACATCATTTGTTATGAGCATTAACATTGTGCTTCCAGCTCTTGCTGATTAACAGGCAGTAATAATTTTTTTCCTTTCTACAGCTAATGTTACTCCAAAAATAAAGTTAGTTAAAATTAACATCATTTTGAAAAGAAAAAAAAAGTATTTCACTTTTACATATAATTTTCTTCTTGCAAATTTTATTTGTTGGGTTCTTGTTAGATTCTTCATGGAACTGTTCCCTCTCTCAATACAATGTCCAACAGTTCTGTATTGTAATATTACCCTCTGTGACATAAAACATGCTCATAAAATAGAAAGCATTCTTCATGGCTAGCATTGTCTTTTGTATCCCCAGACTTTCTGCCTTTATTCCAGTCTGTTAATTTGAGATGGCTTCTACATGACCTGTTATAGCAGCATAAATTCGTGTAAATGGTAGAAGCACATAGCAAAAGTATTCTTCCCAGCTGCACTTAACTGAAAAACTGTAGCAGAGAATCGCTACTGTAGACTTAATGTAAATGAAAATAACTTCACCTGGAAAAGATGAAAGTAGATTAAAAAGTGAATGTCTGGAGAAAGAGCAGTTACCTCTCGTGAGCGCTGACACATCTTTTATGCTGTCCCAGGAGAAACATGTAAGCGTGCTCAAGCTTCTTTAGGTAAGAAGGTCATTTTCTATGAAAGTATCGTATGATTCAGTTCACTTGAAAAGGTAGTCTTGTCTCTCCTCTAGCAGTTTGGGGTGGTTAGATTGTAACTGTGTGTAAAATGTAGTGGTGAGCTCCCCAGTCTAAGGCAGTTACTAGTTGCTCAGTGGCAACCTATAAATACAATAGTGTCTCCTTCAGCCTGTTCACATAACTCAGGAAGTCTGTGCCATAGCCATATCCAAGCTTTTGTGCATGACAGCTTTAACAGTAGAGTAGCTTTCTTTGTGGCAACATGATTTCCCTCATCCTTATTGCTTTCTGCAATGGTAATAATACAGTTTGATAGAGTGCAAAGTATTGGTTGCCCAGTTATGCTAGAGGAGGAAGAATGCTTTCAAGCAGGATGGGAAGTTATGGAAGGTAAGGTCTATCACTGTGTATGGTTTCAGATCCTGTGTAAATTAAAAAAACAACCAAACAAAAAGACCCACATAGAAACTTCACAAATTATGATTCTTAATTAGAAAAGTAAAGCCTGCATTTGGAATACTTAGCAACAGTTGTGAGTTTAAAAGCTTCTTAATCCAAAGAAAAAATCAGCTACAGACTATGATATGAGACCTTGGATGGCACATAATAATTGATGTAATCTCACATGCTTCTAAAAACCTGCAGCTATGATTTTATAGCACAATTATTAGTTTGTTTTTATTCAAGGAGTGACACATCTGCACTTCACTATATCCCCAGGCTTAAACATATTATGCTTTAACTACCATTACGCAGGCTTTTTCATCCCATGACAGACATTTCACTTTCATTTTATTTTGTTTTACAGAAGGCTTATCTTATGAGAGGCTTCTGGTTTTTAGTTTGGCTTGCTGGATTGTTTGTTTGGTTTTTGGTTTTTTTTTTTTTTTTCCTGGGAGGAGGAGGAGGGTATTAACACTTTGCAAGAGTGAAGTTACATTCCTTTTAAGGGAAAATCATTTTCAACTACAAATATACACTATCCCCTGTGACAAAAGATACAAAAGTATATTTGTAGTTGTGAACTCCCTTAGGATGAATTATTTCTATTTCTTGTTATAAAGTGTGAATGCTTTAAAAATATGAGTTCATTATAATACTATGTACCCAGATATCTATATTTTTACAGAGAAATTGCAAAATATATATGTGCATGTGTCAAAAAATATACTTATCCATCCACAAAAACCATTTCAGCTGAATACCTATTTTCCTTTGTTTTGCTACACATAGACTGGCACACACATATATATCCAGAAGAATGAATATTTGTTTGCTTTGACTGGTAATTGTATGTTAGCCTAAATTCATGTGTAATATGTTGCATTGGAGCTACAGTCAACAAAACTCGGTTGGGAATGTCTATAACAGTTGGGGAAAGTTTAATCCTGAGGATACTTGTCAGTTCAGACTGAAGAAGAATGTTTTCATTCTAATGAAAATGTCTTTAGTATCTTGTAAATGTTTTCAGACATCACTTTAACTGGTACACCTCTGGAAAAAAAAGAGACTTTGAAGAATTGTGGTGGCACAGAAAAACTTATTTCTTCATGTTTTTAATTTATCAACATGTTGAATTGAATATGTTCTACAAAGACTCTATCCAGGACTAGAGAGTGCTCAAAAATTTTATTTATCTGATACATTTACAATGATACAAATACAGTTGGAGAAGGTTTTTTATGATGTTTATTTTTGTTGGAGAGGAAAATTTTAGGAAGGGATTCCAAATAATATGCTGATAATCTTTGTCACAGCATCTAGGATTTCATAGTTTAGGCTTGTAAAGTTACTGACACAAATATTGTTTATCAGAAATCAGTGTTCCTGTAGCCAAGCATAATGATCTGAAATTCTAGGTTCCGCTGTATGTGAGCTTGGTAATAAACATGAACAGTATCTCTGATCTTTAAAGATCATTTTTGCTAAGCATAAGACTTGAGAGAAATAGGCAAAACCAATCATGCCTCTAATCTAGAGCTCTAATTTTAGAGCCTCTAATCTCTTTCTCTGCCACTTTTGGTTTATTCCCAAAAATATGTCAATATTGCAATGTGTAAGAAAGGTAGAAATACAATTTTGTATATCAAAATGTATGCAATAACTAGTAAAGTTAAACCAAACACAAATATTGTTTCATATAACACAAAGTGAAGTTGCAGGATTCATTGTCTTAGGGTTCTGTAAAGGTCAGAATGCATAGAGGCTAAAAAGGAAGTTAGAAAAACCCACAAACAAGAATGAAATCCTGTCAGTGACGATCAAACATGATGGCCCCCATGAAACCTGAAGCTTTAGAGAGACTTACAAACCACTGAAAACCAGTACTGGAAGGAAGGTGAGAACCTATGTCTTTTTCTACATTTTTACATAGTAGCAGATGCTTTGGAAAATATTAGATAGCTTAATGAGTAGCAGACTTTTGGTATTACTCAATGTTGTGCTTTTTTATTTTCTGTGAACAAACCAAGCTCTTCGACAGTTTGAAAATGTCTTAGTAATTTCAATTTGCTTATCATTTGCTGATATGTTGTATTCAGGATATTTTTATAAAAGGCTGGACATTATTTTGGGCCCTATTTTTTGTATAAATAACACCGAAAGATATTTTTTTCTTTGCATTTTACTACCTTTTTTCTTACAGTGTTACTAGTTGCCCTCCTCCTCTGCTCTCCTATTTTCTTCGTTTCTCTAGCACTTGGAGATCATCCTGTTTGCTAGCATCTGCTGTTGCTCCTGCATCAGCCTCCTCTTTCATTTCTTCAGATGTCTTTATCCTCCATTTCCCTTCCACATCCTTACCTCACCTTCTGTTTGGCTGCTTGTTCCTCCTTTGATTCAGCAGGCTCTGTTTTTTCTCCTAAAAATCACAAAGTCCTGGTTCTGAGATTATATGCAAAGGCTATATCAGATCAGGAGCAAACTTTATTTTATGCTATACATAAATAATTTTAATATGTTCTGTTTTGACATGAACTGTGAAGGGATTGTATTGGTCATTCAAATAAACTGAAAAGAAGTTGTGTAACTTTATGTTCTATGTGCACAGAACACTGTTTGAAATAATTGTTCTTGATTTATTCACCACATGCATGTAAGCACAGTACATTTTTCAAATGAAGTTTTAACTCAGCATAAATTGGCCAAATGCAAATTGGCCAAAACTGGCCAGAATGTTACAATTCTTATATTATTTTGGGTGACTAAGATACACCAAGGGTGGATATTTAGTACTGTCCAAAGTTCCTATTATCCTGCTATTTCTTCAAAGCTATCAATCAAATGGAAGTGGAGATGGGCTGTAATCAAATGTTTTCCTGCAGCTGAGCTATATATTTTAATCCAGGACATAATGCTAATTCCCATAAAAATTTTCCAGATTTGTTATACAAATGCTTCTAAATACGAAGATGAAAATGCACAAAAAGATGTAAAATTTCTTCTTGGGCTTTTTACTTGAAAGCAATATATATGTGGAATAATAAAGAAACAAATTCAGCCCTAAAGAGTGTAGGATAGCAGACTGCAACAGGTTTCACAGTAGTACTACCACTATGAATGAACCTATATTCAACCTCAGTTGAAACCAAGCTGTCTCTATATAGTAATAAATATATTATTTTCTGTCTATATAAAGTGTATATATATACATTTATCAATACGGTATTTATTGTTAATATAGATAAAATATATAAAAATGTTATATTAATATTTACAAAAATGTTCAACTAAATATTTGTTTGATTATGCCTACTTAATTTCTTGTATGGACTAGAGCTTGGAAGTCACAAACTCCAACTGGCTGTACTCATGGCCATTTCAATATGACTGGAAGTCACATTGAACAAGTCCTTCTTCTAAAGATTTTTGCAGAAGTACCAGAAACATTTAAGGTGGCGACAAGTATCTGTGCATTGGAATGTTTAATTTGTTCTTTAATTTTCAGTGCTCATTATGGTTGTTTTTCTAGTCTGTTACACACTGTTTTGAGGCTAACTGCTCTCCCTGCAGATTACAATGAAGTCATATATTAGAAACCTACTATTGGAGTAAAAGAAAAGAGAAAAGAAGGAATAATGTATAATGTTTCAAAGATAATGGGTTTTATACAATGTTTCTTAGCTGTAAAATCATCATGCCTATGTGTAACCTGTACCGCTTACAGTGCAACATTAGAGCTTTCTGTCAAGGATTAAAGTTGTCTGGTTGAAATGACAAATTAATATGTAACAGAATTTTCCTCCAGACTGCTGCTTGGAAATTTTTTTATTACATTACTCTAAGTAGTTTGCTGAGTTTAATAGTTTCTCCCTATGCTAATTCAAGTGCTATATTTCTCTCCATGCTGCTACAATACCTGGAACAATGTACATTTTAATGGACTGAAATGAATTTCAGTGTCAAACTTTCTTGACTAAGCCAAGGGGAAAATATGACCCAAAAAAATATAAAAGTTTAAAGTAGAATGCAAAGAGGATAGAGGAAATTATAAAGATTATTCCATACTGATTCATCTATGGAACTTTTTTTACATTGTGTTTTTCTTCTTTTTGCTGTCTTTCATTTCAAAAGGAGTTCTGTGAATAGAGTAAGGGTACTCTAGTTTCTTAAAAAGGTGGATTTTGCCTCACTTGAACAGTCTGGAAAAATACTCTGGAAAAGCTGTTTTTCAAAGTTACTTGATCAAAATTTAAAACAATAATCTTTTCATTTTTATTTACCAGGAAATTTCTTCTAATCTCAGAAAGAAGAAAGAATATCTTTTGTCAATGAAATGTATTAACTAGCCACAGCTTGGATTTGCCCCTCATTTGGAGATTATTGGCACTACCACTCAGCTGAAAAAGGTTTGTGAATATTCATGGTCTGCTATCGTGCAAACTTGACAAAGTTGCTTCCCAACACTTTGTTTCTGTTCAGACTAACTCCATTCACCTTAAACTTGGGTAGCAATAGAGCAACAGGCTTCAGATAGAATGGTGGAAGATAATATCTTAAAATGTTGTTTTCAACACCTGCCTCATCAAAATTCTTCATCATCTATAATACATAGGAATTTCTGCCTTGAATATTACTAAGCAGAGCATAAATTAATATTTGTATTTATATAATTCTCTGCAGCTTTCTATAAACTACAGCTTTCTCAGTTTATACTCAGCCTAATTTCACAGTGGTCTTCCTTAAAAAAATGTAATCCTTCTTTCTATATTATATATTTATAAAAAAATAATTATTTCCTCAAATAAAACATAATTATCACACACTATTTAATTTTTACTATCTATAATTGCTTTTTCCTTAATTTCAGATTTACTTGCTCAACATATTTTCAATCCTAGGGAGATGCTACAGTTACCATAACAGGTCACTAAAAAGAATAATGCCACTGGAAATAGTAACATTTTTAATAAAATAACATCATTCATACTCCTGTTTGAACAACCTCAGTTTTGAAATCATATTATATTCACATTGCATGCCATTCACGTCAGGTATACTTAATGTAAAAGTTCACCTATTTGCAGAGAGTGGACTTTATGATTATTTAAAGCTTTTTCAGGCACAGAAATAAATAGGTAAGTTGGTTATGACATTCTGAATGATGATAAAAAGCCCAAAGACCTGACTACAGTCAAGCATCATGCAAAGCCTGTAAATTTTCTCATCCACATTTGTGAAGTATACCGACCAAAGTAGGAATAAGCTGGAAAGGAGAGAATATATTTACATTTTTTTGCCAATTTAATAGGTATTAATCTTCTAGAATATGTCTTGATTTAATTCTAAATAATTTAAATGTTGTTGTAGCTTGCAAAAAGGCTGTCAGAGAAAAATAGTAATACACAGTTTGGGAGGCCAGTTACTGATGTACATGGTTTATGGAGAACTTCAGTTATCTAAAGTATCTCGAGTTGCTGTTGTAGACAGAAGCAGATTAAGAAAAATTAAGTTTAAAAAAAATCATTTTGCTATCCGTTTGAATATTGTCCACATTACTGTTAACTTCAGTCCTAAGACTCCCTGTCAGGTATCCTGTGTGACAGTTTTAATGCCACTACAGAAGTCTTCGCTTATTTGTGGAAAGCAGATAAAACTGTCAAAAAAAAAAATGACCTGTAAGTAACAACATATGTGACAGGAGATATTGTACTGTGTCTCACAAATAGACAAGAGGAGCTCCAGAAGCTACAGAATGTAGCATCTTGCATGTGACAACTTGCCCAAAGCTTAGAACAGAACTGAGAGGTTTTTTCACTGATGATCTTTTTTTCCATTTTCAAAGGTTAAGCAAAAACTAGAGATTGGTGACATTTCTTTAGGAAAGGAAAACAAAGAAGAAACAGAAAGGGAAGGCGGTATCTGAAAGCAATTCAGATAACAGTTTCACCATAGCAACTACTGCACCACAGAAAAGATCGATTAACATAAAGTTGGAGATGAGCATGGAATGACAGTGGTGTCACTAACTTTCTTCTTCCCTCCCTCCAAGGGATATGTTTTTCCTCAGGGAAGACGAAGATGGCCAAGAGAGATATAGAGCATTTTGCTATTTGTCCCCTCTGGAAGTACAGAGAACTAGAAAACTTTTGTCAGTCTTTGCCCCTGTGATGGTATTTGGGTCACTCAATTTGGTCTGTGCTGTTATGCTAATGGAAGTCCTGCTATGTCCTATTTCTGTGAGCTATAAACTTTGACAACTTTCCAAAAGCTTGTATAGTAAAGGGTAGCTTTTAGATTAACTCATCTTACAGGCTTATCTTGTCCTGGAAGGTTCCAAAGTTTCATTGAAATGGGTAAGTGTTTTTCAAGACAGGAATAACCTTCAGATAAGAATGTATTTTGGTCCTTTTGAAGAGTTTTCTTGAAAGAATTATGCCATCCTTCACCCTTACTGCAGGCTTTCTGATGGATGTTAGATTTATTTGTGACAGTTTAACACCTTTTTCTTCTTTCAAGAATTTTAAATATTGATGCAAAGCTCAGTCCATATAATAGCAGATGAAAAATGTATTTTAGCATGTGTTCTATGAACACAAGTTAATGAAAAGATGTTTGATGCTGATAAACGCAAATACAGCATGTCCTGATAGCCTGTTCATTTGAATAGACAAATTATTACAGCAGCTGCAGGGACACGTCACTCCTAGAAGTGTTTAGTCATAGTGAAGAGTGCAGCAGTGCCTTAATCAGCATTTGTAAGTGTTTCCTGCAGTACCATAGCTGCTCTCGTAGAGCAGCTAGCAGTCAGCAAAGCAGAGCGTTTCTGCACATAGCTTAAAAGATGGGAATCCTGGATTTTAAGTATATTCAAAAGTTACTCTGTTGCATTATTATTTTTTTTTTTTGAGAAAAAACATGCTAGCATCTTATGTATGTGTGCATGATTGCGTTCCTGATCACCTCACCTCACACACTGGCTTTTTAATGATCACAGTTTTGACAAGTCTGAATCAAGGTTACAAGGTTACTAGCTCATAAATAAAGAGTCCAGCTTTACATTTTCAAAGAAATTTAATGCTGAAGCATTAAATATCACTTTCCTTACTTTTCCAATTAAAAAAACAAAAATAACCCAAAGAAACCCCCTGAAATTATAGTAGTTAAAATGAAAAAAATAAGCAGTACATGAGCAAATATTTTAGGATGTAAAAGTTTCAGTTAGATGCTGGCAAGATGCAGGTTTTGCAGAAAGTGCAAAAGCAGCAGTCTGCTGATTACAGTGTTTTCATTTCTGACCCTATGCAGTCTCTTTTTCTAAGCTCTTGTTTTGCTGAAGTGCATCTGACCTATCTCTTCCCCCAAGTGCAGAGAGTAATTCTCTTTAGAAGTTGCTAGCTATACTAGTACACCAAACAGAATGTAAATGATAAAATACAGTGTTCCCAGTGGGCCTGTGGGGGAAGAAAACCACCCCAACCTGACAGTTTTCCAGTCTTAGAAATCAATAACAACAACAATGTTAGTTACTAAAGCTGAAGTATCAAGTGCAGAGATTGTGTAAAAAATTGTAGGTTTTCTAAAATGATATGATTTTATACACAAAGATTCATTCTGCACTGCCACTGAAGATTTGAAAAAAGAAGTGAAGGCACAGTTATAAAAATCATTTCCCATCCTGAAATCATATCCAAGCTGTTCAATTTGTCATAAGCTACCAAAACAGTTTCACTGTTGCCAGCCTATCCTTAGGCTTATGTACAACATCAGAATTGGGAATTGATGTTCAGGAAAAGTGACTCTGGAAGTGAACTTGAATTCTAATTTGGCCTCTTGCCTTGTTGTTGATTGCTTTGAGGGATGGACAGGGTAGCTGAAAGCAAAAGTGCATTTGTTTTCTGGTCAGCTCTCAAAACAAGGTCTGCCCACACTTGTGCAGGTTTCCTCACGAGGGCTCAGAACCAAAATAAACTATCCTCAAACTGCACTACGTCTTCTCTGGCCAGATTAGGAATCCAAATGAAAGGATACTCTTTCAAAAATTTTCTACTGTCATTTCCAGAGAAACAACCTCCCCCTTCCCAGATTCTAAAAGTTTTGAAGAATGAAAATGCTATTGAAAGGAATAAATGTTTCCTGTCCTTTTATTTTATCCCAATGCTGAGTGCCACACTATAGCATACTGAAACTCTTTCCAGGTGTCAGATTTTCTTTCCAGGTTAAAGGTAGTAGCAATGACTGAAAATGTTTTGGTTTGTTGGTTGGTTTTTTTAATAGCTATTTCACTCAGGGGAATATTCTTGAAGTCTCATAAGATGGATTCTGCAATGCAAGTGAAAAAATTTTTCCCAATATGTTAGCAAAATATTTCTGTGCTTTTCATGGCATGCAATAATATTTTAGGAGTAGTGCTGGGGCACCTTGTTTATTTTGTAGATTTCCGTCCCTGACTTGTGGGGACCGAGAGGATACAAGAGGGCACCTCATTAATAAAAACAAGCACTGTTTTTTTATTGTAAAGTCCAATTTCAGGGTTTCCAGGGGAAAACTCCTTGCATTCTTTCAGGGCAAAAAAAGGAAGAAGCTTCTGAGAAACTCCATTGTGATGGGGGCAATTTTAGACAAAATCTTCAGAGGAAGAACAACCAAGGAGATGCTAAGGCAATTCCAGGTTGGTTCTAAATATTATTACTGACTAGGGAAAACAATTTTAGTTTGAATAGTCTCTATACTATCTCTCTAAATAGTGTCTCTGAAGCAAAGAGTGAAGCAATGTCCAGAGGGATGTAGTTAGTCTTCCCTATCACAGAATGATTAAATGATCACTTCTTTCCTTCTGGACCAACAAAGTCCTGCATTGAAAAACAAGCACAGTGAAAAAAAAAAAATCTTATGATTTATGAAGTATAGTCCATCTGTGTGAGATCCAAAGCAAAGTAGTAGTATCTTTTCTACAGTTGTAATTCTAACACATTGATTGTATTAAAGTTTGCAAAAAATTTAAATTCCATAGGATCATTTTCCACCTAATTCTAGTGGTTATAAAATAGATCCTTTGCAAGGAAGCTGAAGTTCTTTTCTGTGGAAAGACTGAATTTTAAAAAGAAAGGTTTGAAGTGACAAAACCATTAAATAGTCATCCATATGAACTCCAATAAGCAACCTGATATAGTTCAGAAACTTTGAAAGGACTAGTAATTTGAAGAACCATAAGAGATAGTTATCCGAGAAACAGAGAAGTAAATTTTAAAGTTATATAAAAAATGATTAAGGATGTTAAGAAATGTAAACACCTACATATAAGTAAAATCTGAAAGAAAAGTAAAATAGGCCTAGAGAGAAATGGAAAGAAAAGTTGAATTAGTGGCATTTACAAGATGAGAAATTATGAACTTCATGCTACTTTGTTTTTTACAAGGAAAGATTTAGTCTTCATTTGCATCCAAGGATGGAAAAATGTTATTTACTGTGTGACATTAGAATAAAGCCTTAGGAGTCTAACAACATGCTATTGAGATAGATATACATATAAAAGTAATCCATATTAATTATTTTTAAACCATTTCCCCATAATTTTTATAACAGCAGGAATCTTAACTAAAAGAAGGCAGAGATAGAAAAAGAATGGACTATTTTAAACATGCTGTTTTGATTAACAAGGTGTAGCTGGAAATTTCACTGTCTGTTCCTCTACATTGGTTAAAAAACAAATACTTATTTATTGTTTTGGCTAGCTCAGCAGTTTTTAATGAAATGCCCAAGGTCATAAAAAATTATGCAAGATTTTTTTAGGTTTCACAGATCGATTTGTTGAGAAAACATATTCCACTGTGATAAAAGTTATATTCTGGTTTCCATAAAAGCAAAAGCTAGAGGCCACCTGATTATCAGTGTGTTGTAAAAACTAAGTAGTAATCTGACTAAACTCTCAGAAGAAGACCTTCCTGAAGGCCTTACCTGAAGTGTAAGTGTTCACTAATGTTTATAAAATTGCTAATGAAATTAAATAAAGTGAATATTATTAAAGAAAATATTTTTCTAAGGTGGAAAGAAAATATGATTAAAAGTAGATAAACCATTTGGACTCATCTATTCTCTGTATGCTAATTGTTGCTGTATATGAAGAAAAATTCAATTACATTATTATTGCCAGGCTTATTTTAAATTTCACGCTTTACTGTCTCCAAATTTGACCATTTTTTGCATATTTTCGCCGTATTGCAAAAATTATGGGAGCACATTTTATTCCAGATTTCCAAACAAGTCATATAGTGAACAGATGTTCCTTGTTTGCCCCTTAGATTTCAAAAAAGACAAGCTTTTGTCTCTCCCCTAACAATGTATGTTTCAATTAGAAAAATGATGCGGATGCACCACTTTGATTTTCTCCTTTTGGTAGGTGTAGGCTTAAATGTAGGTATCACTCACTGCCAATAGGTTGGCAAAGGCCACCTTATCTGTTGGTTAGTTTGCTATTCCCTGATCAGGTCTGTGTGATCACCATGTAAATGATTTTCTCTAGATTCTCTAGATTTTCCCTACCTTCGCTCTCACATTTTAGTTCTTCTGTCTGACAGCTGCAGTTTGGCTGCATATATATTTAGTCAAAAGTCTAATTTGAGATGGAAAATTATCAGAATACTTTACTGCCTGCTGACGAAGCTGGGTAAGGGTGAGAAGGAAAGAGTAAAACTAAGTGTACCCTAAGTTCAATTAATGTACCTATAGGTTTCTCATATCAATAAAGCCTTGAAGGTACAGTGAGAAAAGGAGAAACATTATACAAGGAAAATCTGATAGTCTTAAAGATAGTATGTTCTCTTCTTTAACCTGTCAAACAGGAGGCTTTTCTGCTCAGTCATTATCTTCAGAAGATCCACATGGAAGAATTTATATGATAATAAGATATGGAAAACCATAGGAGATAATGCTGATTAAAGCAACATTTTCTGCACCTGCAGAACTTAAATATGAACAGGAAAAATTTGCTGTAAATGGCAGATCCTGTGGTTCACAGTCTTGTAGGCAATACTTTGGGGGGGATTTTGAAGTCCCCCCCAAAACATCAGGATTTTGGAATGAGTATAGCTAAAATGAATGGGAGCCACCTCACTTTTCACCCCACTTACCTCCTTATTTTAGGTGGCTTCCTGTCATAAAAATGAAGAGGTGATCTAAACCCCAGCCAGCAATCTTGATATAGGCCATTATACTTTTGTTTAAAAAAAGTAATATTTTAATATTACAATCACATCACAGTGCTTTTTCTCTGTTTTGAGTCTTCACAATGTCTTACTGAAACATAGTCTGTGAATGTAGTAATGTCAACCCTGTCAAATAAACGTCCTTCTGACACTTTAAAATGTGCGTGTATGGATGACCCAAAGTAAGAGTAGTTTTTGCTAAGGTACAGTGATAGCTTTGTAATTGAGGCTGAAGTTTTAAAAGCTTGCAAATGCTTGCCGTAGTTTTGTTCCTGTGACATTTTCAAACTATTTCCTCTCCTTTTTCTCCACATTTGACGGCTGAAGATATAGTACCTACCATCAGCCTGTGTGCAGCGAGCTGAGATTTTGACACTTCACAAAGACACATGCCAGAAAATAAAATGAGACCACTGAGAGATGAAAAATAGGTATGTTAATTTTTAGCCTACTTAGCAGTAAAATTGTAAGTGCTACAAATACCAAGATTTTAATCAAGTATATGTATATATGTATATGTATAAAAATACTTAATAGCAATATTAAATACCTCTTTCTCTTTTTCCAACCCTTAAAACACTTAAAAAAGCCTGAAATCAAATTCTGAATTCTTCCCTAAAGCAAGGATATACTATCTTTCCCTTTTGTACAAAGATTGCATTAGGACATTATGCAATGCAGTATGAATAACTCATCTGCCAAGTTCTGCTACAGCGCAGCTGAGTGGTCTCAGCAATAGCTCATAGATTGAACACTGCAGAAGGGGAAATACAAAGGATGATGGCTGTACTAAAGAGTTAACAATCTAAGGATGTGGGGAATAAGCAACCAATGAAATTATACTAATAAGCATGAAAAACAACAGGCACAGAACAATATGCAACCTCCATGCTGTCATAATGAAAAATTTCAGACCCATTTTCCACAGTCTTGTCTCTCTACCTGTCATAAGAAAGTGTTTAGAGGGTTAAACGAAAATCAACACAAGGGGGACATGACCTGAAACAACATGGATGTCTTAAGAATTTGATAGATTGTGTACTGAAATTATTTTGTAACATGCCTCTAGATTATGTCCTTCTACTTGTAGATATGTACTTTAAATCAGTATAACTGACAGATCTGTGTTCCTAGAGAAGAAAACTACTAGTGCATGCAATGACTGAGCAAGAACTGATTAAAACAACAAAAGTGCAAGAAGTTCTCTCCTGTAACATCAAGCAGCCAAGCACACAGGAGCTTTGGCATGGCATATCTGAAATTACATGCATTTTCTCTCTGGCAGTGTTAACTGAAAAATGCATATTATGTTGTTTCAGCTGTAGACGTGCAATCACATTGAAATCAACAATGGTACTTAGTGTGTATGTAGTTGTAGCTGCTGTAGTTTAAAAAAGCAGTCTTAGTTTAACTCTCAGGTGCTCAATGCATCTGTTGTCAGTGCCAAACCTTCCAAGAGATGAAGTTGGCTTTTCCTTTCCTTTAGCTTAAGGTTCTATATTGATCTATGGGATCACTCCAGCAGGTTATAACTATACAAAATGAAAATTATTTGCCCAATATAAAAGTAGAGCAGAGGCAGTACTTCAGTGAGGTGATGCAATGTCCAGGAATATTCATTATATGATCAGTCTAAATGAAATCTGACAAATAGATCAAACACTTTTCAATTTATTACATGCTGCTTGGCTCTTCTTGCAAATCACAGGAACTGGATAGGTACTTAATTTACAGTTGGGTGGTGGTTGTTGTTGCTGTTGGTGTTGTTATGGCTGTTCAGGAATTTTTTTGTGCAAAAAATTTTGTGCTGTAAATTCTGTGAAATTCTGCTGTATTCTTCTGAAACATCCCTCCCAAATCTGCTTATAAATTTTTAAGTTATTTTACTTTAAAGCAATGCATTTCAAATATTTCTAACATCTAGAATGAAGAAAATGAACGCTTCCCTTTCTCAGTAAAATTCCAGGTACGAGATAAAAGAAATACAGCTACAAGTCAACGCAGGGGAGGAGGAATTATGCCATGGATTTCTCCTTTCTGCTAATTTTGGTGCCTTTAAATATTTATTTCCCTTTCTGTCTTATGCACATTATGAAAGCTTTAGATTTTGATTTTGCTCAGCACTTGAGAACTTTAGTGATTATAAGCCAAAATGCCTCGTCAGGGATGTAATTAGGAAGTAGTCTCTCAGCCAAAGTAAATCTTAAAAGGCTGTGCTCTTATTGACTTTCTTCAGTATCTATTTTGAAAATACTTTAATCCTAACAATGTACTCATGAGTGTGGGTACATTAAAATCCTCAACCTACTCATAATTTCTGTTCAAAAAACACCAAATCAGTGTTTTAATCAATTCAGTAGCGCAGATTTCCCAAATTTGTTTTTCTTTAGTGCATTTTCTTTTCTTTACTGCATGAGCCCTCAGTACAAACTTGTCCAACAGCTAAGTAAGATGATGGGAGGTCAAGTTGTGTTGGCTGCAAACAGCAAGCAGAGACTTCGGTGATGGTAGCAACACAAGGTCTCTAGCAACTCTATTAGGGCTGATACTAAACAAAAAGTTGGAGATAATGTTATTTCAGTACTTCTGATACCTAAAGTAATAGTAGTAATAAGGAGAATAAAGCTAAGAATTTCTTTGTAAAAAAACTACAGCTTGATTTGCTGAAAATTATGAAGTTACTTTGAAAGCTTCTAGGATTAATGTCCTCTTGTGTAACTTGAAGACTGATCTCACTCCAGTGTGTATCACCCCTGCTTTAGTTCTAAACCTCTTCTAAGGAAAAAGAATCAGGTCATTTTCTGACATTGTGAACAGTAGTGGTATCATTTCAGGTCAGTAGCTTTGTGATATATACCAGTCACGTTCCTGATGACATCTGTAGGTAATGCAGAATGTAACTATTGCAAAGTTTACTTCTGTGGTGTGTTTAGCTTTTGCTTAGTAAGAAATTAGTCCTGGAGCAACGAGCATGAGAGGCAAGAATGTGATGTATAAAAAAAGAAATGTCTGCTTTTTTTTTTCCTTCTTTTTTCTTTTGCTATTCAAATATTTATCTCATTAGGAAAAGTGGACGCAGAAAAATGATGTGATGTTGTCTCCTTTAGTAAAGTATTAGACACTCGTAAACCACAGATTAGTAAGAGTATTAAAGGACTTTACAGGTTCAGAATAACTTAGGGCATTTTTAAATAAGCAAACAGAAAAGGCAATTTAATTGATCAGGAAGAGGTTAAGAACAGAGATTTCCTGGAAACTGAACTGCAGTATTCATCTTAAAGACATTTGAGGGGATCTCCTGTACTTTGATGGATGTTAATTATGCACCTGGCTATACAGAACATAGAGGTGCAAGCACCACAAGAAGTCTCCAGCCCAACTGCCTGTACCTCTTGCTCCTGTGAATGAATAGCACTTACATTGCCATTACTGTTTCTAGGTCCCTTTTCAAAAGCTATGTAATTATTGAAAAATACAATACAAATATGGGAAGAGGTTTTCTGCATTATAACAGAGCTCCATAAAGGCTTGTGCTGTGTCATCTGTTTCATGTTTATATAGTAGAAATACTGAAATACTTTTTACCGTATTCTTTTGCCATTTTTACTTGTGCCTCCCCATAAAGAAATTTAGTCACATTTGATCACTTTATTTGACCCAACTTTTTTTCACTTGTTACCTGTTATAGCTGCAGCCTTCCATTCCTTTTACTATGAAAAGTAATAATTTAAACCTAAAAATAGGCTTAAATAAACTAAAGACTTTTAAACTGAATTTTTGGACTTATCAAGGGAATGTGACTGTCACAGGAGAAAACTACTTAATATAGCTTAAGCCAAATCATGATTGAAGCAATTTATTGATTTATTGACAGTATAAAATTAACCAGTGGACTATATTCAAAATCTGTATCAGTAATGCAAAAGATAAACCGGAACACAAGACTATTACAAAATGTTGAGAAACACCAACAAATTTCCAAACGTGGTTCTGTAACTAATCCCAGGGCGTTATAATCACACACACAGGAAGCATGTGTGCACATGGATGTGCACAGATTCTCACCACTGCACACACATACTGTCCCTTCTTCCAGGCCCTGTGGGTTGCAGTCACCCTTACTCTTTCCCGAGATTTGCTCAGCTCTCTGAAGGGAGACACAGGTGCTCTCTGCAGCTCATGGATCTTTCCCCCACCACGAGGTCTCACAAGCACACCAAAGGTGTGTGTCCCCGCTTGTTTCACGCTGGACTGACAGCCCACTGTCTGGATGTGGGCTGCTCATGATGCCCCATGGGGAGGTGGTACTTATCTGGCCTAGGCTGAGCTTACTGTGGCGTGGAGTGATGTCTGGCAGGGCCAAACCAGGAGTCTTGTCAGATTTCAGTGGCATTTGACAGCCCTGGTATTGGATTCTGTTCCTGTGGCTGAGCACAGCTGGGTTGTTTCATACTGGCTCTGCTGAAGCACTGCCAGCTTGTGGCAGCGGCAGTTTTTCTTTTGAGCATCCAGAAATCTGTATGTTTCCCCAAGGAACCATGCTGACCCAAGTGTTTCTGAAGTTACTGTATGTTGCTTCGTGAATAGCTCTATTAGAGGCTTAGACTGGTGTATGACTGTTAGGAAGGTGATCTCTAACTATATATCTCGTGCCTTTTAACAATTGTGGGAGGCGGTAGACCCCTCAGCCTTTATACTGGAAAATTCCCAGAAGAGCTGTTTACAGGATGGAGGCTTTGAATTACAAACTCTGCATCAGATAGATTACATCTTCTTAGATTTCAGCACAAACCCCAGTCAACTCTGAGGTTTATTATATTAGAGAAATATATCTGCTTTAAATGATGTATTTATCTGCTGCGATCTGCTATAAATGATCGTATAAAAACACTGTAACACTTTATGAGAACAGCTTTCAGAACATTGTCTCAAAGTTAGGAAATTCTGGAATTTGCTGATGAGCTATGAGATGGTTCTTGTGCAGATGCATTGCCTGACAGAAAATCAGGTATTAACAAGCATACACACAGAGCCATAGTTTTCTGGTTTTTGTTTTGTTGAGTAGCTTTTTGTTTGGTTGGTTGGTTGTTTTTCATCTACTAATTTACTGTGTATTACTGAATGCTGTCTTCAAAAAGAAAAAAAAAATTGGTCTACTAATTTTCACTGATGGTTATTATTACCCTGTTGCAGTGTTTCAAAACACTAAGTTCTGATGAACACTTTAACCAAACATGGCACACTCTTCCTACCATGCAGTCCGTTCTACTCTGCAATTCACCCCACCCTCATCCTCATCCTGGTCCCACTCTACCATTCCCTGATGCTGAAACTTGCCTCACAGAGCACAGAGTCCATTCGTTTGTCCAAGGAATAAGCACTTGTCAGACACTGCCAAAAATTGCACTCTGTTAGTCTACTTCTATTGTTTATTATAATTTGACCTAATAGAATTATCAATATGTATGTTTTAGTATGTATGAATTAGTATGAATTATTAATATGAATTATTATCACCTACCTGGACGCAGTCCTGAGTAACATGCTTTAGGCAATCCTGTTTCAGCAGGGGTGTTGGACTAGATGATCTCTATGGTCCCTTCCAACTCTAAA
Source organism: Scolopax mira (assembly GCA_004320125.1). Taxonomy (NCBI): domain Eukaryota; kingdom Metazoa; phylum Chordata; class Aves; order Charadriiformes; family Scolopacidae; genus Scolopax; species Scolopax mira. The sequence goes on from BJBW01002015.1 coordinate 232,674, forward strand.
AATTCAGTGAAATTCAGTGAATAATATTATAGTGTTAATTTCTTCAGGATTCTCATTCCAGATCCATTTTGCCCAGTGCCCCTTAATTCTCTCATCCCCTTAACCTTCTTGCTTGATCACCTTCTTACTAGTGTTCCCCTCCCAGACTCCTTCTTTGCTCAGACAGAATAATTTCTTCTTGCTTCCTACTTCTCATCAAATCAGTTTCTCTTTTCTCCATGCAAACTAAAAGCAACCCAACTCATGCCAGGGCTTCCCCTGGCTGTTTAGTCCATTCTTTTTTTCATCTTTTCACAGTTCTTTATTCACTGTCAGTGTCTGTGAGACTTGGGTCTTTATGCTTCCCCTCCTCATGGGTCCATCTGTCTCACAGATGAATTAATACCAGCCACCTCATTTGACATTCTAATTTCTAATTTACCCTTTCCTCTCTTCTATAATGAGTAACATATTCCTGACCAAATCCTGTCAAATACTAGATATCTCTGTTGTAACAGAATGATTCAATTCATCACAGAAATTCCTAGAATTTCTTAGCACCATTAAAGCTTACCTTTCTCTACCTAATAACTGAATCAATTTTGCTGAAACCTTCCAAAAATTTAGTCCAAGTAAAAACTTACCAGGTGAAATTTCACAGAAAATGACTTTTTAATTGCATTAAGATTCTATTTTCCTTTGTACATATCACAGTTGAACAACCCTACAAATGGGAGATGCTGTAGACCACTGATAATATAGCTAATACATGTTGCTGTATTTATAGGCGCTGTAATTTCCATAACTCCTCTATTGTAGTCTAAAAAGAAACATGAAACTGACAATTATCAAGCAGTAAAAGGAAATTGCTTTACAGAGCCTTAGAAATGAGATATCAAGTTTAGCGACTTTTGTTCTTGTTTTGACAGATTTTTAATTTTATCATACATATTTTGTCTCTTTTAAAATGATATGTGAGGTGTATATTTTTAATAATAGTAAGAATAAACATAATCAGAAACAGATTATTGAAACAATAATAATAAAAAATAATAAAAATAGTTTTAAAAACTCTTTTATTTGCCAAAAAATTCATAGTACTATAACTGAATCATTGGGATGTTCAAATGTGTCCCTACATTATTCCTCAACAAATATTGTAATTTTAATCTTTCAGTAGACTTCCATTATTGAAAGAGCTAGGTTATTTTAAGAGTTCTCCATATATAAAATTCAGGTGAAAGTTCTAGAAAAATGAGATAATAAAAACTCCTCTCAAAATAATTTATCATTAAAAGTAATATCCATCCAACTCCACTGTAATAAGAAAAAGCATTCTCACGAATCTTAGTGCTCTTTGTCTTCTAGCACCCGGTTATATTTCTTTAGACAGATGTTAAATGCAGGGCTGCAGAAGCAAAAGGTAACGTAAGCCAAATATGTGGCAGGAAAGCAACAGGAAATAAAAACCCTCTTTGAGATAATCAATTACCAAGAACAGTGCAGTGAAAAGTGCTTGCAGAGAAATGAATCTTTAAAAGAAGAGGGAAAAGTGCATAGATGATGGGAAAAGAAAGAGAAAGGCAAAAAGAAAATTTGAGCTTTCCAGAAAAAAAGAGGTTAAGAAAGGTTAACCATCTAAAAGTTATTCGTGTTGCCTTAAGATATTTACCCAGACAGTCAATAGAGATAAGCAACTCCTGGGAAGGGTCTAAAATATAAAAAGGTAAGTCGATCTGTAAGTAGCTAATGCTCTTGGAAGGGGAACTATAAAGGCAATTATTAAAGAAGGAAAAATTTTGGAGAAAAGAATAGCATACTAAAGAATAGAAAGAGACAATAGATGCCTGAAACCTGATAGAGACTGGAACCTGAAGCTATAGCATTTACAAAAAGTCATAGTTCACTTAAATTTTTCCTGTTACAAAACTGGTATGCTGCTACTAATGAAACAGCAATACATTTAAAAAAATGTTCTGAAGACCCCTTACTAGCAGTGTTCATAACAGGAAAAAAACAGCTGTTCATGATGAAAAGAACTAAAATACTGACCATTAAGCCAAATCTGAAAATAGTCTTATTCTGAGATGCATATGTACATGGCACGTAGGTACAGGGATGACTGTGAGTGAGACGCTCCTCTGTGGAGAGGCAAGAAGTCCCACATGTCAACCAGGCACAAGGCAGCTCTGAGGCTTTCTCTGGGTCTAGCTCACCTGCACTTGGCGTGTCACAGCTGATGACAGCTAACACCTATGCTCTCTATAAACGATATGTGATAAAAATAAGACTTTAAAGTACAAAGGGTGAAAAATGACTTGGAATAACACGTGAGTATTTATCAAGTCATCAATTTTTAAATCTTATTAGCTATTGATATTGATTGTAAATTGAACTGTGTTAAAGGTTATTTTAACAAGCCATTTCTAATCATCTCAACTGATCAGCCCGATCATTTCATCCCAGTGGAAAACTGATAAAGGCAAATTTGAGCATTGTCAATTTTAGGTTCAATTTCATAATGTGACAGAAGTTATAACAACTTGTAGCAACTTCAGAAATTAGGAGTGAGGAAGGACTAAGATGTGATGCTTCCTGTCTTAAAGAAGATTTTAGCTCATACTGGTATTATGTTTCTCACCAGCTCATTTTTCTCCTGTGTTCTAAGCGACATGATCCTAGGTAAGACACTTAATTTTAGACAGCTAACATAAGCTAATACCTTAGACCAAATCCTCTAAAAGAAGCAAAATGTCTAAAACTACTGTGAGGTGAAACTTGTGCAGAATTTAATTTTTCTGTCCCATATTTCCACTACTCACTTTTCTACCCACTAATTTTTACCACTTTCTTTTAAGCTTTGGAAGGTCTGTCTTTTGTCAGGCTTAGTCCATTAGTGTGAAGACACGAGATAATTCAGCTTTTCTTTATGAAAGTGATGTTATTTTAAATAGCCTAGCTTTAGACACCGAAAGTCATTTTCATCAAATGGCTTTGCAACACTAAAGGAACATCTTTATCCCAGTGTTGTTCTTCGGAAACCGTCTTTCAAATATGGTGTCATAAAACCATCTCTAAGCTTACCTATTGCTTAAAATACCATATCTGGCCTTCAGAAACAGATGGTTTTAATCATGCCATATTTTTACTAATTTCTAATTGTTTCTCATGTTGTGCTTTCACATAGAACACCAACAGAGACTCTTAACCTGCTACTGTAACCTATAAAATGTTTTTTTTAAAAAAAGCAAGCTAAAAATAATGACTTAAAAACAAATACCCAAATAGCTCTCATTACTCCTTCTTTATTTTTCAATAACTAATGAAATAAATATTCAGCTTTCTGGAGGAGGGATTTGTGTCCCAAAGAATAGCAACAGTTTTAAAGATCTCAACGTTTTGGGGGTTTTTAAATGAAAAGTAACCTGCTATCTTAATGAATGCAGGTGCTTTAAAATGAAAAATGTGAAACAGATTTTCAAGCTTACAACTGCTCAAATGTTTTCTAAGATTTCAACTTCTTTTTTATGTAAAAGTAAAATCCAGGTTGGTCTCTTTTTTTCCTTGTTAAAAAAACAGGTTTGTCACTGTGTCCTAAGAATAGCTCCTCTTGATCTAGTTTCATCCCTCCTCACTGACAACTGTCATAGTCACCTTCAAATATAGGCTCTGATGAAAAAAGGGCCTTACTGAGACAAATCTTATTCAAAATATACTACAAAACTAATTTGATTCACTTTTTAGGGAGAACAGAGAAAGAAGGGAAGGTAATTTTAAAGCTCACCTCAAAGACACATTACTCTGTAAATAACAATATGCTTTTCTTCTTGCAACTCAAGACTATCACTGTGACCATCCTTCTAAAATACAGCTCTAATTCTATTATTGTGTTTCCTGGTCTACAGTTAAGAAGTGTGATTATATTCTAAGCAGATGTAAATTAGAATATATTTTCAGGCTGTATTATGTTATGTTCTGCCTGCCACAGTGATAGTTCAGTGACAAGTTCACAGTGATAGCCATGTGTTACTTAAAATAAATAGACCAGGATCAGCATCTGGTTTTTGGTATGTGTGTGTTACATATATAAAAGTACTTACTTCCCCTGCTTCCTTTTTATTTAATCTTCCAGGGGTGTCCTCAGTGTTCTGACTGTCCATTTAGCTGACCATATGTCTCACCTCTAACCATGCTCTTGACTTGGCCCTCTGGTTTCGGGGCTTTAGTACCTGAGTTTTCTACCACACTTTGGCCTGCTTTTAACAATTCATTCTTTCCTCTTTAAGTTATTCCTTTTCATCTATATGTGGTTTAGACATTAGTTAAGGTATCAGTTCTTAGGGCTAACATGGTCTTCAAAACAAACCCAGTGCAGACTTAATTGTTCAAAAAGACCTGAAGGTCATACATTGAATATCACTTTCCTTTCAATAACTAGTGTCCCTGTAATATTCTTGTGTAATATGAACAAGCATTGCATCCTCCCATTTGTAACTCTAGGATAATTCTTGAAGAAATACTGAATATAGCAAAAAAAAATCTTTATGCAGAAGAAAAAAAATGTACACAATAGTAAAAAAATTTTTGCAAATTTTGCTTTACTTTAGTCAGAAAAAATAAATGAGCATCAGACACAGTCTTTTGTAGACTAATCTTCTGATTTTTCACTGGTTCACTGGTTTAGGTGACATGAGTAAAGCAACACATCACAAAGCAGACTACCACCAAAAGAGTCAGTTAAGGGTCAGTTATGTCTTTTCACATATTAACATACTGATAATGGAATCAAGGGCTTCAAAAACTATATAAACTAATCCTAAAAGGATGAAGACTTACATCAAGTTTATAGATACTTACCGAGCTCCAGAGTGCTTTTCAGCCTTGCCATTACACACCCAAATAGGTGAAATAAATTGCATATTATCTCCTACCACCTCATCTAAGCCTCTGAAAATGCAATGAACTAGTATGTTGTGTCTGAGAGCTGTTTAGATGACATATTCTTTGTATTGACAGCTGATTCAGAGGAAAGAAAGCTTTCTTAATCGCTGGTTATTATTAGAATAAAATTGAATGCATTTCACAAATGCATTCTCCCTTTCTCTGTATGTTAGAAACAAAAATATAAAACACTAAATTGTTTTCCAGATCACAGAATATAGCTTAGTAACTGATTCAGTGTACTTTAATAGCTGGTTCCTAGCTAACCCTTATATCATACAAAGTGTCAGCCTAGAAATGGCTGCTTGTTTAGAGCTAGTGATTCTTGTCAGACTGAAATAGATTATTTTCCTATTCAGCCACATATTTCAATTAATAACTCCCATTTCCAAGAATTATAAATGGAATATGCTTGCTTGCTTGGTTTATTTCTTTCACATTATTACAGATTTTAAAACTGTAAGTGTTCTCTTTGAATTGGTTTTCTGTGTAAACTGTGCTACATTCATTGCAGAAAATCTGCAGTTACTGCAATTGGCCACAATTTCCTTGGAATTAAAAGGAACTAATCAATCAGAAAACTCATTCTCATATCTATCATAAATAAAGCTGTTTGCATATATTTAAAGTGGATATGCTCCACCTGTTTGTTCAATGAGATGCCCTAGATTTAAGTAGCAATTAAAACTCATGACTCTCGCCTGAACATCAGCTGCCAAGAAATGCCCCACCCAGATGAAATTTTTGCTTAATTAACAAAGGAAAAAATGTTCTATGAGTACTTAACACATGGTTACTTTGTACTGAGTGCTTTATATTTCCTTTTTTATGGGAACAAAACCATTCAATTTTATGATTTTCTTCACTTATGAAGCACTCATAAATATGAACTTGATCCTAGAAGATGCTGAGCATCTGGACCAGGTCCAGAAAAGCACTTCAGTGCATCTTTGAGTATGAAACTAATTTAAGGATTTAACTGACACTTTTCCCAGCTGCCTATGGGCTTTCATGAATCAGTAGGGCTTGGCAGGAAGAATAGGGCTTTGGAAAACAAATTTTCTGTCTGTTCAAGTTAGGTACTGCCTGCAGTTCACTGAAGGGTTAGTGGAAGCCTGGACCTTTCTATAACTTGTCAGACCAATTCTTTATTACTAGCTGTGATCTGATAACTGCGGTCAGGTACAACAACAAATTGTGTGAATCCAGGTGTTTCCTATAATAACTGGGAAATATGACACAGAATAGTGATTGCATGGTGACAAATATACCAGAAGTGTTGATGGTTCTGATTTCCTGTGGGTCTAGTCATATTTCATATCCCACTGCAAAACTGTGGCAGTTGCAGAGTCTTCACTACATAGCAAGGAAACCTTGCTGACAACTTTGTTAAGAGTAGTTCTGCTGTTTCATAAACAGTTTCATGAGAATACTTCAGTGCATAATTGAGCAAAACTTTGAGGATGCCCATCCATTGAGAGATGGATGCACCATTTTGCCAGTGCAGCATTTGACCCGTATGATCCACAGTCCATCAAAGCTAATGACATTGGTAGGCTTCAATCAAGCACAAGAATATGAGAATGGTTTCACTGGTCGAGACCAAGAGTCAAGCTAACACAATATTATTTCTTTAACTGTGAACCTAAACAGCTGTCTAGGGAATATTAGGAAAAGGGCAAACAATTATAACCATGCCCCTGCTAAATCCTCTGAAGCTTGAACTATTTCCATCTGAAAGGATTCCTCAGACCAAGAATGGCAGGTGAATTTAGCAACCCACAGTGCTTTACCCTTTCAATCTTTTCCAGTTTCGCAGATTCATGGATTAGACAGAGTTGGAAGGGACCTCTAGAGAGGAATCCAACTCCCCTGGATTGCAGGATTGCCCAGAGCACATCACTCAGGGCTGCACCCAGGCAGGTCTTGAAAATCTCCAGAGAAGGGGACTTCATGACCTTTCGCAGCAGCCTGTTCCAGGGCACTGTCACCCTCACTGTAAAGACGTTTTTCCTCAAATTTGAGTGGAACTTTCTATGTTCCAGCTTGTGCCCATTCCCCTGAGCCCCTCTAATCTTCTTAAATCCAGAACTTACTAGCAAAAATCTGTTGCAAGAAAGACATCTTATCCTGTTTTTAACCTAGCTCCTACTGGCTAACAATTTTATGAGTGTCTCTGATTCTTTTAAGTGTCATCCTGGCAGAGTTGTGAAGTTTTTATGTATATCCACCCTCTTCAGGCCAAAAATTTCATTATCTTGAAGATGTCTTTCATAATCTCCTTATGTTCTCTATTTGCAGGCTGTTCATATAGCTTTTGATCGCCCTGTTCTCATCCCAATCCACTCTTTCTTCTTTGGAGGAGGAGGCAATAAGGCTTTCCAAGGTGAGTGTTTCAGTTGACTAGTTTTCTAAAGAGCTCATTCATTTGAATTGCCATACTTACTAATTAGTTTGATTTTTAGTGACTGATAATGTCAAAGCTTTACACTAAATCCTATCTGTCCTCTGTCCTGATCCTATTGAATCCCTCATCTTCCCTCACCTAGTTGCTTTCATAGAACTGTTGCATTAATTGCACTGTGTAGTCACTAATCTTTTTAATATATACTGAAAAAAGTTCTTTAGAGTTGGATCAGATCCATAACAGAAATAAATGTTTCTTTTTTTGTCATATTCATGACTTAAAAAAAAGGTTTGAAAATGGAAAGATGAGAACTAAAGTATAAATAGGATTATCTGTCGCAGGAACCCAAATACAAACAAGAGTTATTGCAAGATGGAAAGGAGAAGGCTGCTCTAGTCTGAATTTTAAGCAAGATGAGTGAGCAAGTGTAAAATGCTTAGAGTTCTATCCCATGAGCCTAAATTCAATGCTTTTCAGGTTCAAACCAGCATTTTTGACTATTTTTGCCAAAAAGCAAAATTGTATTTCTACTCCATTCATGAATCATTTTGCATTGTGGAGAAATAAATCTTTCTCATGAAAAAAAAATATTGTAGTGAACTATTTCTATTATATTAGTATAAAACTTCAACAGATGGTATGCTTTGGAAGAACATGGATTAATTTGATTATTTGCTGTGAATGTTTTTGTTAAAGTAAAACAAATGTGCAAAGAATATCATTGCTGTCATCCACCTGGTCAAAGCGAAATTTATGTCAAACTAGGGATTTAAGAATAATTATTTTGATTCATATTTAAACTGGTTATAATCTTATTAGGAACTAACATTTATAAGAGTAAAATGTTTTAATTTTTCAGTTCTTCTAAAATGAAACTTAAGGTCACAAAATAGCACAAATCAAAACTGTTAAAAATTATACAGGATATAATGACTTTTTTACCCTCCCCCCAACAGAATTAATATAAGTGTTGTGTACAAATAACTACCACTGTTCAGATTAAGTATTGTGGTCTTTACAAGAATAGACTAAAACTACCCTATTAACCCCTACCCCTTCTTTAACTTAACCTTTAATTAAGCTTGTATTCCAGGCTATTTTTTCTTATCTACAAGCAAAAGTTGTTCATTTCTAGTAGCACAAACCCTAACCTTAGTGGTTCGTTAAAGAATGTCTTATCCTACCTCACAAGTAAGTAGCCTATGGCCTTATAGCTAACATCACGATACAGCTGAACTTTGGATATAGCTGTGATTTAGTTACTGCAGGAACTGACAGGTTCTGTTTAGTGATGGGTTCTACCACATTTGCATTTCTGGGATAACATTTGCAGGACTGAATGAAACTCACTGCTTCTTAGGACAAAAAATTAAAATATTTGGAATATAGTTAATGTTCTGAAATTAAAACTAAAATTGTAAATAAGGTATCTAATAAGTTATCTAGAACACGTTGACTCTGTTATACTTACTTCCCCTACTTCACCTATTTAACCTCTTTAATGTTTCCACCATTTACTTTGAGTCTGATACCTCTGTCCTCTGTTCTCTTTCCACCATTTACTTTGGGTCTGATATCTCTGTCCTCTGTTCTCTTCTCATACAGAACAAATCCAGTCATCTGTCATTCTTGCATTATAGGCTGAATGATGATGCCTACAATGATTTCAAAGTTGGAGGGAATGATCTCTCATTGCATGTTTTGCAACTGAATGTGAAAGAGGTGGGGTGGAAAATTTTGATGAAATAAATAATCAGTTTTATGTGTAACTTGAAACTGTGATTAGAATATGATAAATAGATAACAAAGAAGGAGACCATGGGCATGTAATATTTCTCTATTGGTAAAGCTGGCTCACCTTTACCAATACTTCCAGGACTTCCTTTACTTTGATCCAAGCTACCCATTCTCTGCATTGTGTCCCAAGGCTGGAGGACATTTATCACAACTATGGTAATATATCTGCTTGTAAAGTCAACATCAAAATATCTTGGGTTTCTGTCTATGGGTCTTATAATCCAGATCACGGTAGTCATTCAGTTCAGAGTATTGTATCAGGACAAGTCACAGTACCACGAGTGCTGCACAGGAGTGGGTGCAAGTGGCAAAATGTAGATGCATCTTAATTTATCTCACCATGAAAATGTAAGTGCACAGTGACAACCAGAGTGACAACCGGGAAGGAGGAGACCACTGAATTTAAGCTACTCTCAGTTGAATTTTATATACAAAAAGGTTATTATTGCATACCCATAATCAATAAATAAAAAATATTTTCACTAACAGTTTGCCTAAAGTTAAGCTCTTCTTCTCATATTCTGTACTACTGTTGCTTTTCAGTTTTATACTTCAACATCTCTGTCATTCTCTTCACCATCATCAATCTATTCTTCACTTTTAGTGTCTTCATCGTTTACAGGGTTTCCTTTGTACTCATCCTCTGTCCCATCCTTGGAATGTAAAATATAGTATTTCTTAGAAACATCAGCTACATGTTCTGGATTTAGTGGTGGTCTCTTTGGTGGCCTCTTAATATAACAGAGCTGTTTTGCACCACTATGCTTTTTTTCCAGTAGAAGCTAGAGCATGATCCCTGCCGATACTCATTCTGAGTATGAAGATTTCAAGTGGTCTTTAAAGGGCACATTCACTACTACATAGAGAGCTTTGATGTCATTCCTCTTCATATAACCCCAAGATCAATATTAATTTTCTTGGCAAAATTCTTCTCAGGAAGCAGTAGGTGGCCTTTAAATGCATTTATGACAAGGATTTTCTTAAAAGCACACCTGGTCTTCTGATCCAAATGATGTTCAGCCAGTCCTTCATTAAATCTGTAGACATCCATCCTTGGTTTTGACACCTCACAATTATTCCAGTCGGCAGCTATTCCTTCAGCATTGCCTCCATATCACATATGGTAGCAATATTATACCATCTGTTAGCACTACTAAAATTACTATATCATGCCCTTTTTCATAAATCAAAGCTTTGATGGTGGTAGACTTGGTACCTATTTTTTCAATGCTACGATGGATGGCAGGTCAAAGTAAACCAGTTTTCGTGTTTGGCTCAGCAGATAATGAAGTAAAGGGTCAGATCTAGGCAAATTCTGAAGTTTTTTGCCACAGGCAAAAAATATTTTGTTGTATCATTTGAACACACCCCCTGTCACTGGTTTTGAATTCTTTCTGAGAAAAATTATGTACTTGTGTTAGTTCATAATCTTTCTGTTTAATCATTTTCCATGTATCTTGTTTCCATCTCTTCTTTGACTATGCACAAATTATACAACTTTTTTCTACCTCTCCATGGCAGTATCTTCTTCTGAGTCCAATTGGGCATCAATTTAGTGCATAAAAGCTTCTATTTTTATTTTTTTCAATATTCTCACATTTTCTTCTGCCATTCTATTTCTTCTAAGCCTCACAGTTGTTAATTGTTTCTGCACCCAATACCACAATTAGTTGAAAATTTGCATCACACCTTCTTCCTATACCTTTTAGTACTTTTCTTTTTGTGCTCATATCTCTCATTTCCAGACCAGCTGCCATTTCACAATTCAATTATGAGATTCAGGGAGATTCATAAAACTACCAGAAATGCCAAAAGGATTCTCCGAGCTACAGCAGGTCACACAGCCATAATAGTGAAAGGGTGATGAAAGCAGCAGTAATCATGGACTCTCTCTATGCCATCTTAGTCCCTCTGGGCATATTTGTATTTCTTTATTACTGTGCGACCTCCCACACTGCACAGTCATAATGCACTTTAACCTGAAAGGAAGGTGAACCAGAATTTAAGTCAGTCCCTGATTTTTAAGTTAAACTACTTGGAAATCAAACCTCATCTTCTACTAGGCACATATGGTATATATTGAGTCATACATTAGAGTCTTGATAGCATAAAGAAAATCAAATGTGGGGATTTAAATTATGAAAGATCTTCTATAGTCCATATCCTGAAGGTTGAATGAAAGGTTACCTAAATGTGTCTAGTGCCAGAAAAATTAAAAAAAAAAGAAAAAAAAAAAAGAAAAAGAAGTAAACCCACCTTTGAGATCCTTAGAATGGAGAGAAGTTGTAAACTAACTGGGAACAGCTGAGAAAAATTAGAGCTTCAGCAAGTGCTGAAGTCCCTTGGTATCTTCCAAAGGTAGTATCATTTATTTGAATCCCCATATAAGTTAATAACAGATCTAGCTACACCAGCTGTTTAAACAGCATAAAGGAGGTTGAACTAAAGGTCCTGTCTTGTGTATATTCTGCAAAGTTTTATTCATCTACTTTTACTGAAAGTCAGCAACAGTGAGAGATAAGGAAAAGAAGGTGGCATATATATTTTGTGCAAGTTTCTAGCAAATGGATACATTAAATATTTTGTGATAAGATTGAAAGCTATAACAGAAATGAAGGGTTTTTAGCAAATCAAAGCAAGAGATTTCCATAATATATTTTGTTTCTGAGCGCAATAAGCAAATCTTTTCTTTTAAACTAGAGTTGATGATTTGCCTCTCTCCAGATGTCTTCTTCAATCAGAGATGCCTTATCTGATGATTAGATTTATAGTGAGACTTTTATTCTCTCTTATGGTAGATCTTTCACATTTTTCACAGAGACATATATTGCTCCTAAAAGACTACTGGTATTTGATCCACTCTTGGGATAGATCAAAGATACAAAACCTGAATATTTGCTCATTTAAATGAATACAACACTTAAGTATATCTTTCTGGCCCTAGTATACACAGAAAATACTCATTATCCTCATTAAGAATTCAACCTTATTGCATAAAAGATATAGCTCTGTCTCTTACATGGTATGATACTTACTTGAATTTGAACTTGCGGTCTATTCTTCATACCAATATGATACAGACAGACTTTGAAGATTTCCCTTTTTCTTTTGTCCTTCCAAAGAAAAAGAAGACATAGAAGAAGACAAGAAGTAAGTAAAAAGAACTTACTGGACATTAATAACAGTATGAAATATAAAGCTCTATTTGGTCTGCTGGTTGTTAGTTCTCTATTTATAGACTTGATGTCAGAGGTATAGTCCTCTGTTTTGAATAATTTTTAATAGCATAGACTTTGACAGAATAAGCTGTCAAAAAAGAAAATGTTTCACTGGTTTGGCATGACAGAGCTCAGCTTTGGCTTGTCCTTTTTAAAGCTTCTGCCTTCTTTCTTTCTTTTTTCTTTTTTTTTTTAGGTGTCATCAATGGCAGCTAATACCTAATGTGTCAAGGTTGCCAAGTAACAGGCTAGAGATGTGTCAGTGAAGGCTGTTTCTATGAGAGAAATTCAGTAGGCTACAGTTTCAAGTACGTGGAAATAAACTCACCCTTCTGTCTGTCTCTCTTTTTTTTTTGTAAATGAAAAAAACACACTAACCAATGGTAATTAATGTAGTCAAACAAAGGATACAGTACATGCTTAAGACACAGGTCTAAAAATGGGTAGCTGTGCCAATAGTTTGCGTTGCTTCTAAATTTTAAAAATGGTGGAATAATTAACATAACATAGTGTTGCAATTTCCAGGAAGAAATGACATGAACAGATAATTTCCTGTGAAGTTACTTGAATTAAAGAGGTGCTATAAGCAAAGCGTGAGCTTAAATGCTGAATCAATTTTAAAAGAGCAGAATTTGATTGGATAGAATAACAAGGTGTTAAGAAATTACCAGTGTGAATTTATTAGGAAGAAATCAATTCAAACCACTATAATGTTTTGGGGTTTTTCTTTCCTTTTCCTAGTCTTAGAACTGACTTGGTCAACAGTGGGGAAAGCTGTACATGTGATACCTTACGAACAACTACTTTTATGACACTGACTTTATTGATTCATGACTTACCCTCAGGCTGCTTAGGGGAGTTTTGCAATGGTCTGTACTGGACAAGATAGTGGTCAATGCCTCCATTAGAGCTTTTCATTATGGAATACAGTGTTTCCATATAAAATCCAATGGGAATGTTTGCAAGCACTTTGTAGGACAGGATTAGAATTCACAATGCTCTTGAAAGAGAGAACAGACTGAGAACGGAGAAACAGACTGAAATCAATAAGATAAAATTCAATAAGGACTAAAGATGAGTATAAAGTACCGCATGCAGGAAAGTAGAATCAAATCTCTCCCAAACTAAATTAATTCAGTACAGAATTAAAGAATTAAATCATAAAATAAGGCAGAAGGTCCTTTCGGAGGACCATTTGCTTGCTTTGCATTAATCTGCGCTGTGATTTATGATGAGCGGTCTTTCTGATTAAGGACATTCCAATGAAAGGCGAAGTACTTGAGGCTGAACTCTTAGCTAACAGCTTTGTAACTAGCAAGAAAAACCACAAGTCTGGCCAATAAGGCTAGGACAGTTTTGGATCCATCCAAGCTTGAACTGCATGGAGAGACTGCATGGATTTTTTTTCTTCCTTTTCTTGTCAGTATTCCTCATTAACATCTTGCTAGAAATGTGGATCATTACTTTTTTTTTGAATGTTGTAAATGGCACTTACTGCTAAAAAAGCCAGAATTATATAAATTCATAATGTAAAAATACTCCTATATACTTTTACTAAAAAAAAAATAGCGGTATCAAAATTTTTATGGATAAAATGAAAGCTTTTAGTATTTTCCCTTATTTTAAAAATGACAAAGACTGGTTGAGCGTCTCGTAGCTTGGTTCATACTTTATATTTGTCTGTAAGTTATGTACATTCAAGTCTCATGCCTAACCCAGAGAAATTATATTATTGAATTTTCCATGGTTTAGAGTGTTTCCATTGTTTGAGTTTTGACTAGTGGACTTTTCTTCATCATTATACTTCCTTCTCTCTGTTTTCAATATGTATATGTGCAAAGAAGGATGGCTGTAATAAAAAAATAATAAAAAGACACAAAAGAATTAACCTGGAAACCTCAGTAGTTTGCATACCTTTTCTTCCAATAAATCATTTCTCAGTATTGAGGGAGAGGAGGAGGCAAAAATGAAATTTTATTTATGTCTTCTGCTCACCTATGCTCACTGAAGTGATCTAGAGCAGGTATAGTACTAGCCATATGCAAAGTAAATAACTGCCTCAGTTGACAGTACTTGTTTTGCCTGTGCTAGAGCAGGTGGGAGGTAGCTCTTTGGCAGTGAGTGTAACCCACTCATTTGTTCACTCTTCCTTGCAGAGGTCTCTGCTGTTGATGTTCCTGATGGACTCACAAGAAGGCTTGTGGTAAGTGGCAGAGCCAACTCCTGTGTATTCTTACACTGTCTCATCTTCAAACTCTGGCTCCCCTGAGCTCCTAGCCCCCCACCCTGGTTTCTTTCAGACTCCACTGTCCTTACTAATACCCGTCAGTATCAGAAAACCCACAGAAAATAACTCTTTGCACTCCCTTTTTCCTATCTGCAACCCAAATAAAGCCTTACAAACTTCTTCCAGTGCCTCACAACTCATCTCACAAAAACTGCTTTGGAATTCTTACTGACTAAATGTGTTTCTACTTCCCCCATTATAATCAGACTAACGGCCTATGTGGCGTTGACCACAGTCAACAGATAAACCCACACCCACCCACTCGCTCGCTCACTCCCTCCACAGCTGAATGGAAAGAATCAGAAGGACAAAAGTCAGAAAAACTCATGGGTCGGGATAAAGACAAGTAAATAAGTGAAACAAACCTGTGTGCACAAATAGAGCAAATTAAGGCATTTATTGGCTGACTGGTTTTGTCTGGCAGATGTCCAGCTAATTCCTGAGAAGCCGGACCTCAGCGTGTATAATGGACACTTAGGCAGGATGAAAGCTAGAACCACAAATGTTCTCCCTCTTCCTCCTTTCCTTCAGTTTTTGTGGCTGAGAACAACATCGTACAGCACAGCACATCCCTTCGGCCTGCATGAGTCAGCTCTCCTGGTCATGTCCACTCCCAGCTTCTTTCACACTTCCAAACCAGTGTCTCTGAGGGAGGTAGAAAAGGCCTTGATGCTGTGCAAGCAGTGCTTAGAAGCAGCTAAAACATTGTTATGTTACGAATACGGCTTTAATCACAAATTCAAAACACAGCACTGTACGAGCAGCCATGAAGAAAATAACTCCATTCCAGCCATGGCAAAATTTGATGTTATCAGCCAGCTGAATATGAGCCAGCAGTTTGCCCTGGTGGCCAAGAAGGCCCACAGAATCCTGGCTTGTTTCTTTTCTATATTTTTCAAATGATAGTATCTAAATTTTAACATATAATCACAAAAGAGAATATATGTATGTAAAGCACATTATTAACAGTGAAAATAAATATTAGGCCAATAGATGAAGGAAACTGCTGGTTTCATTTCCCAATTTAACTCCAAAAAATGACAGCATATATCTGTCAGCCAAAAAAAATATGGTGAAAGGCAGTTGATACTCTATGTCCATAGATAGAACATGAAAATTGTGTGTACCAAAAAATACCTTCAAAATAATGGCAAATAATAACTACTGCCATCTTTTTCAAATATTCAAAGATACATTGCCATCATATTTTAACAGCTTTTTGTGAAAATAAAACACCAGTGGCGTTTCAAATGGCAGTCATACACTTAACAACTACTTACTATGCTTTCATTCCAATTTCCTTTGAAATTTACAGGAATATTGTACCATTGAGTAAAGAATGACAATTTCTTATTACTTTAGCTAATGCCATAATGAAGTTTTTCTCAATTCTCATTGCTGATCATTCTCTATTAAGGAAAACAGAATATAAAAAGTAGAGGCAGTGCTTTGCTGGGGAGTATGTAAGGTCTTCTCTTACTCACAGTGCAAACTGGATTCACCCCACACTGCAGTGGTGTGAACAGAGATAATTCACTGAAATTAGAGTACTTAGAAGAGTGGAAAGAACAGTGAGGAAAGAAGATACAGGTTTTCTTTGCTAGTACGGCCTCATCGCAGGTAGCTACTCTCTTTCTGACTCAACTGCCAGGATTCCAGGAGTCGGTGACTATGCTAGTAGGTTCAGACAACTGTCTAAGGTTTGAAACATTTTTTTTCCCCCCTGTGTATATGGAGTTATACTTGATCATTTCAGTTTTCATTAGCATTGTCTTCCTATAATTATCTTAATGGTAAGAAAAATTGGTCAAGTTTCTTTTCTGATTCCTGAAATAATGCAGTGTTTAAGAAAGTTATGAGTAATTACTTTACTTTTACCAAATTCATTATTTCCCCCAATAAAATTGTATCTTTTGTCTTTCACAATACAAAGGAGCTACAAAAATACTTACCCACCCTTTGCACTAAGCATAATCTTTATATTCCTGGGGGCTTTCTCTCTGATCCACATAGCAAATAAAGCAGCATTTAGTATTCTGAAGGACATACTGTCATAATCCTTGAGAAGGCTGCCAGTATATGGTACAACAAAATGTAATGATGAGCAAAACATCTCATTAGCATTTTATGTTTTAGTGTATTCCCTTTCAAATAACTATAATGCATAAAAGTTGCATATCACAGCTAGACTTTCAAGCCTGCTATTACAAAATCAGTAAGTGCTTTGAAAACCATGGCTACCAATGCCCAACTGAGTCCATGTTCTCGGTTGTGTTTGTATTAATTGTCATGGCACTTTAAGAACAGTATTTAGTCTCAGAAAATGTTTTGTAATCAGTCAACCCTCATGGCTGTTCAGACCCTGAGGTGCCTATAGCCTCCCTAAATAAAGACAAGCACGGCTACTGTCCAGATGGCTGCTCTGTGTCCTGGGAAGAGGGTCTATGAGTTTCCTCCCATCATCTCCACACTGTCCTTAGGGCCTTCAGTGTTCTCACTCTGACAGACATTAGTATTGCACTAGAGAACAAGGGGGAAAGCTTCAGACCGATTCCTTCTCCCTCAGTGCAGCCTTTTCTCTCAGGAGCTGATCTGTAGTGTTGGTCTTCATCGGTAGGAAGATGGAACGTTATTACTCAGCTCAGTCATGAAATCATGAAGGGGATCTTCTGTAACAGTGATACCTGCAGACTGAAAAAAACTTAAAGTACAGGGTTTTCTGCTGAACTCCCACATTAGGAACACTCTGGCAGGTTTGCTTCCCATTTTGCATACTGGGAGGACCAACTGCAGGGTATCAACAAGCAACCTGCACATCATTATCTTAATAAACACAGATCTCATAATTAACAGGGTACCTCCTCCAACAATTTTGAGATGTGCTGCAGGTAAGTTTATTATTTCTCAGCACTTCCCCAGGTACGCTTACGTTTTCATCTGAAGTCCTTAATCATCTACTTGTGCATTTCCAGTTCTTTTATCTCTTTCAGCTCTCAGTTTCTGGGTTTTTTTTTATTTTATTAGTCTTCTAGTTTCTCACCTAGCTGCTATTATTCATTATATCACTGCCCTTTTATTATAAATTGCTTTCTCTTTTGCTTTAATCCAGACACCATTATTTTATTACTTGATCTTTCATTTGCAAAAGCTGTAATTTCCATTCTATGAAATTCTTTATTCATATAAAACTCAAAACATTCCCCTTAAACTGTCCTCAGTTGAACTGAGGCTGTCCTCAAATGCATAATTCAACGATGGGCTTTGGGGGGGAGGCGCAGGGGGGGTATGGATGGCAGTTTGGTGCCTACTTTTTTTAAAGGCAGGCAACCAAATGGCCCAGTATTGGTTTAACGAGAGTTTGGTCACTTATTAAGTTCCTGTAGTGACAAAACAGGATGACATCAATTCCGGTCAATAGGCAATAAGTAGCGATTACTGTAAACTTAACTATATTACAAACCAGCATCTCCAAGACACCTTGCTACCAGAAATCTGTATGTGTTTTGTCCTTTGGTTAGAACGTTGAAGGGTAACATTGAAATTGGCAATAAACATCAGGACTTAAGATCAGTATTTGAGCATGGGAGATTTTGACTTAGGTTGTTTTTGTTTGAGACTTAGACCTAATTTCAGGGAAATGTGCTGATTTTTCAATTAAGTGGGGAAAATGTATAGTTTCCACTGAAAATAAATAGTAACTCACCTTTTTCCTCCTGCTTCAATCTGATAACACTCAAACTGTGATATCTTCAAATGTGTAGGTCTGTTTACAATAAATTTGATTTGCTAGAAAGTGAGACGGTGAATCTGAAAACATAAAACACAAAGAAGGATGCCTGCAAATTGAACCCATAATTCAAATAGTTCAAGGAATATGTTATAACCTCAAGTAATAGTTTACCTGTTATTTGAAATTGCCATTTTTACATCAAAATACGACCTTGACATCAGAAAATATCTTGACAGCCTGTAAATAAACATAAAGAAATGTAAGTTTCAAATAATGGTCATGATATACAAATACCTCTTTTCTGATAAAAAACACCGCAACAACAGTAAATAATGTTGTGAATAAAAGAAAAGGAGTAGCTGGTAAGTTGATTTCATCCCTGACACACGAAAGGAGTTCAAAGTGGTCTGTAGCAAGGAAAATCATTCTGAGTGGAATTGCAGTATGTCAATATATTTTAAAAATTAACAAATAATAAAGATATGTGAATAATAATAAAAGCATTTTTGCTACTGTCTCTATGAGAAAATTATTTGTGCTGTGTGCTTTTAAGAAAGCAAACATGTTCTTTGAGTTTAATTATATCTAAAATATAAATTATATTAGAATGATATTGAAATTATATTTAATATATAAAGCTTAAAGAAAAAAAGAATTAATTTACTTGGAAAAGTTTCTCTATGTTTTTCTTAGTCCTTCTCAAATTTAAGCCTTACCTCAGGCAACAGCTTTTGTAATTGGTTGGGATCTTATTAACCAGACTGCATTGCAAATGCCATAGAATTCTTGTGTGCCTATTTTCCACAAGAGCTTTTCTCAGACCTCGGGATTCTCAGACACTTGTAAGAGGAGATTAAAAAAATCTCTCTCAAGAAGAGTTTTGATTTAGTGAATTACATCTTTTGGTGGAGAAAAGAACTTTGGTTTCTATTTTCTAATTCTGTGATCTCCCAAACAGATACTCTAATTTGGAAGTTGCCTCCTTCTTGTGCACTGTTTTCTTTTAGTATTGTTTGTTAAGGAACTGCATTCTTAAACCCTGTGATTGATATATCTTTTTTAAACTATCAAGTAGTTGATGCTGCATTTGTAAGCAATCTCTGCTTTTTTTCAGATATTTGCCTCTCTTCAAGAAACGATCTCTGAAGTTACCACAGGTCTCCATTCGTTATCTTTTTTTTCCAGTTTTCAGGATATCGTGGTAGGAATCAACCAAACCAGTTTCATCTGCGTCCTGCATGCCCTACTTAGTATTTCACTTCATTATTGTGCTTCTTTTTTGCATTTCCTTTTGTTCTGTTTGAAGTGCACAGTATTTTATCTGTTTTCTGGTATCATGGTTTTCACCTAGAATAATGGGAGTGGCTGGTTTTCTTTTATCTTTAGGTGGAAGAAGATGTCACTTCTAGAAATGAAATACAAGAACATTTATATATTTACACAAATATGTATAGAACTATTTAATACTGTTTCTAGTAATCTTGGGGGGTGGAGGGGGAGGGAGCACACACCTAATCAGCAATAACTTTGAAATTGAGCTAACATGGTGTTAAGTATTGAAATGTGCATCGGTAGCTCTAGCAGTGGCATGCAATCATTGGCAGTGAAGTATTGAAAAAAATAATCATAGCTACAACAAGGTTGTCTCCCACACAGCAATTCTCATCATTTTTTTCCCCTGGTATATCAGTGTCATTTTAGATATAACATTCAAAAATTACATTTTGCCATTGTGTGCAACTCATTTAATGGAAATAAGCTTTCATGGAACCCCCTGGGACTTCAGGTTTGTATGTGCAGAAACAGTAAGAGAAATCATAAAATGGGTTATTTGTCAGATACAGAAAGATATTTTTCAAATGTTACTGTTCAATGACAGAGGAGAAAAAATGCTGCAGCAAGGAAATCACAAATATCCTGTACTTGCACATTACAATTCCAGAGGATTTATTGGTCTTGCACAGGGATCTCAATAACTTTGACCACCAACTCTTTTTAGTTGCATGCAATTATTTATTTTTTTTTTTAATTATAAAATTAACATCTAGGGTTCCACATACTAATGTGGACCAGTTCTAAACTTCAGACTTAGGGCTTAGGTAGAAAGGAACTTGTTCCCCTTTGAATAATTAGCAAGAACATCCTCAGCCATTGATAAGAGCTCTGTTAAGGGATGCGAGGTATGAAAGGGCGCTGGGTGGGAGAAGCCAGGAGCATCACCTTTGTAGAGGAGCTTTGTATGGTTCTGGGCAAGAAGTCTACACATTGGCCTATTGTCTTAGACACAGCTATGTGTTTCCCTGCCCAGAGAATCATCTTTTTCAAGCTAGACTGAATTATGGAATAGGTTTGATTCTTGTCCTGTATAAGTCAGAGGGACTTTCTAATAAAGTGCTTCAGAGCAATAGACAAGAAACACTTCTAACTGAAAGTATGTGTGTTGGTTTGGCTTTTTCCCAGTATGAGGAGGTAGTAAAAGGGACTAATAATGTCTAATTTGCATAGTAGAATTGTGCTTAACAAGAAGTCTGCCCTAAATGGACTTCTTGAAAGTAACTGTCAATTTTAAGCAAGCAACCTAAAGGAAGAGAATCATAAACCATTTCCTAATGTTGTCCCAAGTTCCCTCTCAGAAGAGGCACACCCAGTTATAACACTGTGCTAGAAATAATGTTCTTTTATAATGATTCTTCACAATTTTTACTTTTATTTAGAAATATAAACCATGTCTATGGTTCAGTTATACATGTGCAACATATAGCAGAAAGTTCATTAACCCTTTCTTTAGGGCCTGCAGCTGCTTCTATCCAGTCTCTTTTAGTACTCTGCTTTATTCAAAATTTTTGTGTGGTCACTTTCAACACAGAGTCTGTTTGCCAGCACTACTTAACTTCTCTAGTCTCAAAGAGATTCAAAACTACATGGTATTGAAATTCAGCTTTCACAGAAGTATTATTGCCTTTTTTAAATTGCATATTCTTAATCCTGGAAAATGAAAATCTTAGAAAACAAGATTTTCTCTCTGCGACATGGATAAAAGATTATGCGAAGATTTACTAGAATGATATAATGCATATATCATTGGTCTGACAAAAGATTAAGACAGCAGTTCAAAAAAGTAATGAAACTTTCACTTTAATTTCTTGATAAATTTGGCCTTAAACCTTGTTAAAATATAACTTTCTAGTCTAATATTTCAAATTGACACGTCAAGTATTAAGTGTGGCTCAGTTCTGTAGAACGGCATCTTCTGAGTACTTGGTATTTAAATGTGCACAGAGTGATTTTGAAACACCTCTGAAACACGGGGACCTAAAATATTAATCAAATGCTTGAAAATAAATAAGAATTGGACTGTTAGGAAAACTTTCCTCAATCAAAGACATGGCTTTCAGTAAGAGCTATTAACATGGGACAATTAGTCCTAGCTACTGCTAAGCATAGAGCAGATTAGAGTGAATTTCTGAAGGGATTAATGGTCTAGTACTTTTCCTTAAAGACTATTAACTACTATATTAAGCTCTTTCCACTGCACTAATATTAACTAGTTAAATTGTCAGTCCTAGTATGGGTTATTCTAGGCATGTCGATGTCTAGAGATACGGTCCTTGGGAGGTCTTTAGTTATAAAGAGACTGAATATTAGAGGCTTATAGAGGCAGAACAAATATTTTTAAATATTGCCATATCTAAACACTCAATATTGTATACAGCAACATGAACATGTGCTGGTTTTCCCACTTACTTACAAAATATGAGGTCTATGCCTTTCAAAGAGTTCTTATGTATTGGATTTTTGAACCTGTAAGGTAATGGTGGCTGCAGGTATTTCTAGATATTTAATACAGTCTAAATGTGAACGTGTAACATCTGTATAAGGACATTTAGGAGTTCTATAATTGATTACCCTCACAACTTTTCATTGTGATCTTGTTTTGGTGATACTTAACACTTTAAAAAGTTCGCAATAATGTTTTTGCCTTTGACTCTACCTTGATATTTTCTCCTAGTATTTAGTTTTCTTCATCACTGTCTAAATTGGATCACATCACATGTCTAAAATGTCTAAAATTGGACATTTTGTGAAACACAGGGTTGTGCAATTACTCATCTATCATGGACTGGTTTCAGTGGGCAATTTAGGCTCAGAAATGTTGGGAGCTGTTTTTCTCTGTAAAGTAAAAAATATATCATCTGTAAGCCAATAATATTAGATTAAATGAAACGAAGCGGTATAAACAGGTTCTGTTCTGACTCTTTCTGTGAGTCTACGTGAAAGATAGTTTGTACAAATTCTCATAAATTAAAAAAAAAAAAAAAAAGAAGACTACAGGAAAGAACAACAGCAACAACACCCCCTGCCCCCACCCCACCCTCCCCCGCACACAAAATAGCAAAGGCAGTTAAAGAAAAGAGGACTAAAGTAGAAAACCAAAAAGCTGTAGCAGAAGATCACAAGCTCCTGATAAGAATGAGCAGACTTCCTTTTGGTAGTGGTTTATGTAGCCTCCAAGAAAGATGCATCCTTGTTAGGAGTAAGGGACTAGTGGTAAAATACAAATGCCACGCAGCTGATCAGTCTGCTTCTCACTTATTTCTTGTGTTGTTACAGTTCTCCACTGGGTGCCTGGATGCTGTCAGACTCTGGTTGGCAATATCTATAGAAGAATATCTGCAAAATATCATAATGTATTTGTGTATTATGTTAACTATTGGCTCGCTCCCATTTCATTTGAATGCTGTAAATTCAGTAGAAATCTCTTGCGAGACCCGTGGTGCGGAGAGATGAGGTGTGGCTTTCAAAGTTTCGCTAAGGCATAGACCACAAAAAATGATAGACAGCAAAAGGAATGACAGATTCTGACCAGCAGTGAGGTTTAGTTATGGAGATGTATGTTTGTCACTTTCAGCATTGCAGGAGCCCTTCAGATGGTCATGTACTGACAAGCATGAAAGCACAGTGACGTGAAAAGAGTCCATAAGAGAGAAACTGAAAAAGCAATCCTGTGAGTTACTTAAACTGGGAAAGGTTTAATGTATTTTATTCAGATTTTTAAAATATAAAGCTGTTAAACATCAAGGAAAATAGAGGATCTGCAAAGTCTCAGGGCAGCAGTGCATTAAACAGACTTATACAGACTTAATCAGTTTAGAATATCTTATTTCTCCTCCTGAGGCCATGATTTGCTTATCCCTTTCACAGATGCATTTCATAGTGAATCTTCTGATTGTTCTGACTGGGTGTCATAGTTTCTGACCAAATTTTTCATTCTTTCCCTTTTAAAAAATAATAAGAGACTTGATAAATTTGTTTGATGCAAATGGAACCAAAGCTGTTTTGAATTTTCTGGCAGTGGAGTTTTATCTGGCTCACAGACCTCACATATAAACCCTGCTTGATGCCCCATAGAGACACAGAATGATTCATTTTCCCCAAAATAGAAAAATAATGTCAAATCTAACGGCAATGGGAAGTCTAAGATATTACCCATTGAATTTGGCTACACTGTCTTGACTTTCAAGCACGTAACTTCAGTGAAATGGCAGCCTACAGCGGCGTGTCATGTGCTGAGTCTGAGTCACAGAGCGTGCCTTGAGTCACCCCTCCGTCCCGGGAGGAGGAGGAGGATGCCCAACACATGGCACACCCTGCTAGAGAACACTCCTGCAGCTCCTCCTCCAGATCAGCAAGATGCACTGGCACCTACCCGGGTGAAGCCTCCAGAACTTACAGCATCCAAACACCCAGCAAATCTCTGTTTCTCCTGCTGGGGAGGAACAGCAATGCCTACAGTAAAGCTGCTCTTTGTCTGCTCTGTGCTGCATCTTAATTACAGTGGGATTCACAAATGAGGCCTGCAGGCTAGGACCTCACAGGTGTGTTTAGAGCAATCTGAACCCATTGCAAAAATGCACGGAGAAGCATCCCCTCCTGCCACGGAGCACAGCTGCAGAGCTGACAGGGTGCTCAGCTGGGACTCAGTTAATGTCTCTTCCACATCTGATTGCATTTTGATGAAAGTATTTTACATCTCAGCAGAGTGCCCTAATTGCAGTGTTTCCAGATAGTCTGGGACATCTCTCTCTTGCTCTGAATTTCTTCAGCTGAAGGTATTTAATTAATTTCCTGACCAGAAAGTAATGAAATAGTCAGTGGAACAAAGAGAAAGGAGAGGGAAGAAACACAAGGTTGATTCATGTGCGGGCTCTTGTCTTTGCTCCAATGAACACTGAAGCCTCTTAATTGAAAGGCAGCATTTTCCACAGGAGAAAAAATTACCCCAGAGTGCAGCTCGGCCCTATGGTTGGATTATTTGGTGAAGTATTAGCAGAGAACTGAGCTTTGCTAAATTACTTGGGACTACAGCTGGCCTGGTCTAGCCAGCTACTGGGGCAGGGGAGGTGAAAGGCTCTTGCTGCAGTAGCTCTGTCCAGATAGTCTTGCCTGCTTCCTGTTTCGTAAAAACCCAAATACGGTGTTTGCTATGGAGAAGTTACATTAATTGGTAGAATGTCTTCCAACAGTCATTGCAATACCTAACTTTATTTTTTCTGTCAGATATAACCCCTCATGCATTTTAGGGATGCAGAGACTTTGGAGTAGTGGGCATGTGGAGCTATCTACAATCCTTTCCCCCACAGCGTACCTCCGGTGGAGGCGGTTACGACTACTTACTGTCTTCTGAAGAGGTAATTTTGAGACAATATGAAAATGTATCAGCAATACAAAGTTGATGGCATTGGAATGAAAGAGGCATAACTTCAAACTAAGGTGTTATGTAGTGTAAATAAAACCTCAATCAGATTCTATTTAAAACAGTGTGAAGGCAGTGACACAATGACGTGTATGTCCACGTTACCTCTGAGTTGTCATGGTTTTGTATAATTAATCTTAATACTGTTTATAAACAGGTCTTTTTACAATTTATTAATGAATGAAATGTCTATGGTCCGGATTCAGTAGGCACCTACATGATGCAAATTTTCTGTGTCCTGTGGGCTACATATAATACTGCTGTATTATATACCATTTAATTACATAAATAAAATATTGGTATGGGAAGAAGGAAAGGACAGGGAAAGAGGTTTTTTAATTATGTATAGATATACATTGACACTGGGGGAAGGTATGGAAAAAATACCTGGTTTTATTCATTAGTTTACACTGGTAAATCTCTCTTTTCCCAGTGCTGCTTAAGCAGTACAAACTGATATGTAAATGAGAATGATGACTTTGGCTCACAGTTGCTTGATAAAATCTTCTCATGAAGATTTTTTTTTTTCCAATCACTGGTTAAATTTTGACACCCTGACAATTCAAATGGGACGTGGAGTACTAATTATTTTTGTTGTTACATTACTCTTTAAAATGTTGCATTCATGCATATCCGAATTAATATTGCATGACTCAAGGGAATGGTTTTCCACAAAGGGTGAAATAATGCCACCAACCAAAACATTGATTTTTTTACTATTATATAAATACTTACGTAAGTAGTAAATAAATTATTAAAATGATTAATGAAGGATTTTCACATGTGAAAACTAAGGTTTTTATCGCTATTATTTGAAATAAAAAGCCTAATCAAGTCTACTGAAACATAATTGGGATTTGCATAATAGATGCTATGCTAGCAAAGGGTCAGTTGAGTTTCCACAGAAGACAATGACAATATTGTACTTGTTCAAATATGAATAGCCTTAGATGCTAAAGATATTTCATTGTGAGCTTGCATAATATGTCCTCTCACCCTGCGGGCTTGAGCTAAAAACCTGCCCTTCTAAGAGTATACTCTCCAGTTCTCCAGGCCCTTCTCAGCCTAAAGCTTGAGTTTTTATTTCATTAGTGTCTAAAGGCAGAAGCAAAGATGAGAAAAGCCACTGTCTCCTCATAATACTCGAGCTGCTACAGTTCATTTCAGCAGCAAGAGCTTATCTTCTAATTCAAAAAGCACTACAAACATGATGTAAGGGCAAAGAGCTTTGAAGTGGAAGGGGGTAAGGTCTCTATCACTAAGTTAAATGGCTATTCCTCTTTATGGTTTTGAGTCACCTGAAAGCTTTTTTTTTTTCCCTTTAATATATTCTTTATACAGTAATGTACTTGTGCATGAATGTATATTCATAAAGCAAATAGTTATGGCTGGCACAGCAGTCCCAAAATAACAGACAAGAGCCATTTTCCCCTGTTTATAGGTATTCTAAGTGCTAAAGGAAGGATCTTAGTTTAAAATTTTGTTTATCATATCTAGTATATCATATGGTCTCTGCATCTAAGAGCTGAATATCATCTTTAGCTTCTTAATGAACTAATGAACTCTTCCCCTTTCCTCCTTTCCAAAATTCCAATGACTCAATAACTAGTTGTGTGGCTGCTTCAAAATTGGCAATTATGGAATTGTACAGCTATTGTGCACAAACAATCATGCATCCATTTATTCAGACATCTCTCTGGTATGCTTATGTTTATGGAAAACACTCATTTATCTTAGAATGTAAATCAGTACATTTCATTATTTCTACACCTCCGCCGTGCCCCTGCTATTGTGGTTCTCTCAGGAAATTACATGATGTATAGAATAAGATTTTTCTCTTGTAAAATAGAATCACAGAATAGTTAGATTTGGAAGAGACCTTGAAGAAACGTGACAAACTGCTGCACAGTGTTACTGAGTGACTCACCAAAAGCAACACAGTCATGTAGCTCTCCTGCATCCCAGGCCCTGGCCGTTTGCAAACTAAAACAGCATTTTACCTGTCATTACAGAAAATAAGCATTGTACTTTCCTGTTTTATCCACGTTCTGGTGACTGATTGAGTTCCCAGTAGAAGAGGTCATAAGAAGGGAATGAAGGACTCAACGCTCCCGTGCACCAGACCTTACCATCCTCATAAGGACAGCATTGCCAGAAATGATGTTAGGATAGCACACTATATTTAAGTAGATAACCAATAATTACTAATATTTATTAAGATCCTGAAAGGTTTCTTGGCCTTGGTTTCTTCTCTACATGGCAGGGGAAAAGTAAGATGTATTTCTAATTAATATAAAAGCTTTAATTCTAGAGATCCAAGGGCTTTGTAAATTCAGAACCCTGGTATTGATTTTTTGGAGATCATTTCGTGTAAATTATTCACATGAAACAATTGACAGTAAATGTAATGAATGGGCACTTATAGGATGCTCAGTGCAATTCTATAATGTAAATCCAACTAAAAAGGATCTATTTTAACATGTTCTTTTTTAAGTTAACAGAGAATATCCTACCTGGGTCACAGCCAACATATATCATCTTCTCAGTTTGTAGTTATTAAGTCAGTCTCATTACATTATTCAGGTAAAATATAAAAGCAAATTCTTGCTTTTACAATGAAAAGTAGCTCTTCAATCCTCTGGCAGACAGAATTCAAACCATAACAAATAAAACTTGTCTTTAATATAATTCCATTGCTATGATTTAAACTGCATCAAAATTAAGTTTGTCTTTAGAAATTACTTTCTGACAAGACCTTGCAGGTATCCATATCTTTCTGATTTAGATCATCGCTTCCCCAGAGGTATGGTATGCTTTAAAAGCTTCTAGCCTACCAGCTGGGCATCCTTTGCAATTTGGAGCATTTACAGCAACTATTCCAAGTTACACAGGACCAGCCCTATCAGGGACTAGCCTTCCAGCAGACCACTTTCACCCCTTTGAGTATAACCCCGGAACTGTAGCTCCCCGTTGCTGTGCACGAGGCCAACGTGGTGTAAATGCCAAAGGAAATCTGCTGGGTCAAACTGTGCACACTCCTGAGACAGCTGCCTTCAAACAAAGGCCAGGGCTTCAGCCCTCTCCCCATGCTCTTTGCCATTAGCACCAGATCCCTAGACCAAGCTGAGAAAAATTAGGAGGTTGAGATTCTGCAGTTCTCAGGAGTGGATTTTTTTTTTCATAATAGAACAGCAGGGTGTGTGTCCAGAGTGATGAAGGCACGGGTGGAACAGGGTGCTGTAGGGCAGCCTATGCTGTGACCTGTAGAAAAGTTACATGGCATTGGCTGTACTGCTCGCCGATGGCACGTGCTGCCCCAAGCTACCTCCTGTGCCAGGGAAAAGGAGTTGTTTGCTAGTGGGACTGTTTGCTGAACTGTGCTATCAACAATTCTAAAAATACAACATAATAAACATTTAAGTGCTGGGCACGTGTCATGGCCGTGTTGCATTTACTCGAGTAACATAGCTTTTTCAGCAGAACAGTACCTAGAATTTCAAACATATACTTTATATAGAATCATAGAATCAGAATTGTTTAGGTTGGAAAAGACCTTTAAGATCACAGAGTCCAACTGTTAACCTAGCACTGCCAAGTCCACCGCTAAGCCCTGTCCCCAAGTGCCACATCTACCTGTCTTATAATTGAGGGATGGTGACTCAACCACTTCCCTGGGCAGCCTGTTCCAACGCTTGACAATTCTTTCAGTGCAGAAATTTCCTCTAATATCCAATCTAAACCTCCTCTGGTGCAACTGGAAGCCATTTCCTCTTCACTTGTTGCTTGTGAGAAGAGACCAACACCCACCTTGCTACAACCTCCTTTCAGGTAGTTGTAGAGAGCAATAAAGTGTCCCCTCAACCTCCTTTCCTCCAGGCTAAACAACCCTAATTCCCTCAGCTGTTCCTCATCAGACTTGTGCTTGAGACCCCTTATCAGCTTCATTGCCCTTCTCTGATCAAGCTCCAGCACCTCAATGTCTGTCTTGTAGTGAGGGGACCAAAACTGAACACAGTATTTGTGGTGTGCCCTCACCAGTGCTGAATACTGGTGACAGTCAGGACAATCACTTCCCTAGTTCTGGTGGCTACACTGTTTCTGATACAAGCCAGGATGCTACTTGGCCACTTCTTGGTGGCCTGGTATCTCATATTCACTTCCAGCCACTCTTCCCCAAACCTATGGCATTGCTTGGAATTGTTGTGACCCAAGTGCTGGACCCAGCACTTGGCCTTGTTGAACCTTATACCACTGGCCTTGGCCCATAGACACAGCCTGTCCAGATCCCTCCGTAGAGCATTCCTACCCTCGGGCAGATCAACACTCAACTTGGTGTTGTCTGCAAACTTACTGAGAGTGCACTCGATCCCCTTGTCCAAATCATCAATATGTGGACTTCTTTGTGACACAAACCACACTGAGGCCACGCATTGACCTGCAAAACAATGGAAAAGAGAACTCCTTCTGAGATATACCCGGCAAAATACTGTGATGTGAAGGAATATAGGGCTTCATACCATTCACTCACATACATAAGAATCTATGTCTGCTAGACCATCTAAATTAGGTTTATGGCTCCAGGATGACTACAGCCTCTGCTTTCATTCTTTCTCAGTTTGCGTCCAACAGAAGCCTTTCTTTCATCTCAATATCACGTTTTCCATTTCTAGACTACTAGGTTATCCCTGCCCTATCATCTTATAACTTACTCTTCTGCTATTTTAAGCCCAAACTTATTCAGATGCTATCAATACTTTCCTGAATACAAATGTGTTCTTGAATTAAGACTGAGCAGTAATAAAAACTGAGTGCATAAACAGTGAAAACAACGGCAGCTTCAGGTATTCAAAAAACATTCTTACATCATAATTGGTTGCTTTCTGTTCCTGTTAGTCAGTTGATTCCAACCTTTGGTCAGAGTTTAGCAGATTGTGTCAGGACAAACACTCTCTTCTTTTTTTCATGTGTGTATGAAGCTTTAATTTTGCTGAAGAGCTTGTTTTGCCCAACAGAAAACTCAAAGATCTCCAGTAGAGCACTTTTTTTCCTGACAGTCAGAGCGCCTTTGCTGACCTAGCCCTTAATGGTTTAGCTACCCAAAAGCTCCCAAGATGCATAGTTTATTGTGCAGAGAGTACAATATTTTGTGGATGCTTATTGCCAGAGTAAATCAAAAGACATGTCAGACAAATTCATTGTCTTTGCAATCACTGGCAGGGCAGGGCCACTTTCAAGCAAGAGAAATAAACTTACCTAACTGGCAAGAATGACAAATGGAGAGGAGTCGATTCTACATTTTTCTGCCAGAACACTTTCTTCTTTAGAATGCTTATTCACCCACAGTAATATAAAACGTGTCACGAAATCACTAAGGTTGAAAGGGAGATTTTCTAACCAAGGCTCTGCTCAGAGCAGGGTCAGCCCGCTCAAAGGCAGGTGGCTCAGGATCACGTTCTAGTCAGGCTTTGAATAGCTTCAAGGATGGAGACTCCACAACCAGCCTAGGAAACCTGGGCATTTTCAGTCACCCTTACAGAAAATAAGGGGTTTTTTCTTCTGTTTGAATGAGGTTTCCTATATCTCAGTCTGTGCCCACTGCCTCTCCTCCTTTCACAGGGGCATTGAGGAAAAAAGTCTGACTCTGTCTTCTCCACACCCCCACGAGGTATTTGTACACACTGACAAGATCCCCTTGAACCTTCTCTTAAAGCTAAACACTCCCAGCTTTCAGCTCCCCCTTCTGTGAGAGATATTCCAGGCCCTTAAAAATCCTTGTATAATTATGTGAGCAAAAATATTTTCAATAATATGGCAAATATGAAGTTGTCATAATTTATTGGTGAAAGGATTTTTTTCCTTTGTTCTTTAGCATGTTTGCCCAGATTCTGGCATAGTAATTTCCAGAATTATTTTTTTTTGTTTCATAAACCATACTGCTGAAGCTACTTAGCATCTTTTTCTTTTCCTTTTTTTTTTTTTTGTTCTGACAAACGATACCATTCCTTATGCTCAATTAAGAAAGTACACTGGAGTTTCTCCTAGAAAAGCATAGTACCGCATCCTTATTTTTCTGTTGTCCTCATGCATTGCAGGAAAAATTCAACAATGGAAAAAAATAACAGAAAAATGTCTTTTCCTCTGAGAGCTCAAGCTCGTGCCTGAAGCAATAGGTCTAGTCATTTACAAAGACTTGGTCATTACTTGCTGAATTCATTATTATTTTAGGCTTGTTTATTTTCATACAAAAATAAGTCCCAGTTGCACAAGCACATTTGCTGATGGTATGTTGCAAACCAATGCAGGTGTGTAAGAGCACACCTTTTTGTCTTCTGCCCTTCACTAAATCTCCTGTCTTTTCCTTTTAGGTCCCTAAAAAAAAATAATAATCATTTTTATTCCATCTAAACTCAGGTCCCAGTCATTGCTAAGTAATGAATTATTTGTAAGCACAAGGTCTGATAAACAAGTGATGGGCAATGAATATGAAATTCTCTTTCTAATTTTAACATATGCATTGGACCAATTTCTTGATTCAAATCTTATCTTAAAAACTTATTGTACTCTGCAGCTTGTGTTTGACTCTATTTAAAGTGCTCTGTAGGGGTGATGATATAAAAATCCAGCTTGCAGCACTCAGAGGTGCAAAGGTAGCCTAATTGCTTTTTTTTCCCCCTTTTTAAACTTTTTGGTCGGTGTAAGCCAGAACCAGGGAGCTATTTAACCACAGTTTTAGTCTTATTTTATGTTTGAAAATCAAAGGTGGATTCTGAATGAAAAAAACAAAACAAAACAAAAAACCTGAACTTTTCACATTTTTACTGTGTTTGATGCTGAGGTTCCTTGCCTATTGTGTTGAAAATGTTAAGGATCGGTATTTTTCACACAGTGCAAAATATATATATTGCAAAATATTCTCAATATCGTAAGAAGCTGGCATGATGCTTGTGCTGCCTTATCACAAGGAAGGAAGGAGTCACGGAGAATGGGAAAACCCTGGCTATATCTAATGATAAACTTCAACATTATTTACTTAAAATTCAATTTGAAAGCATTCCTCCAGTATGCATTTATTTCCAAACAGACATCATGAGATTTAACACCTGCAGAAAGGAGTTTTTAAATAACCTCAGGCAATAAAAATTTTGTAGGTACTAACAGTTGCCACTGTTCACCCATCTGCCTATTCGGGGATTTTACCCAAGAGCTATCATAATAACCATGGCTTTCAAAAACTGTCCTTTTAACATTTAAGAGGTGCCTCGATTGATGCAATTTAGATATTCAGCCACAGTTCAAGTTTTTTTTTTTCCTTTTTAGTTCCTTCGGGAGATACATGAACAAATAGACATTTTAGATCAAATTCTGGTACCGGAATCTGGGGGTTACATTTGAATTGAGCACCACCTGCATATCTTCAACACTGATCACAGGAATAAATTACATCTAAAAACACCATCCTCATTGTTTGTTAAATCCTTATCAGCATATACAATAACCATCAGTTCAATAATTTAAAAATAAAAGCTTACATCTTCCAAGGTAGTAATTTTGCATAGCTATAACTTTCCATAATCAATACTGATATTGCTTTACTCTTCATCTCAAAATATTACCTTTTGAAAAACATGAAATTACATTATTGTTTTACAAAAGATAATACCTTGAGACTGTCAGATAATGACCAATTAATATTCCTTACTAAAAGGCATTTTTTTAATACCAGTGTACCTCAATGAAGATATTAAATCAGTTAATTATGCACGTGACCCATTCACAACACTTTGTATATCAAAACTGAATTTTTAGGAAATATATCTTTAGCTCCCAATAAATATGTAACACATAGAAAAGAATTCCTAGATGTAATCTTCCATCTTCCAGATAACTTTTAGATGAGTTATTTGTATCCATGGATACAGAGTCATTGTGAACAGCATTCATTTTCAGCATTGTGAAGAATGTTAACTTTCAAACCTAACCTTCAATACTTAAAATTCCTCTGACAAATTTCAGTGATAAACCACATATGGATACAATTAAGGCACGAAACCCAGAATTTAGTCTAATCTCCCCTTTTGGAAAACGATCTCAGCAATCTGCTTAACGTAGGACTTCACAGCCAGGGCTGGGGCTGTGCTCATCCAACTATCAGGAGCTGGTAGTGAAGGCTGGGATCAATTTTGGTTTAATGCAATATATTTAAACATGTTGCACAGTCCAAAAGAGAGCATCTCTCATATTTATTCTGCTTTTAGCGTCTGAGTATGTAGCAGTCTCAACAGTGTTCAAAACACAGAGAATGTTATTGGCAGTATACCATTTTCCCATTTTTGTTTTTAAATAAAAACTGTTGCAATTATGAACCTGCCTTAATGTACTTTAGTACTAAGGGAAAATTAACCACTTCTGGAAATTCTGCTTATTTAAAAACGTACAGCGTCCCACCTCCACTGCATTTTATAAATAACAGGGATATGTCAGTGCACACAGGTACACGTATACACATTTGTATGATAAATAAAACATATCCCTCTTTTCCTACAGTCTCACTTTATTTTTATCTTTCATGCCATTTCTGAAAGGAGCACGAAGTTGACAACAAGTAGGAAAGCAAGATGGTCTTTTTTCAAATTGAAGATGGCTGTAATTTTCCACAGCAAAGGGTACAGTGGGAAGAAGGTTTGATACGTGTTCACACTGTAACAGCCCACTCTATTCACCAACGTTTCACACAAAACCACTGGCAGGCACGGAAGTTCAAATCCTTGTTGAAATTTGGACGCAATCTTTCTGGCATATTTTTCTGGAGAGACTATTCTAGAAGCTTGAAAGCAGCAGAAGGCTTTATATAATATTGGGATGTATAATGTTCAGCAAACATGATACAAAAGATTTTTTTTCTTAAGAAGCTTTCTTTTGCAGTCTTTATGAAGTATTTCTTTTTTATATATTATGAAGTATTTCTTTTTGCAAAGTATACAAGCTATCAGATGGTCTTTATTATGACCATTGATAATATTCTTCCTATTTATACCTATTAAAAACACAAGTTTTAGGAAACAAGAGACGTTGAATATTATCTTAAATGCTTATACATATGATATGAATGCTGATATGGTTGTTTGCCATTGCATCCCTTTATAGGTGTTACTTGTTCCAATTATTTTTTTTTCCTTATTGCTGGTAGCTACAATAATGTGATTACCATCAAAACATTTCCATTTATAAGTTAGTTAGTTAAATATAAGAAAGAATTTTAAAATAGCATGCATTTTGTATTGAAACATCCAAATTAGGCCTAATTTAAGGTCACTTATTGCAAAATCATTTTCAATGTATGCTTTTATTATTGGAAGAATAAATTAATTCTGAGTATTACTTATAACTACTACATGATATGAACTAACATGTGACAGATGTATCATGTTTTAGTGCCACAAAAAATGGCGCTTTAAGTAAGTAAGTCAATATTTCATAATTCTATTTAACACTGAACATAATGATTATTATTTAAATATGTTCTCAGTGCCTTTATCATACAGAACATAGGTGCAGAGTATTAGATTACACACAGTATAGCCTGATTTAATCTGTTTCCACTTCTTTTTACTGCAGGTCGACTTGTCTTATGTTATTGTTAACATATTAATGGAATTTACATACTCCAGTGCAGAAGTATCTCAAGTCCACATCTTCTGTTCAGGATATATACAGGTATTTCAAATACCTTCTAAGTGTACAGACTGGAAGCAGGGAGAACATTGTAATTAATTTACCTAGAAATGAGATAAAACTCAGTGACGTATAATGAAATTACACAGCAATAAATATGTAAGCATCACTTAATTCCATTATAAAGTCTGATGTGAGAGAAGTAATGATGAATAGTTACGTAGGATGAAGCTTACTCTTGGTGATGAAACATTTTTTTAAGAGAGGTCAAGTTTATGGTATTGAAGATGTAGATTTCTTTAATAAATGTACATGAATTCATACTCATCAGCAATTAAAATTTGAAAGATTCACTGATATTTATCCTAAACTAATTTAAAATAGTATTTGACTGTAGTGTAAGCTTAAAGACATTATTGATAAATGGATATAAACATCAGAAGAAAAATTCCTTTATTTTACTTTAACTTGTGTTCTTAGTCAACAAACACCATACAAATAAAAATGAAACAAAACCTTAAAATCCTTCCCATGTTTGAAATAGTCTTTACACTGAAAATACTGAATCATGTAAGATTGCTAAAACAGTATGGTTCCTTGTAAAACTTAATCAAAAATACCTCTGTGGACCACAGAACCAAATAGGTTTTTTTTTTTTTTAAATTGCACAAAATCTATGCTGGAACAACATCTTGAAAAATAAATAATAATATGAAAAATATACAAATTAGGCAATGGTGAGTTATGTTTCAGTTAACACATTAATCTTCCCTCTTAAAGATTGTATCTTTTGCATTTTGATAAGACAGTATAAGCACAACTAAAAAGTGTAACGTTCATTAGACAGTTATTAAATATATATTAAGAGTGTGGTATGTAGATTTAACCTTATATCTCCCTGTATGGAGTCCTCTCTAGATCCTTGCAGTCTTTGGGATGACCAGATGAGCTACCTCGTGAGATACTTACCAGACTTTTTCCTAAGACTTTATGTTAAACAAAAAAATAACTCTCCATGCTTTGTTTCACATCATGCTCAGACTTGCAGGATGAAAATATACATTAGCTGAGATAAGACTTGTCATAAAGGCCTTTGCCCACATCCTAATGCAGACTTCATGCACAGCATGACAACTGGAGTGAAAAAGTCTACTAGATTGGCTCTGGAAAAGGAACTGGGAAACTGTATCATTGCAGATACATACCAAAATGCAAAAGAAACAGATACACATGGGACTGCTTTAGAATTATAAATTGGTGTAATTTATCAGAGTTCATCCACAATATGGAGAAGCCAACAGATGCAGAATTGAAACTGCCAGCATTAGCACAATATCTGTATTTTCATTCCTGACCCTTTCACACCTTTCAGCGACAAATAAGTACATTAAATCTAAAGCTCTCGATGTGAGTATTGGAAGGGTTCATGTGTTTGAAGGTAGGAATCCTTCATTAAAATTCAAGTTTACTTCAGAAAGGTTTAAGACGTGATTATCCTGAACAGTCATAAAAATTGGTTCCGCTTAAGACTAGTGAGAAATAATATACAGTTAGCAATTATAACAGCAGCACATTTTTCTAAATAATTGGAAGAATTCTGAACTTATACTGACAATCCTGATAATAGCTAACTACCATGAATGCACTACAGAAACTAAAGAAAGTTCTGAGATACAACTGATTCAGCACAGAATCAGATAAACTGAAAAGTTTATTTCCAGGTTAAAAGGGAAAAAAAAATAATAGTTGAATAAACTGTGATTTTAAAATTAGAACTTACCAAAGGCAGTATAGTGTACCTTTATGAGGATTGCCAGGCATAACATGTTTTTATATTTATACATAAAAATATATCTATAATATATAATATATTATTTTTGCTGTTCTTGAATGAGGGATGTGAAGCAGAGGAAAAGCTGTTTGTAAGGCTCTACCCTTCTGACCCTCTTTTTTTTTTTTCTGTCTCTCAGTCTCCTACAGTTTAGGAAAGGAGTTAGCAATCTTTCGAGGCTATGGTCATTCTTTCAAAAGCTATGTTTTTCTTTCCCCAATTCTCTCAAAATACCTTGCTCAGGACTCTCTTGTTTCCTGTCTGCTTGACATTTAGTCAAATTGTGACCCTAAATAAGAAGACAAAAGTAAGCACGTAACTGCTAACAGAGAGTAAGAGTTAAAAAACGTCCCTGTTTATCATAACTATGACACATAGTTTTGAGTGGACTTTTACTTATTACCAAAAGAGATTATAAGGTACAATTTAAAATAAGATTTAAAGTAAGATTGCCTATTCATAAAACTAAATATTAATCTCCTAAATAATTCAGAAAAAGTCATTATTTTATATTTCCCAGATAATTATAATTAATGCCAGGCAGTATTACAGACAGCTTGAAAAATCAGAAATGTCAAAAATTCTAGCAATGTCCTTTTCTAGTAAATCTCTTCTGTAAATAACAGTAGATTAAACATAATAATTTCTTCATATAAAGGGATTTGCATATTTTTCTGCCATGTAACTATAATAGGCATTGTTTTTTAATAAACTAAGAGTTCTTTTTGAATTAATTGGTAGCACTTCCTATGTTTCCTACATGTATGCTGAAAATACATATTTCCCTTTAAAACAGGAAAAATATGCAAGCAAGAGTAGGGGCCACGAATGGAGATCTTTTTTTGGTTTTACTTGGTTTGCATGAAGGGAAGGAGTTTCACTTGTCAGAAAAGATTTTTCTCACTGATTCAAAGTTAATGAGAGATGCAAAGTCTGGTCTCCTGAAGGATCCCT
Organism: Scolopax mira; assembly: GCA_004320125.1. Classification (NCBI taxonomy): domain Eukaryota; kingdom Metazoa; phylum Chordata; class Aves; order Charadriiformes; family Scolopacidae; genus Scolopax; species Scolopax mira. Next base: position 270,244 of record BJBW01002015.1, read on the forward strand.
TCTTTTGCATGTTTCACTATTTTTGTACAATACACTAAAGCCACAGAAAACTTGCAATCTGATTGCTAGCAAAACTCTCACATTCCAATGAGAAGAGGGTTGACCCATGCACTCTTTACTCCTAGCTAGACGTCTGAATGTAATTCATCATGTTTCTTTGGTACCACATGGTCTCTAGTCATGAATAATTCTTTCCTGATAGATATATATGCAGACTTTCTGCATATAAGGGTGCAGAAAATAACAGCCAAAGCTTTCAACAGACATTATGCTGTTCTTTCCAGATCTCACTTAAGATCATGTTGTTAGTCAGAATTCTAAACTTTTTGCTGAGTATGATCATTAAAATGATAAAAGCGTGATCTTCTTACTGCTATTGATTTTTCCACTGTGTTTTCACCATGAACATTCTCTGCTCCTGAGAGCACTCCAGCTGTGCTGCCCAACAGGATAAATAACATCTTTCTCTTTCCTTGAGAAGCTGCTTTCTTCATCTTCTGATCTTTCTGACTTTTCCAACTCCAGTTTATTTTTCTTTTCTGGTTTCTTACACAAACCAGTTTACGGATTAAATGAGAAAAAAAATTAAAAAACAGTCAAATGAAATGATATAAATTAAGAAATTAGCTAGAAGTTTTCAAGTTCTTTATGAGGTTTCACTGAAGTATATGCTTTCTAGACTTCACCTTTTATTTTAAAGGCTAAAGGAGGCAGCTGGAGTCTTCATGAGAAGGACTCCATCCTTCTGTTTTTCAGTGATTCCAGGTAATCGCCTTCCTAAGGAAAGCAAAGAAAATAGAAAATATTGTAATGCCAGTAGTTTTAATTTTGGTTCTAATGTGAAGATGTTTGAGGGTTTTTGGACTTTATTTACACTGTCAGAATGTATTTTACACAACAACTAGTAGATACAGCTCTCCTACGTATGAAAGCACAACACTGTCTGTATTTTCTCTTACCGGTAGATCACAGGTGTCTTTTTTATTTATTTCATGAATCATTCAAAATTTGGTTTAATTATTCTATGAAGAATATACTGTATCCTCCTCAGCAAAGAGAAAAAAAAAAGACCTGCTTTTCAAAACAACACACACTCAATTCACCTCACGTTTTTTTGGTTTTGAGCTAAAATGCCATAAACTACGCCAATTTATCCACGAATTAAAAAAGAAAATTAATCTTTTCCTGCTTTACTACAAATTTGTTCTTTGCTGTTAAGAAAAAAAGAACATGGATATCTATCTTATCTTCTGCAAATTCACAAGCAAAACTGGCTCTGAGTAGCTTTTAATATTGGCAAATATTAAAAGTATGCCTGGAAAGAAATAAGACAGACATATATGGTGTTAGATGCTCCATATGTTCTGTGTAATCTCTATTTTCCCTCAGTTACTCATGATAGGATGCTACCATTAACAATAACCAAGCATTTAATAAATGTAATTCATTATACAGCCTACAAAATAATTTCTTTTTTTTTAATGCGTAGGTTTTGATCTCTGTGGTATACACTGAACATCATAATCCTGAAACTATTTAAAGGCTGCTGTTGATAAATAATGCTTGGTCAGACATTTTGGTAGAAGCAATCCAGATGTGCATGCAGTGTTTCTCAACTGCCATTGAGTAACTAGGATATTACCTATCCTTAATGACCTGCAGTCAACAGCAGAACCTACGAGTAAAAAATGC
>BJBW01002015.1:272039-308963 GCA_004320125.1 Scolopax mira
CATCTTGTACAACCTCAACACAGAATAGAGGTGGTGGCCTTAGAGAGGATCATGTCCAGATGGCTTCTGAATATCTCCAAGGAAATGCAGTTCAACATTTGTCGTTCTTCCTAGCAAAATTGTAGGGACACAGTAGGAGTTGGAGGATAGAGATATTGCTATTAGGATCACACTAAGTGTGATGATACTAAATTGCCTTTGTGGCTATGCTTTGGTGTCCATGGCTTAAAAATCCACTGAGAAGCAGTGACATTGTTTTAAAGATGGTGTAACACATGGGCTTTCATACTACCTGACTCTGGGCACCCAAATTAAAAAGTTGAGTCAGTCAAATAGTCTTCCTAGTGATCTCTAGTCGTTTCAGATAGTTACAAGTACTATGAAGGAATTCACATGATGTCTTCCTTGGATTATCATCTAAAGGATCCCACTCTCTCTACCGTATCCTGGTAGTTATGACATCTCCCAGGCTTGCCCAGAGATACAATGCAAGAAAATAAAATGCTGTGCATTGTGTTTGCAGCTCCTCACTCAGATCAGTTAAGAAGCACTTCATTCCCTCTGTTCTGCTACTTGTTAGTATTCTGAATTAATTATCTCCAGTGTCTGGGATAATATGCATAAACCGTAAAACCCTACAACTGTCATAATATATATTTGAATGTGACAATCTATGTTAATTCAAAACATCAATTTTTCATGCTTACATTCATAACCTATTTAAAGCCTCTATAATAGACTTCATCAGAAACGACAGGGGGGCTCTTTGGTGCAAATGCAATAAATACTTTCATAAGCTATTCATAAACATACCTTGTTGATACTGTACCAGTTATTTGAAGTTTCAAATTTATCTCTTCCTGATTCTAAGCATACCTAAGAGTAGTAAGAAAGTTGTCAATGTACATATCTTATTTTTCTTCAGAACCCTTAAGCTACCACAGTTATTGCAAGTTTTTTCCTTAGCCTGCATATGTTTAAAATACCGCAGACCATATTTGTTTGTTAGTACCTAGTGAGTAGGTCTTGCTGAGCCCACAATATTTCAAAATGATAGGCTCAGATTAAATTTATCAAAATCACTTAGAGTGACAATTGATACTGTGAAGGCATCTCCTCTCCACTCCCAGCTCAAATCGGAAAGGACTGACTACCAGCAAATGTTTTATGGGAAGGTGAGAGTAGGATTGATACTTGAAGATATTGCATGATTCATTGCAGTGTTTCTGCAAGCTGTTATCAGAAAGACTTTTTGTGTATTGCTGGTTTTGTTCCATAAAATTTACATTTTAATCTACAGGGAATTTCATGTTGTTCTGACGGAGTAGCTGCAGATACTCCAGAAAAAGTTCAGTTTACTAGTACAACCACCTTGGTATTATTTTATTTTCATGTAATGAGATCTATTTTTTTGCCTTGAAATAACAGATCAATCACATTTAACTTGTCTTAAATTTTGTATTGAAATGCGGCTAAGTCAACAGACACCCTGAATGAGGTATACTATGTCTCGCTTACCCTCTGTCTTTCCCCTTTTCTCAGAGAAAGGTGAGTCGATGTAAATATTTTACATGTCAATATTTTTACTTAAATTTGCATGTAGCTACATTTTTATTTAATTATTCCTAATCTAATACATGCATTTACATGTATTAAAATATTTACATGTAAATGTTTTCACATGCTGTGTAGATGTGGAGTGACACCTAAATTGCTATCTGGTGTCCTGGGATTAAAGGTAGCCTCCCTGACTTTCATATTCTCTACTATCTTTTCTTGTTATTTCCATTTTGTTAAGTCTATGCTTTGCCCTTCACAACTTCAACCCTTCCTCCATTAGACTGTTCAGCATCACTTTTCTCTCCCTTTTTTTGCAAGCTCCCATATCCACTGCTTAATGTTCCCTCATTACCCTGCATGTAAAAGAAATTGAGTTCTCTGTGGCACAGCACAGTCAGAGCACAAACTCTAATAGTATCATTTAAAAGAATATTCAGAGCAGTATTGCTGAAAACTATGCTTGAACAGCTCAAAACTACTGTTCTCATTAACAGGATGCTTTTTTCTGAGCCAACTGAGAGAAAGTCAGTGGATCTTTATAATGAAAGGTGCAGAAACATTGGGAGGAAAATCAACAGCAGCAACAAAATGCTGAAACGTGTCCTGGCATTGCCAAGCGCTCAGTGCTCTGCTCTGACAGAACTGAACCTAATATAAGTTTTGACATAGACTTTAATGGGAAAAGCCCTCGGTTCACTGTGAAAACTAATGTCTATTTTTTGTTTGCTCTTCGTGACAAGCCTATGAAAACATATTACCTGCTGTCTGAAAGTGGCGTATATATATATATGCTATTTATATTAGAGTAGCCCCCCCTCAAAAGCTGTACAATGCATTTTGTGCAGTTTATGACTTCAACTTTGGGCAAGGGTAGGAAGATTCTAAAAGCATAATATCCCCACGTGGGATACTTGCAGTTTTCATTAATAAAATTAAATAGCCTGCACTGGATTTTGAATCCATCACTTCTTTTTTTTTAAATTTCAATAGAATTGCAACTGAATGCGGGGAAAATATACTTGTCTAAACTCCTATATCTTATCCTGAAAGCACAACATGACAGCTAGAAGGCAGACTACCTGTGGTTGAATTAGAGATGACATACATGAATTCACTCACTTATTAAGACACCAATTTTAAGGAGGTTTTCTTTTAAATCCCTAGTTTCTTCACTGAAATAAACATTCTGACCCTGCAGCTTCAAGAAAAAAAATGTAATTTATAATACTCCAAGATGATTCTTTTTTGGTCTCAAAGAGGTCCTCTGGATATTTTTCACTCTGTGTTCTCTGAATGCAATGAGAGGGAAAGTGAGATAACATACCCCACAAGCTTGCATGTGACTGTGACATCTGTCAAAGCTGTTACATTCGATGACAGCTGAAAGGTGTGCAGTCATCTGATTGTGCAGGCAAGTGAATCCCCTTGTCATCACTCCGAAGCCTAAAAACTGCTTGGTCCTGTGCCAGAAACACTGCAGTTTTAGCAAATGCAGCTTGTTGATATACCAATATTGCTGAGACCTGGCGACACGCTCAGGTTAATGACAGCTGCTCTGTCAACTGCTTCCTGATACAGCATTGTTTATAGATTGAGGAGTAAAGGTAATGTTTCGATAGGTTATTTTAGGTATTGCATTTGAGTGTTTGTCTGGTTTTGTTGGTTCTGTTTGTTTGTTAACTTTTTTGGTTAAGGTACCATGTGAGGAAACTGGTAAAATATACTTCTATATATGACAAAGAAATGAGTTGTTCCTTTTGGGACTTTTCAGACAATATTCACTACTCCGGAAGACTAAAACATGATTCTGTATTTCATCTCCATAAGAAAAGGCAAGAATGAGATCATTTCCACCAGGATAACAGTTAACTATCAAGTTAACTATTAAATTTTTCATCTAACTTAGATGGTGATTAGATTAATTGCAGAATCCAAAGAAGGCCAAAGGCTTATTTTAACATCTGATTTGGCTCTGTGGATGACCTGACTTCACTAAGTCGAGCACAAATCTCTCATTGACTGCAATGAAGGCCATATTTCATCCTGTCTGTGTCACTAAAGTACAGCAAAATATACTCAGGTTTTGTCAGACTCTTTGCACAATTTCTCTCTTCCACAGTTAATGTCAGAACTGAACTGCTTCTGTATAAGACACCACAAAATTTCTACTCATCTGGAGGTTTTCATCATTTCATACACATTAAACCCAGAGATACCATTACATGATCCTACATGTACCATTGCTTCCTAAGGTGCAAATGCAGAATGAGAAAGAAAAATCTGCAAGATCTCAAGCAGCCTACAAGGAGCTGCAGCATATTCCAGACACAGAGGCAGCCGAAGGCCTCAAAAACACCTTTTCATCTCTATACCCTGCTGTGCCATCCTTCTTTAGAAATTTCAATTACTACATTGTCTGTCCCTCTGCACATCAAAAGTCACTAGGTTTCTCTCAGACATACTCTGTCAGGTAAAAAAACTTTAGTTTAGTCAGCGAAATATTTCAATCTTCAGAAAAATTAAACCATGAGGTACAGGTAGGGTACAGCATACGCTGAGGAACTGCTAGTGCCCGAGGTCCCATGCAGACAGAAACCTCTGCTGCTGTCCCTGCCCTTCTCTTTCAAGCTCTATAAGGCCAGGGGAACTTCTCAGCCTTGAAAATTTTTTTTCTTCTTCTGATCTACATCTCTTGCTAAATTAATATCTTTTATGCCTCCAGGCACTAACCAGGACATCTTAATGGTAAATGGAGAACAGCATTAGTCAGATATGCTGGCTCCCTACAAAACAACCTTAAATATCAGAGAAGCATGGAGAGTGATAGAGAACTTGACAGGAGTCTGGATCTGAAGATACGGAGGCACTGAATGAGGAGGTTCAGCATCCAGCAGAGATGAAGATCCTGTCCTGAATCAGTGTGTGGATTGTTTTTGTTTGCCATTGACGCAGACTGATAACTACTGGTGTTAGCCATAAACAAACGCTATGTTGTCCTCTTGATCAACAAAAGTAATCTCTATATATATGCGATTTTTTTAAGTGCTCCTTAAACACACTCCCCATTGTTACTCGATTTGTGTACTATTCTCAAATTCTATGATGTCCTTCTCATCTTATCAAAACAGCATTTGCTGTCTTTAACATCTTCTTTTCATGATCTATCAAGAGCAAGAGAATTATTACAGCCTAATCTAGCAAAAAACATTTAATAGTCTTACTTAGTGATAATAAATGATCTTAACCAATGCTGAGCTTCTCCTTGATTGTGTCAAAAAACTAAGAGAGTTTTCAAATGAAGAAAACTTCAACTCTAAAACCACCTCTATAAAAAGAGCATTGCTGTTTCTGGTCACTTGAAAATGAAGTGACTACCACATTTTCTAGTTTTCTAAACAGAAAAAAGTTCTTGTTTTTTCAGTCACAAGGATTCAATCTGGTCCCTAAAAGGTATTTCCTCCACCAGTGTCAGTATCAAACAAGAATCAACTTACCAAAAAAAGTGCTTTTGTTTTTATCAGTCATCTTTTATGAAGTCTTAACTACCAATGATTGTAGATAAACGAGAAAGCACAAAACAGGACTTCTTTTGGTTCCAAGTTTCAACTCTAGTTAAGGAGAAAAGATTCTTTTTACTTGCAAAGAAACCGTTTCGGTATGTACTTGGTGACAAATCATAAATAAGCCTCGCCATTCCATCACTTCTACATGTCCTGTAATGGCAATAGTATAATAAAAAGTATGCAGAACATAAAGAAGGGCAAGATAAAGCTAGGCACCAATGCAAAATTGATGTGAGTTGGCTCACTAGTCAAATTCTGGAGTCTATTGCAGCTCACAAAATAAACATTAGCTAATAATATCAAGCTGTCACAAAATAAGGGAAAGTGTATATGAGTGCATAAACAGACAAGACATCAGAGGAATTCCTCCTGATTTATTCAGTACATGACATCCTGTGTCCCTTTGGAGCTAATTTTAAAATATCTTAGAGAAATCTTTGAAACACCTCTTAAAGAGAAAAAGATGACAACCTGTGATTTCAAATAATGAACACTGTCTTCATTTTAGATTATATCTTTTTCTGGAGCTGCTCCAAAAACACTTTAAGGAATTAATGATCATTATTCTCAGGTTACAGACAGAACAGACACACACACACAAACATGAATAATGGAGGTTCATCATCTAATCAGTTGAAGCAGCTCAAAACGCTACTGCATCAATAATACATACTGAAAATGTCAATTTGACTTCTTAAAGTAAGAGGAGTTGAACATCAGGGGTTTTGTAATTTTTTGTGAATCCTTATTTCTAGTTCATATAGACACATTTGATTATTATAAGAAATACTACTTTTAGAAAAGCATGTCTGAAACCATCACTGCACATGCACCAAAGAGCAATGTAGAAGAGGCACAATTAAAATTGGATTTTGGTTTTAAGTTACAATTTCCATTATGTTTTAAATGTGGAATGCTACAAGAACTTGTCATACCTCTAAACCTAGGATGAAGCCCTTCCAAGCCTTAATGTCATCATCTCTATCAAATATGCTTTTTCTACTGGCAGTACCTACTCTTCAGTTTCATTCACGTACAACTAGAGGAATAGTATTGCAAGAGCCAAAATGAGCGCCTGTTGCTTTCTTTCCAGTTCCCAACTAGCCAAAGGAGATCTGGAGGGGGAAAAAAATATCAACTACTATAGTTTTTCTGCTTTCTAAGAAAATTCCTTAATACAGGATTCAGAAAATGAAATGATGTCTACAGTTGACATAATGAGCTTGCCACATATTATTTATCAAATACACAATTCATTGATTTTTTTTTTGGTCATCTTTCATTGACTAAATTATTCAACAAATACTTATGATATTCAACTAATTCTGCAGCAGCCAAAATACTATTTGTCAAATAAATTATTCGACAGTAATTAATAATAGTATTTTTCAAATCCCTTATTCAAATGGTTCTATTTATTTGTTTGTTTATTTTCAGCTAGCTGCAATCTCTGACATGGAGTCAAGCTGCCTAAATACAAATTATTGACACACAGTAAATGCTAACAGACATAAAGTTTCAGCTCAGATAGAGCTGTATTTTCTATCAGTCTGCATCTTTCAATTGTTCTTTAACAATTTTGTTTCCCCTGATTTTTCTTTCCTTACTTTTTCTTTCTTTACAGCTTATCATATTATTTTCTAGATAACAATTGTCTTTTTACATAGTTATATCCAGGAGGTGACTCGATATTTGGGAAGTGCTTATGATTTGCAATCTTTAACTATTGTTAAGGTTTTAACTGCAATTTAATTACTCAGATATGGCTTCATAAAACCAGAGTTCTGAGAATGAATGTTATTTGCATACTAAAGAATGATCTGAGCTCTGCTTCAGCTATTGCTGTTGCTAAAAATGGGGAATACATGGTGCAGCAATAGGAAAAGAGAGTATTTTGCAATTAGGAAGATGTTAGTATAGACAACTGGACAGAAACCTTGCCCATGGGCAGGGTGCTGAGCAAGCAGAACAAGAATTTTTATCAGTAATCACATCTTCCTCCTTTTCTGTGTTCCCAGTGTAGAGCTGCCACAGGGAGGGGCCTGTTGTCCTGGCTCCTTGGTGCAGGCCTGAGGCTCATGAGGACATGAGCTGTGTGAGCGCATAGCTTGTATGTTGTAAAAAATTTTAAAGTAGGAATCACCATTCACCTGCTACACCCCTCCTCCTTAGTAACTAAATTACAGGTTACATGCTTCTGAGTGCTGAAGCTCTGTTCCTGTGGCCATCCCACATGAATTCATCTTGACAATTAACAATTTGACCAGGTTTTAAACTCAGAAGTTCCTCCATTACTTGTAGGAATTGGCACTGAGAATTCAAGAGAGGCTCAAATACCTAGATTTCTTATTTATTTTTAATAATTTAAACATGTAATTACTAATTTTATTATTAATTTGAGGGACATTAAATTTAGTATTATCAACAATTACTACATTGAACACTTGTTTTTTGTAAATTTGAGCTGTTTCTGCAACACTTAAATCCAACCATGTGTAGGTGCAGTTGCATCTTATTCAATGCACCTAATTATTCCTTTCAAATTCAATAAAAGTGTAACTAAGATGCTAAAAATTTGTAACTGTAAAAGTAGTTCTAGGTATCCTAAAATTACATCATCGCATAATGCCAAACTGGACTAGTTCATTTGCTCTGCTGCAAACAAGTAGGAATATATTTTGATTTATATTTTTGTATAAATGGCTTCAGTGGTTTTCTTTTTTTTCTTTTTGAAAACTATAGGCATGCTTGTTGACCTAACAGAAAATTCATGAGAACTAACACTGTAACTACCAAATAACATATAAATCACTCAGATAAGCTTTCTGTTCTGAGTCAGATAGCCTTTCTGCTCTTAGTGATCAGAACTAATACTGGTCCTTACCTGCAGTGGTCCTTTTGTTAGTGTGTGTGTTTTTTACACTGCTCTCAGTACTGGATATATGGCTAGATATGCTTTAGATTTTTTTTTCTATTAATTTGTTTGCTAACTGTATGAATAACTATTAGCTGTAGCAATCTGATCAAAAAAGTGAAGAAAATACAAAAAAAAATGCAACCCCATCTTAGTTCATAAGTGAACAAATCCACCACTTACATCATTTTACCCATGAGCAACTTGTGCATACTTTTCAATCTTACCCTGAATAGCTAAGGCACAAATATTTATGTCAAAAATAATAAGATTTGATTGCATATATCTGAAACATGGAAACTTATACACCAATGTTCTGACTCTAAGTTTAACTATATTTCCATAATTACAAAGTGGATATATGTGATATTACAAAGTCTGTTGCTATTGTACCAGTAGTGTGTAATTCAATAATTATTCATAGAAGTTTGATATTAATTGTATTATAGCCAAGAAAATCAACACAATACTTAGATTTCTTTTCCTTTCTCTTTACAATAAAATCTTCCCAGAAATCACGAACAACATTTGCAAATTCTGAAACAGAGCCTGCAAACAGACTTTGGCATATGTTGAAACAAACCACACCTCTAAATAAGGTCAAAGTTGTTTAAAATGTACTTGATACACAACATGAAACATTTTCCTCTAAGTGAGTAGGAAGATGGTCTGAGGAAGTTATTAAACACAGCAAGTTTCATGCAACCTTCTTTCTTACAGCAGATGCAGCGTTGTCAAAAGAAACTGCCTTCAGCTGATGGTGTCACTGAAATAAAGCACCTCAATTTACCTGAGTATCTGAACCACACACGTAATTTGTTATTTCTTTAGAGCTGTAAATACAATGTTACCTTGGGTACCTGGCAAAAATGATAACTTTGAGAACAAACAAATAAACAAATAAATAAAAATCCTTATAGAAGACAGCAGAAATTATGAAGAGAGAGGTCTAGTCAGAGAAGACTGCAGAACAATACAAGAAAGACTTGCATACCTTACACCACAACAGCAGCAAGACCCAAATTATCCCTAACTCTAAGCCCGACTCTGAGTGACGACTGGAAATCTGGCTCTTGGTGTTTAGCTAAATTGGTAATAATTCAGCTGTGGGTAACAATGATCTCTATCTGATGCTGCAATTCACTTAGCAGTTGCGATGGTACTTTTAAGGATTAAAGTAACTGCATTAACTGAAAATAAAGAGTTCTTTAACAAAACGACGAATAACTATGCTTTAACTTCCTAAGTGGCTTTTATATAAAACAGAAATCAATGCAATCCACATTATTAGTATGATTTATCTATCTACCTGCTTTTAATGACTTCTGATTATAGTTTTACATAAACAACATTTTGCAAATTCAGCAAGATAAAATTTACTACAGCATTCTGTAGTAAATATCTTCTTTATGACTTGCTAATTTTTAGTTTTATGAGAAAAAAAAACACAACCCAATCTGAACTGCAGAGTGGCTGGTTTCAGGCTATAGCTAGGCAGAGAGATTGTGCAGAGGGACAGGGTGAGGTGTCAGTTTGTGCACAGCCTTATAGACAAACAAGCTCCAGGAGGCTTTGTGTTCCAAGTGACCCAGTGTTGGTCTGAGCCCTGCAGCTCCATGGCTCGACACGTTCTCACTCTGGTATTCATATGCATATTTTTCATATTTTGTACAGCCTCCTTTGATCTGAAAGAGCACATTATGATAAGAAGGGGAAAAGGAAAATATAAGATTCAGCAATTATACCACACACACACAAAAAATTAATTACAAAGATGTATGCTAATTTCCTTGGTGGGAGTTAGCTGTTTCAAACATATGGCAAACCAAGGGTCTTGCTCTATGTGTTTTGAAGCACCCTGCACAGCAACACAAGTAAACACCCAACTTCTGCTACCTTACACTGATGTGAATCAGTGTCAATTGTCCTGATAAATGAGATGTCTTATTTCAGAAAACAAGGACAGCAGAACCTGGCCCATGGGGAGCTGAGGGTAGTCACCTTTTTGTAGAAACAGAGGCAAAGTCTGGGCATTTCTGCAGCTGAAGAAAGTACACAAAACATATGCTGCCACTTATGAACTAAATGTCACTTGTCTTCTAAAACTGCTTTTACTGTGAGGTTGCTATTACTTGTTTCCCCACAGTCCCCATAGCAACTATAAAAATTTCATTTCTATTCTAAATATTTAAATCCCAGTCAGACCCATTAACATTTTGGAGAGTAAACACAAAGGAGCCGTGCGATTACTCTGCACCACACTGAGCTTTGCTGGAAGGTTGTATCAGCTATAATCTTTCTGCATTTTGGGCCATAGAGATTTCTTAGTAACTTCAAATATAATGTTTTCTGAGAGAATCTAATTATTCCAGGAAAAACTAGTTACAACACATTAGTGAACTGTTGGGTACTGGAGTATTATTTCCTTCATAGTTGTTTTTTGTTGCAAATAGGAACATTTATGAATCAAGGAGCATCACCTCATTAGGGAGTCAGACTTTTTCAAACATTTCCAGTGTTTGAGCTGACATCAGTTTAATTATTAGTATTTGTATTGCATACGATGTATTTTTTTCTCAGTTGGGATTAAAATCGAACATACAAACAAAAACTTTCTTAGGTTTGGAAGTCAGCATTTTATAACAGTCACTACAATTATTATGTAATTGATCTTACAGGTGAATTCAGAGGTTCTCATGCATATAACACCACCAGTGTCCTAGCACAAAAATATGTGAAGTCTATCACAAAGACCTTATAGCCTAAATGAAATTATATATGACCAAAAATGGTAATCAATCTATTTTTTCCATACAGAAAAGATTGACCTGAATGTTCAGGTTAACAAGAAAATAACATCACTTTACAAATTAAATATAGCCCAAACATATTGTTCTAAAAAATTTAAAAGTGGTTTCCATAGTTGCCTCAAAAAAAAAGAAAAAGGAATTTGTTGTAACAGATGAATAGTGAACACCTTTAGTGCTAATAATAATCTGAGTATTTTCCTGCTCAGAAAAATTGTGTGATTTCATATTGTTTTCTTTATAAAATTTGTTGGCTTAGTTAATTATAAAGGAAAACACCACAGCCTGAAAACACCACAGCTGAAAATTAAGAACATTGCTCTAAGTGCTCTTATATTGATGTCAGACCAGTCGTACTGAGAACATCAGCATAACATTCGTGCCATAGGCACGTCTCAGTCGGTACAAAATCAGTTTTATCCACTGTCATACTTGACATCACATTTTATTAATGAGAAATCCAAGAAAATACGTTTTGAGACAAAATCACTCTGATCTCTCTTTAGGAGTTATACACACAGGCACAATTTGGCCAATAGAAATTTAGTATCTGTGGAAAACAAATAAATATTTCTGCTTGTTATTTGCCTGGAAGTTGGTTGAAAAGGAATCATATGTTTATTTAACACATTTTTATAGCTTTTATTAATTGAATCTTAAAATTTGAAGCATAAATCCATTTAATCTGTTACACAGAAGTGCAAATCTACTGTGCTGATATTAAAAAATGCAGTGTCTAAAAAAAGTCTTGACAGTTACATTGATTGCACTATTTTTGGTCTCTTACTTGAAAAAATACTGTTATAAAATTAACTCTTACCGTAAAATACTTGAGAGAGCTGGTATTCACTGAGCATAACTTGGAAAGGTGGAAGGGTAGAATAAAGTAAAAACTAGAATAATAAAGGCATTTTTAAGCCCCACCTGTGGCCTCCTGGGGGACCAATACCTTTGCAATAATAATAACAGTTAAAAATGGCACTCATTTGATCTATTGGTGCACCAAACTTTCTGAGGAGTTCCCTAGAGGACATAACTGTATGTATTTTATCATACAGTGTACCGGTTCTATTGTTTTACCTCCCCAAAAATGCAGTAAGCACCTTTCAAATCTAACTGTACTTGCAAACTTGTATTGTTGACTTACAGAGAAGGACACAGAGGAGCAAATTCTAGCTTCCCTTCTTGCTCCCATATATTTTTGCAACTGCTTTTGCACAAGATAACGCTTTAGTTTAAACCTATGACACCCATGGTTAGCTGTCAAGCCCCCACCTGGCCACCCACTCATTCCCCACCTCAGTAGGACAGGGGAAAAAAGTAGGAAGAACATAAGGAAGTTATTGTCATGGACAAAACAGGATCAACTTGAGGAAATTTAAATTTTGTTGGTTTGTTATAGTAGTACCTCCTCCTCCTTCCTCTCATGCTTTTTTGTTCTCTCCTCCTTTTCCTGGATGGTGTTTTATGCCCTTTCTTGAATACACTTTCACCAAGGCACCACCAGGGTGGCTGAGGGGCTCAGTTGTGCTCCATAATCTCCTTTACATGTGTGCTGGCATCTAAAATAAAGTAAATAATAAAGACCAGTGAGTGAAATGTTAGTGTTTGTTTGAAACCTACCAGCCCTCTTAATTTGCCAATTTGTAGAACAAGACAAAAGATTACACCCTGTAATAGACCAGACATCAGGACTTTGAGATTCTTAAAGTATACTCAGGATAGCTTTATACATATATATATATAAAAGTTATATATATATATATATATAATATATATATAAGTATAGATTAGTATATCTAAGTATACTTAGATATACTAAAGTATATCTAAGAAAGTATAGGTTAAATATCTAAGTACATTAAAAGACATAAAAATAGCAAAAAGAAGAGAAAACATACTATCTTAAGACTCTCTCCTTCTCCTTTGATCTCACTTATAATGGAAATGGTATGCTGGAAAAGAAAACCTGGAGATGATAGTTTGAGGAAGGTATGGAAAATAACTCAATGACAAAGAAACTCTCCAGAATACCTAATGAGGTTGCGCTTACATTTACATAAAGAATCAAACCTTTTATCACACACAAAGAAAATGAGAGATAGCAGAAGCTTGAGAATTTCTCTCAGATGCTAGTTACTTGAATCAGAAACTATTCTTTAAAACAACAACCCCCCCCCCTAGATCAATTGCATAAAGGACCCAAGCTGGGGCATAGTAGGTGGGTCAGAAAGTTGTTAATCAGGAATGATTTTTTGCAATAGTCTGTCTTGAATGTGATTTGAGCTAGTAATGAAGAAAAGCTAATTTTGTTTCATAGTTTAGTGGACTGTGAGACACTTATGGAGAATCATTTCATATGTATTCAATTTGCAATGGGCAGTATTCCACATGAGACCTGCAGGCAGTAATCCTAGTGGAGCAGCTAAGGATTAAAGGGACAATCTGCCTCCCTGAATTAGTTCTAGCTAAGGGCAAGGCTGACTGAAACAGCAGAACAGGGATTTGTACTGATCCTGAGCACTCTGTGTCATTTGGGCAGACAGAGGCAGAAAGCAGAATGAAGCTATAATAAATAAATAAGTAAATAAATAAACAAAAACCTAGAATGTGTCTTCTTACTAGTTGCCCAGCTAATATAGTTTCTCATTCACCTGTACCGACAGATGACTTCCTCTCCTCTTGACAAATTATTTTGGTCCATTGAGGCAGGATTCTATAGGAATTAAAGGATGAGTAAGGTTTAAAAAAAAACCTGATTTTTTTGTAACCTCAGTGTTTATAATTGATAATAACTGTGGATTCTTAAGTGAATTACAGTGGATTATAAACTAGTTTTTGCAGGGAATTTGTTTTATAAACACAATTATTTATAAGATTTTAAGAAATGCTTATACCCTGAAGGTTAAACAGTCATTTTCACCAAGAAAGCTGACCTGCTTGTCTGCTTTTAATCTTCTTACTTCATAAATAGAACACATGGGACAGAGGTAAAACAAAGGACAAGAATATGACCAATCTTAGAACAAGCTAGACAAGCAAAAATGTTCGTGTGACTGTTGATACTTCTCAGTCTTCTCCTCTTTAAAATGCAGAATTAGCAGTGGGAAGGGAAAAAAAAACCACATTTGCAAAAGTGAAAGAAAAGAACCACCGTTCCTTGAGCAGAACCTGATGAAATCCGAATAAGCGAGTGAGGAACTTTTACAGCATCTACCTATTTCGAAATAAAATTCAAGTAAAGTACAGAGAACATCTCTTCAAAAGCCATTAACTCAAAATCTATTACTAATATTGGATTAACTCCCAACAGAATCATCTTTTGAGCAAAATCTTGTCAGAGTAGTTGTAAAAAAGAAAGAATAGAACTCTTAACCATTTTTCGGTTTGGGAATCTAATGTTTTCATCATCATCCTTGCTACTATAAGATATGATATCCAAAATCTTGTTTTGACAAAGGCTTCTGGTATGTAAGTGTATTAATCTAAGAGGTGAATTTCCAGTATGCAGGCACGAAAGCTCTCTAAGATTTTAAATCTATGGACTCTACAGCATGACCGAACTATTTCATGAAGGAGTTTGTAAGACTTTACTAACATGAGTGGACAACTAGACTCAACTCAACTGAGTGCAAAGAAAAACATGCTATTATATATTATATGCTATTAAAACAAAACTATTATACCAGAAAAGGTGTCTCCCATAAAGAGACATAGATCATAAAGAATCACAGTTAGATATTTCAAAGGGAAAGAGTAGAGTGAGATCTGAAGCTAAGCTTTGCCTATCATAATTGTTCCCCAAGGTTTCACTCAAGAAATCAGAGAAGGCACTCAAAACGTCTCCTCAGACTTCTCCTTCAAACTCAGGACTGCAGTTTACCAAGGGATATTCACAAGATAGAAAATGAAATGAAAAACAAAAATGCTGACATTTACCTCTTGGCATCTTCACCTGACTCTTAACTGCATCCTATCCAGCACCATGTTGGAGCTTTCCACAAGGACAATAAGAGCTGAGCAGGCTCACAGGTCACGTCTGAGCTTCTCCCCCTTTCCTTTAAGTCATGAGGTAGAACAGTAACGATCTTTCCAAAATTTTGTGAAATAAGGATACTAAAAATAAAAGAAAAATTTAGTGGTAGCTGAGAATTATCACCTTTTCCATATAGGAGATAGTGGGGTTTGGTTTATTTTTTAAAGCCATAAAATATTTATATCTTCTCCATATTGATATCAATATAAATAGTTTATATGCATAGTCACAAATTGCAACCTACAGTTTAGGTTTTAAAGTCAGGAATTTAAGGAGTACAATGGCAACGCAATATGAGGGAGTTCCCTAGAATTCTTTGGAAGGCTTTATATGGTTTTATTGCATCTCTAATAAAGTCATGAAAAGGATCAAATAAATTTCAGTAATCCCTTCAAGCAAGTTGTTTAAAGATGACAAGATTGAGTATTCATTTGCCTCTGCTTCATGAAATGACTTTCTGAAGCCATGTAAGGAAAGGAACAGTGACAGGAGGGAAAGCAATCAAGACTACAACATGAGAGAAAGATGGGTAACTAGAGTAATATGAAGGGCATGCAGATATGAATGATTATGCTGTGTCTGTAGAACAGTTATAGTTCATTTGTTCTTAGTTTAACATTAACAATTTGTTTCATAATGCAAATATATTTTTAAAAGGACACAGAACAAGCAATATTTATATTTTTTCCCCAGTTATTTAATGCAGAATGCAGGCATTTGCATATAAACCACACAACATGCATGCATGCACACACACACATATACGCTATGTGTGTATATGCTCATATATATCCCACCATTATGGAAAGTGAAAATGCATTCTGTTTAGTTTAAAATTGCATTGTTTACATGCATTAAAATGCATTGTTTAAAATATACCAATAAAATTATTACGGCAGTGCAAACTCCAGTTTTGGAGCTCTAGCAGTGGACCACACAGGGTACTGTAAGAGTACCTATTTAAAAAAAAAACCTATATTTTAACATATATAGATTAACAGTACTGTGGAAGTAACAAGAAACAAAAGATTTAATCTAGGCCATTCAAGTTGGAACAGTATCCACACCCTGTTTCTCTACTCATGTCCCACATGCCCGTTCAAAAGAAGAGAAACACATCTATGAAGTCAGACCTGTACTTTCTGCCATGGATGGGTTGTTTTACTCACCCTGTGCAAACCATCCTACACCAGCATCCTTCCTAGTGTTGCTTCACATGATCAAGCCCTGATATGAATTTTGTATTTCTGAATAGCACCAATAATCTCTGAAGAAAACAATAAAAGCAATTTGAAAAATTGAAAGAAGTGATACTGGTTCTTTGAGCATCTATTATTTAGGAATTTTTTATTCAGATAAGCAATAGCTTCTTTTCAACAGCTACTGAATTCCAGGTGTAGTTGCTTCCTTAGATCTTTATATATAGATATATATCTCTTACATTTCCTTATTGGCATCCTGTAACTCGGAGACAAGTCAGCGAGAACAAATAGGTAATAAAGAAATGAAACCTCTTTATTTAGAAATTACTATTATTTCATTGGTTCAGCTTTAAATATATTATTAGGCGCATAGAATCATCTAGAGGAACACCTCTGGCAAGATCTGGTGTTTACTCTTGGCTGCAGCTGTTTTCATTGTTTTCTTAATCTGACTTCTTTCATGGCATAAGCCACGAAAGCAAGCACATAGGAATATAGATTTATCCTGTCCTAAAATGGTTCTTTGGAAAACTGAAAGAATCTGAAATCTTTAGATTTTCTACTGAATTAAGTCCATGGCTATTAGATGACCACATTTGAATCATCACAAATAGTCACTTTTAAGGAGAGGCTTATAATTTTCTATGAATACTATGGTATATTTAAATATTAAGTATTAGTAATATGAAAAGTGCACATACATTACATTAAAAAGTTACAAATACTTATCTCTGTGCAACAAAAAGTTCCATAGAAAAAGAAAGCAAAATAGAATAATGTGTTGAAATTCAGGTAGTAATATTTTTTCCGTATCTGCAATATATTTGATTGCAAAGATCTACATATCACAGCAAACAGTGAGGTTACCTCTATTGCATATAATAGAAAACTGACCATAGCTGCATCATAGTCCTTATATTTCAGATAATACACTCACAGCAAAACAGTAGCTCATATTTTCACTACATCAGAGGCTGTCTCCTGACAGCAGTCAATAGGAGCTGGATATAAGTAATTGGCTTAATAATACTGAAAGGAAAGCAGTTCAACCAGATCAACAGATGAAAGAAAGAGTAAGTTTATCCTTAGGCAATCAGGATATTAAATGGGCAGCAGGAATTGTAGAGAAATTAGAGGACAGTGAGGAACAAGACATATGTATCCCATAGCTTTAGTGTAAATTGCAATGACTGAGAAGTTTTTGCATAGGTTTTCGTTAAGGAAGGTATGACTGTTTTATATTCTCATTGATTCAAGTCCAATCCATGCTTTGCAACATTTTTCATTCCTTAAGAAACAGTAAGTGCAAAACACAAGGTCTTTCAAGAAGAAAGAAAAGAAAGAAAAAGAAATAAAAAAAAGAAAGAAAAAGAAGAAAAAGAAAAGAAAAGAAAAGAAAAGAAAAGAAAAGAAAAGAAAAGAAAAGAAAAGAAAAGAAAAGAGAAGAGAAAGAAAGAAAGAAAGAAAGAAAGAAAGAAAGAAAGAAAGAAAGAAAGAAAGAAAGAAAGAAAGAAAGATTGCTTTATAGTCACTTTAACAGCCAGCTTCTCTCCATAGCAACCATTTTTTGATGCAGTGGCAAAAATGCTTACAGAATTATCAGCTCATTGAGCTCATGTTGCTGCTTGGCACATTAGGCTGGTTCTGTTTCCCTTAGCATCTGAATATAAAGGAAGTGCTCTGTTGGTTTTACCCTAGTTTATTTTGGTACACTATGAGGAATATTTATTTTGTTGGGTTTTACTTCAAGGATTACTGGCTGGTAAATGAAGTCAGTCTAATTTCTCCTTAAGACATCAGTCATTAAAATACTGAAGTTCTCCAGTAGGTCCCATAAAGGATTGCTTTACCTTGCACAAGAAGAAAAAGAAAAGATGTGGAAAGGAGATGTATAGTGGTAAAGGGGTAAGTCCTGCTATATGGCTGTCTCACCAGCTATAGTGGAAATTAATTCTCTCTGTTCCTTGGCTGCCATCTTCAGCACCCAACAACTCTGCCCTCACGGATCAGCCCATATCTTGTAAATACAGAATCCAATACCCCTTGAATATGAATTTTATCTATTTATGCTGTGAAAGACACAGATGAGAAAATGAAAACAGGGCTCTAAAAAATACAAGTGCAAAGCCAGATAAAGAGAAATTATAGGAGATACTTATGGTTGTAATTGTTGTTGTTTTCAATCTGTAAACCAAGAAATTACACACTTTCTAGCAACTTTTAATAGATGAAATGCAAAATATTGTAGTCAGATTTATCGATAGAGAGATGAGCATAGTCCTACCTCGGTTGAACTGAAGGAGGAGAAAACTGTACAGAGTCAACCATCATGTCTTCAAATGATACGTAAGTAGATCCTGGTATGGCAAAAGCAAATATTCTGTGAGCTTCCCCCCAAAAAATCTGCACCTTTTATTATCTTTCCCAGGACAAAAGAACAGTAGAAGACTTGGGAGCTGATGATGATCTATCAGAATATGTTCATCATGAGAGAAAACAGTTGCTATGATTCTGATCCTTCCTCCAACCTGTAAAGAAGAAAATTGTTCAAGATATGTATGAAGGCAGACAGATCCGAGTTTTTTTACGTGAGCACAAAGTGAGCTGGGCATAAACATGTTCTGGCCTAAAAAGTAGAGCAAAGATGTCTCTGTATTGGCTGAAACAAAAAATTAGGTCTTCTGACCAAAAGAACACTGGAATATTGTTTTATTTTGCATTTTAACCAAGATGTTTTTCTTGCCATGTAAGAAGATAGAAGCAGCATGTTTCCTATCATGATTATGTCTTTAGTGTCATTTTGCTTTTGCTAAAAACCAGTGACCCTGTTATTGCTGTGGTAACACGACACTGTGAGTTGTTATCACATGCTGGCTTCACAGCTGAAGTTAGCTGGGCAGGCAAAAATCCTGTTCCTGAGTAGCTGGATGTGAGTTTGAAGAGTCAAAGAAGAACACAGTATACTGAGTAGAACAATCAATACTGAATCCTCTACATTATTAATTTTTATATAAAATTCCCCTGTTGGACAAATAAAGAAGGAATTTTAAAGCTGTAACTGGAAACATTACATAAAAATCATTGGTCATAGAATAATTAAAAGACCTGACAGGAAGAATTAAGGGAACTGACATTTACATTATAACCTTAGGTTACAAGGCTAAACAGCTGAAGAGAACAGAATACATCCTTTAATACAACATTTTGAACTCTCTGTAGGTTTGGCAACACAAGATCAGCAAGATAGATAGCTTGTCTACTATTCTCATTTTCAAAGATTTTTATTGAGCATGCTTTCCTCTTTCTGAGCTAAATTCAGGAGAAAAACTTTCAGCAAGGCTTGTATCCTAGATAAAACAAGTGGCTAGAAATCAAATGGAAATCTTAGTTAATGAGAGGCATGCTGATAAATTGGAATAAAAATGGATTCTATAATGCACAGAAGCTTAAATTTAAAAATCTTTAGAGCATTACACAGCTGTTATTTTAATTTTAAAAAAAGTTCTTGCTATCTTAAAGGTCTAGTGATCAAAAAACTAGATCTAAATCAGGAAAAAATCCATTATAATCTTTATACTTTAAAGCTGAAATATAAGGTTAAAGTCAGGGCCTCAGTAGCATAAATTGCATGCATCATTAGTTACGGATGGATATCTTCAAATGAAGAAACGTTCTTTTCTTGTCACATTATAATATAAAATGTCAACACACATGGATGATTTTTATGAACTTGCCTGTATCTGAAATTTTCTGGTAGATTTATGCCATCAATAATACAGTCTATTTTCCAATGTCTACATAAATCCTTTTAAAGATATAGTGTTCTGCTACTGATTGACAAGAACTGGTGAGGTTTTTCCTACCACCAGAGCCCCAAGGTATGAGAGAAGAAAATTTTGGATTTGTAATAGTGCCAAAGTACAGGCTGGATGATTAAACTAACATTAATCATTGTTGGATGTGAATCATTGTTCAAAGCACAATTTAGAATTGAAGACTGATTCTTAAACATCTCCATCCATGTTGCTGTGGAGCTTGAGCAGTGTTTTAACTTCCAGTTAAACACTGGAGCTTCCAGTGTTTTAACAGGGAGGAGTATAACATTTCCCCATCAGTTGAAGATTGCTGAGGTGGCAGAGCCTGCCTTCTGTCTTCCCCAGCCATCAAGGCCCTCACAAAAGATTATTTCCATGTAGGAAGAAATGGTAGAATGGTTCCTGTTATCCATCAGTCTGTACCATCACCAATGATGATACCTTTTGAATCTAACTACTTCTGAAAACAAAATAAAAAGAATCACAGAGTAGATTGGCCAAAACAGTTGGGAACAATACAAAAGTAAATGCAAAGCACAGATTAGACAAATCAGAAGATCAGAGCTGTGTCGTTTACTCTTTATATTTCTTTGACAAGATTTACTGTATTTTCTGGTCTGAAATCTAAAAAGTCAATCTTTGGTAAATTAAAAGCTGACAGGAGCTTTTCAAGATGTAATATATCCATTTACTTCCTGTTTGCAGAAAGCCTGTGAACTTTGGTAGGGCAAAACCTTCAGGCTAGGAAAGAGTCACCTTCCCCCTCACTTCCCCAGTATAAGGAGTGTTTAGTTTCCCATGCATTACAAAATCCAACAATAGCCCTTCTGTGCATGCATTCCTGAAAAAGAAGAGACAAGTATTAATGTTTTAACTTGACAAGTAAATAGCAACACAATGACAGTAACACATCAATAAACATCATAGGACAGAAATTCCATGTTTCTCCCTGAATGCTAAAATGTTGCAAATTAAATTTAGTTCCAAGTTACATTGTGAAAAACACATTCATACATTTTCAAATATTTTTCATTAAATGTAAATCTTAATAAATTACATAATCCTAAACTTAAAGGAGGGTTGAAAAGCTCAAATGTTAAATATTAAGACATGGTAGATTTATACTTATTGGACAATTATAATTCTTGTGTCGTTATACTTATGTAACGTGGCATGATCTTCAACTTCAGGATCACGTGGATCACATGTGTTTACCACACGTGGTTGTCTCACTCAGGACTAAAGCTGCAGAAAAAAATGAAAATATTCGAGTGTTTGCCTTTGCAAATGAAACATTTCTGGGCATCCTCTTATGAAGTTTTTCATTTTTCCTTTAGCTATATATTTTTATAGTTAGCAGCAGAGTAGTTACATTATTTTTAATATTTACATTCAGGATAAACTGGGTATCTTTGTTTCACTTGGTTTCACTTTGTAATATGCTAGCAGGAGCCTAGGAGCCTCTGGGATAAATTATCTTCATACCTTTCTTAATGCCTCCCTAACTGTGCCTGAGTTTAAACACTTCATACAATGTGGAATAACCAGACCTAAATCCAAATCAATCACTACTTTACTTGTTTCACCTGAACTTTTTTTCCACGTAAACCACATTGTTTTATTAAAATTTAAAGGTCATCTCAAAAAGCTGTAAGAACTTCTGCCTATATAGAAGTTTCACATTATACTGCTATTGCAGCCATTACATATGGCTTTCCACAGATGCTACAAAGATGCAAATATTTAAAAAAACCTCATCAGTAGTCACCAGGTAGGAAATCAAAATAATGAGTTAGTTCCTGTCCCTAAATTGTTTTGATATTTCAGTTGCCAGGCTCTTCCTTTAACACCAACAGGATACTTGGCAAGAAACTGTGCCCTTCTTGGTATATTACAAGTGTGATCATTAAAAGGAGCAGTGAATTGTTGTTTGAAAACTAACACTACTCTGTCAGTTTATTTTCAGCAGTTTTCTGCTTTCTTTGGAAAGGAAATGCAGGGTAATGATGTGTGCTAACTGACGGCTTGCCAGGAGGTGCATCATTGAGAACATTTACTATGAAACATCAAGATAACATTCCTTTTCCTGCAGACTGTAGTGGAAAGCAGTCAAATTCTGGTCTCTTCCTGTGCATAATGAACTTCTGCTGTTACATTGTTCTGACTGACGTGGGGATTATACATGGATTATATTTTTTTCTTAGGTATGTAGTCTTACCTTTGTCATTTGCATGTATTCTGGACACTTATTATGCCCATAACCTAAGGTCCCTAAGCTGCTCATCCCCTGTTCATCACCTGATGGAATAAAGAGCCTATGGAAAAGCAACAGAAGGAACTTTTCTTAAGCTGTAAAATCAAATTGAGATAGCTTTTTGCTTTATCTTCCTTTTCCATAGCTAATAGACTTTTTTACTTAGTCACTTTTAATCTTCTCTCTTCGTAACATTGGTATTTCTCCCCACAGGTCTTACATTTTTTATGTCAGAATTTTGAAATGTCAGATAACAGATTCCTCTCCAAAGATGTTTTTCCAAAATATATCCTGGCAATTAAGGCCAAAAGTCTTCAAATCAGACATGCCTTGTAATTGCCTTGATTTTTGAGTGCCTGTTTATGCTTGATTTCCTGAGGTATAAAGTGTCATGACCCTGGAAAACACAATGAAGATTGTGGCAGAATGGTGTTTATAGATATCAGAGACAAACAGCTGCCACTCGCCTTTACAGCAATGGGCCTTTATCCAGAACCCACTGCAATTAGCTTGGTTAACTTTAGATAATTTGGTTAGCTCAAGGTAACATGCTAGTGAATACTTCACTTGTTAGCTTAAGATCAAGGTTTCAGCAGGGCACTCACCCTGCTGAAAAACTAAGGTATCATTTTAAAAACTGATTTAAAATCTACACCATGGCAAACAGACTGCAGGTAATAAGATATTTGTCTTCCAGAATATTTCTGCCCTTTAAGGTACAGACCTCTAGATCACAACCAGGATAACCTGCATCTTACACTATAACCAGCCACTGCCAACTTAGCGTGGTAGCTAGTTCTCATTGCAACATTGAACACTGGTTTTTTCCCCTTCCTATTCAAAATGGGAAAATAGCTTGACTTTCTGCCTCAGGCTATTAGATTGAACATTGATGTTCAGTCACGTTAATTATTTTATTTATTTTATTTTAATCCTCTGCATACACATTCAGAATCCTTTTTTTGCACAAGCAGGACATATCAAGTATCAATGTTTTACTGTCAGCATTCAGTGAGGATGCAGGAGAGGGAAGGAGGGGAGGGTGCCAGCAATGGAAACTGGTTTCATCCATCTCTTCTGTCAAATTAGGCAGCTTTGAAACAGATAAAAAAATCTTGTGATTCTACTGCTAAGCATTTTAAAAATTCAGTTGTAGGGAGCTGCTGACAGATCAGAAACATGGCTTTTTTCTTATGGAAGCTGCTATTATAATTTGCTTATAATTAAAAATGGTCTCTAGAGGGCATTTGGCTCATTTGGCAAGCAGAGGATAGATCTTACCCCTTGAAATCCGGCAATTTCCTTCACGGTCAGTTTCATCCAAGCTATGCCAGGTACTTGGGAAGCACTCCTGGATGTTTACATGAGGTCTAGAGCAGCCCTGATGAATAAAAAAAATATGAAAGAAATAAACATTAACACCATAGAAAGGGACAAAACAAATGCAGAAGGATTAAAGAAAAAAAAAGTGACAGGCTACAAAACATGCAATAGCACAAAACACTTTACACTGTGCTCCTCAGCTGTAGATCTGAGAAGCTTCAGAATTCAAAGCTCTTCAGGAGTTGCCTCAGGCATATAAAAGGATGCAGGAGAATTAACTGAAATTTGTGTAATATTTTAATGAAAGATGTATGTTTACTTTTATGTTCAATAGTTTAACAATAAAGAGGGAAAACCAAATATTAATCTTTTTTCTGTTTAGTCGTTTTTATCTAACCCATTTGTTCTCACTGATAGGTAAAAGAAAGTAAAATATTGACACTGAACTATTTAAAAATTCCCATATAAAACTCACAAGTAACAAAATTTGAGAGAGAGCCTTTTTTTTAAAATATATTTCCACATTATTCTTTGCCCCTGTTTTCTGACTAATCTGAGACCATATCTTTTAAATGCATTTCTTTGTGTAAGACAAGCTTTTAAAAATTCAGTTTTACAAGCTGCTGTGAAATATACAGGAAAGATAAATGGGTATTGAATATTACAACTGAATAGTGTGTTACGTGTATTGTACAACATGTAATTACCTGTGCTACAGTATAAATAAGAAAATTACCTATTTATTTATACTTTTGCAAAGGTCATTACTAACTTTCTCTCCTCGCTCATAACAAAATTTATGTGACTGGATTTCTTTACTATGACAAAATTGTGTGAAAACGATCAATATGTAGGTATTCAAGAAACTGAACTTTTAAGAACATCCAGGCAAGATTTCTGACAAGAATTTCCAGGAAAAAAAATAGAATACTATGCTTTTTGCCAATAATACATTATGTTCTATTTTGTACAGGCTCAGAATGTTTTGCTGATGAGTAAAACCATTACGAGGCCATGTATGATTTCATGTTTTCTTCCTGTCATGTAGAAATTTTTTTCCTGAACAGAATTTGAAAGCTTTCTGCATTTTCTGGAATCTATGGACATTGTGCTGTTTGATTTGGTTCCTGGATTTCTGGAGATAATGGATAAGAAATGACTTAGAATTGGATGTCACATCTACAGTAAAATAAGTTGATGAAATCAAGATCATTTTCACTTGCAGTGAATGTGCTATCCAGATGTGTTTCCTGTGCAGGAGTAAGTCAGACACGATAGATTCACATTACCTGTATCACACACTGTATTCGCACACAATTCTATCCTGTAAATCCAAAAAAATGTCAACCAGTGCATTTAAGGAGAGGTGCAGTGTAAAAGATCCACCTGCTCTCTGATTATCCCTTCACCTTTTGTGTAAGGAAGTAGTGATCCTGTAGAAGCTTTCTCTCCACTCTTTTTGGGGTTGTTAGATATGTTTATACAGAGAAATACAGAATACTTTGACACATTAGGGACTGTCGAATATGGTAGTGGAACAATTTCTATAGTTGTTGTTGGTTTTAGTTGATTTTTAATACTTTCCCTTAAATTGCTTTTTACTCCATATCAAATTCTCACAACAGTCATTTCCTGGGATCACAAATTTTACCACCAAACTGTTAAACAATGAATAAATATGAGGAAAGCGTTACCTGCTTCAGCAGCAGAAATACACCACTTATTTTAATCAGGTCAGCACTAGTCAGAACAGTGTAAATCACGTTATTTGCTCTTGTTAAAGAATACTCTTCACATTTGGATGCACAGATGCAAGTACAGGCAATCACAGCAACAGGATTTTATCTCATTGGAACCCATACCTTGCCTCTCTATAACAAACCAGCTGAATTATATACTTGCTGAGCTGTATTCCAGAAACAAACTCTCTTTAGACAGCCAGAACCTCTTCCAAAGGAATCTTGAATTTTTATGGGAGCTGAATATCTTATGTCCCTTAGGATTTGTTTAGGTTGCTGTTCAGCTTTTTCATTTGTTTTCCAAAGGCAAAATTCGTACTGTTTCTAGTATCTTCTGTGGAATCTTTTTTTCCAATTTTGAGACTGAAATCAGGCCATCTATAGTGAAGCAACCCTCTTCTACTCATGAACATGGAGTAACAGTCTCACCCTGTGCCTAGATCAGTGAAGTTGCTTCCTTTCCCATTTCAGCATGTCACTTTGCCTTAAGACAGGTGAAGGAGAGTTGCCATGGATGGGATGGGGAAGCATTTCTTCTTCTTTTTTCAAACATAAAAACACATGACCTACCTCATTTTAAATCCTTTCAAAATCTATCCTTGCATAAAGGAAAAAACATATGTGCAGTTATAATAGCTAATCTGCCACAAACATGCACTTCCAAATTTCAACAAGCCTCTTAAGCTATTAGGTTCCGTCAGCATTTGTGCACCAGCAACAAAGGTCCTTCAAGAACATCAGAATCAACAAGTGTTTAACTGTTGCCCAAATTGGTATAATTATATGAGGACATAAGAACAAAATGTCAGCTAGGTAATCTTCCTCTCCATTCAATACCAGTCTGACCTGGACACAAACCTACCAACAAGGGCTGGGCACTCTAACTGAGGAAAAAATGTGGGTTAGGTAGGCAATAACCAGATGAGAAGACAATTATTAATAACAAAACAAAAACTATTAGAAAACAGTGGGGAAAAAAATTATTAAGTCTGGGGAAAAAACAACCAAATAAAAAAATAAAAAAATCCCATCCCTTTCAAATATATAAAAATCTACTGCAAAGCATGCTCACTTCTTTTCCTTCTAGAACCTGAAGACCGGAAGAAAAATACTGGATATGGGAAAGAGTGTGGAATCATAGAGGAAACATCAGGAAACACTTTCTAAAAAGTAAAAGGCTAACCTCCCAAAGGAGCCTAAGTATCGGAGGACAGTATTATGTCTGTCAGGAATCTTCTAGTCTGTCTACTGGAATACAGTGTTAAAGGGAGATAAACTAAAGCACTTTTCTTTCCTCTAACTCTGAATTTTTTTCCATTTTAACTCTCTTTTATATGAGGAAGCATTTCCAGTCCCTGCTGTCCCTGCCTGTCAAAGAAAAACCTTAGGCAACAGCTGGCTGATCAGAAGTCAATATGACAATCAGAGCAGAGTGGCAATCTACAGAGCTTCATCAGAGCAAGACCAGAGTAAGATGAACACCATGCTCTGAATCTTGACTTTTCTAACCATAACACAGCACACTTGTACCGAAGGCTTTCTTTAAGATCAAATGAAAAGCTGAGACAATAAGCTTAAGAAAAACCTTTCATATGCTTAGCCTTTGCCTAGGGAGTTTATGCTACTGCAAGAGAAATTGAAGGAAACCCAAGCTTTATAAAACCCAAGCTTTATAAAATCTAACTTTAAGATTTAAGAAATCTTATACTTTGAATTCCTATTCCCATATTGCAACTGTTCAAAAAAAGATTCAGAATACATACACACAGTGGCCATACCTTTAACTAGATCAGACTTCACTCACTGACTTTGATGTATATACCTTGATCTACATCAGGTGGAAATCTGGACCTTTTCCTTTTACACACTTTCATCGTAAGTATTTGCATTGATAAATTTTCTAGAATAAACCAGATAGAAAGTAATAACTTTTTTTTTTTTTCATTGCAAATTCCTATTTTGCATCTTTTTTTTCCTGCTTCCTAGATTGACCTCTACAATCTAGAATTTTATGTCTTGCTAGTCATCTGGTTTCCCTTCATAACTAGTGGAGGTACATCTAGAATACAAATCACCTAAGAAGACTGTCCAAAATGTCAGATGAATTACACGCTGCAAATGTCTAGTTCTCTTTATTGACTTAAAAAATATCTTATGCTGATTATTTCAGAAGATCTACATAGTACTTATGTAAAATTAGGTGATTAATCTGTTATGATTAATCCGTTATTATTATGTCAGCCACCTGTTTAAATATAGTAGACATCTCATGGGATCTGTGGAACACACAAGCTATGTGTTTGTTTTGCAAGTATCAACTTTCCTGCAGTTGGAAAGCCATGGAGAGAAGCAGCCTATTTCTCCAAAGTACATAACTGTCTGGATGAATGCAGACTTTGAACAAAAACTGATGGCTTTGCAACTCTCTTTCAGCCAGTGAAACCATGCTAAAATGTGTTTCACTAGTGTGATTTCACCTTCTGCTTTTGTTCATGATATGTCTGCATGTAAATCAGGCTTTCTGGAATTTTTGTACTCTCAGATAAGTAGACAAGTTGTAGGGGGACTTTTTTGTAGGAAATAGACAGAAAAATTGTAATAATAATATTTCCAAACACGAGAGAAACATACACTACCGCAGTAATTAGTCAGCAGAGACAGATGATGTTCTGTATTAGGAAACCAGGCAGTCATTTCCAGAAAAAAAAAATTATAAAAAGGGACATTAAACATTCAGTTACAATTAATATTTCTAACATGTCTTTGAAATTCATTTTCCATAAAACTCAGTTATTCAGATGTGCCCAGAGAATAAACACAAAAGGAAATTGAGTATTTTGTTATGAATTAATTTAAAGCCTCTGATAGTACATTGATGGACATGTGTAAGAAACTACATAGCTCTTTATTTTTTATTAAATCAAACAAAACTTTGCAGACTTTTTTTTGTCTTTTTATATTTTAACCAGTTACTACTGCCATAAATTCTGCTTAGCAGAGATCCATGGTTCTGAAGTTTGAAATTCTGATTATCTAAGCCCTTTGACTTCTGTCACATTTGTGTGCAGCTTTCTTACAATATGCTTTCGACAAATAACTTGGGGATCAGTCACTCAAAACCTGCTGTTGTTTGAAGTGCACGTTTACAGTTATATCTGGTTTCAGTCAAAACAAAACTAAAACTCACGTCTTAATTTGAGCTGAGGCCGGTGCCCTACAGTATCGAAGAGAGCCACACAGGACTTGCCATCACTCAGAAACTATAGGAAACCTATGCCCTTCTGGGTCATCAGCTAGAGGCTGGGTCAGACTCAAGACCCTCTAAAACAGTATTAGATGTTAATCTCCAGGCACCCCCACCAAGACACTATTCTAAACAGAAAAATGTAGCTTATTTTGAGGAAGAACAGTAAGACTGACCCCTGGATGAAAGACTTAATCTGTCTGAAGTCTGCGGGTAATTTCAAAAGAACAGTGGCCTACAAAGGCTAACAGAGGCATTAGAAGGACGTGTCCTCTGGGAGTGTTCTGTGGTGAAGGCCAGAAAGGTAAAAGCTCTCTAATAGATGCAACCTGAAATATACTACACACTCAAAGAAGAAACCTTGATAATTTTTTTCTTAGAAGAAAAGAAAAATCATCTGAAGGAGGGGAAAAGGAAAGGAAAAAAAAACGGGAGATAAATCTAGTTTGCTCTTATTTTAAATAATTAAAACTTTTTTTTTCATATCTCTATGTCTTTTGTAATATTCTTAACTGTTTATCTATTTTGGATATTCTAGGCAAATACTTCTATCAACATTTTACCTTAATCTGAATTGAAGAGAATTTGATCTTAAAATAAATCCATAACAGCAAGACTGGATTTTAATAATAAGAACTGAGGCCTCCAAAATAGCAATGACCTCGTAATGCAGGAGACAGAGAATTCTTTCAACGATGAGACATATTCAGGAGGACACTCCAGCATGCAGTAAGGTATCAGCTGCAAATTTACCCCAACTGAAGCCCAGTTTTAAGATTTGAAGGGATAAGGTATTCTTCCAAACCAACATTAACCAAAACTTTATACTGTACTTTACCAAGTGTTGTAACGAGAGAAGTGCAAAACCTTTTCAAATGCAAGCAAAACAATTTCTAAATAGATTGACATTTTTTCATTGTTTTTTTCCCCCACATCCTTACAAAAGCAGTATTATTCCAGGTCACATATTTCATTCCTTCATTTTTGTGTGAGTTCTATAATACTCTTTCAGATTTCTACTTAAACTCCAGGGCTGATCTCTTTTACAATAATAAATTGTTTCATATCTGTTCTTGATGCAGAAGTTACTAGTTCAAGTGTATGCTTTTCTCATCTGCTAAGTCAGGAGTTTGCTTTCTTGCCATAGTCACAGCATTTCTGTTTCAGCCTGAAAGAGTATATAGCACCATCTTGGTTAACAACTGCCAAAGTTAAATGTACCTTGAATAAATCGTTGTTCACTTATTGTAGATTTAACGTGCTAAAGATTTCTTGGAGGACTAATTCACCATAATTATCATCTGAAGAGTTTAATGGGAAGCTTTTCTATTATAAACCAAAAAAAAAAGAAAAAAAAGGAAGTGATGCTCGCTCTGAAAGTGACTTTTAAATTAGTTTCAACAAGAAATAAGATGTGTACATCTGAGAGACTATAGTGTTACAAGGTAAAAGAAAATTAACACCGAAGGATTCTTGTCTGCCTCATATCTTATCATGCCACAGATGAGTCAAAAATTACTCTCTGTCCTGAAGTTTTCTCTACAATATAATTTAGGTTGGTTTTTTGGAATTGAGTTTCTATCAGGGACCTTATGTCTTACCTTACATCACACTATAAGTTTTAATACTTTATATCTTGTCAATGAGGAAACACTCTTGAAATTAATTTCATATTTTTAAGGAAAGCCTGCATTTTATTTCATTTTTTTCATATTAAGCTGTGTAATTATATAAATAGAAAAGAAATTATTATTGCACTGCCACTTTAACAGTTCTAAATTGAAGATTAAACTTGCTTATGTAAGGCACAGTGACACTGCATCAGCAAAGATTCTGTAACTGTGATCCTCAGACCTCCTTATGGTCCAAGTACATTTGTCTTGAAACGTCTTACTGAGCAACAAATATATTTATATTCACTTGATATATTCCAGTAAGAAACATTTATTGCTGAAAAATATATGTTTAGAGACTAATCTCTAGGGGCAGAACAAGATAGAAGTACACTTCTTTTTTTTTATTTTAGAAAGAGGGTGAATAATTATGGAAAACAAGAAAACAATATCAAATTAAAGTATTAAAAATGCCCCCAAATAATAATTGAGTTTTCCCTGCTGCTTTTTCCTAAATACCTATTTATGTTTAAAAGCTTCCTTTCAAATAATCTATGAAGAAAAAATGGTAAGTGAAGAAAAAAAATCAAATTCAAACAGTAGAAGGAATGTGACTAGAGGGATTAAATAGAGTAATTCTTAATAGAATAAAATATGGATTTAACAATACAATAATTCAGGTATAAATAATATTTATTTGGAATTTTGGGATTATAAACCATGCAAACATAATAAGATTTCTCTAAATATATACAGTAAATATTCTAATTTAGTTGTAATTTTAGAAGTAATCATGCTCACTGCAATGGCATTGTCTGTGTCATTAGTAGAATTATTTAACAGAATTTTTTCCTTTCTAAAATGGTAGTAAACTTTCAAAAGTTAGTCAAAAAATTATGTATAAATGACTAATTACTTACTGAAGATTTTAACCTTCATTAGATATTTATGATTTATGCAGAACATCAGATGCCGTTGATAGAAAATTAAATTAAAAGGCTACAGGACTCAGTAATGTACTTACTCAATGCACTGGTAACATGAGGTTCTGGCTAGCTGCAAATATTTAGAAGAGATTATCAATTTAAGAAGTTCAGTTATTTCTGTTATTGAGTATCTGGTTCCTATGAGCACTCTTATAGCTTATCTGATTTCCATGATGACATATGCAAAGTGCTAAAGCACATCTTCAGGGTCCTCTATACTAGGCACAACATGGAACATGAAGCTTGGGGTCAAAGGGGAAAAAAAATTATCACTCTCTTCCAACAGCCTTTTGTATGTCTGTGTGTGTCATTTTCGACTTGCTTGACTACAGAGGGAGCTGGGGGACAGTTCTCTGGGTAAACGTTCTCCCACAGGGGTAGTTTGCTCCATCCTCCAAATACTGTTACAGTACTGAAAAGGGACAAGGGTGGAGAAATAATTTGCTCCATCCTTAAATGCACTCAAGTGCCAAAGAACTTCCTTTCAAAATCGGTGTGATATGCATGTGTTATAGCTATCACAATTACTGCTAACTGCCACTTATGGATCTTTTCCCAGCTTTATAGTTGGAGCTTCTGCCTGCTGCTACACCAGTGTACAAATCTGAAACAAATCAGCAGAAGAGCTATTTCCTCCTATCTCTTACATGAGAAAATAGACTGGCTGTATCTGTAATGCAGTGAAATACACCAGGAGGGCTGCCCTAGCTAATGAACCAATCCAGCCAACGTCTGGCATGGAACAGGGCACAAACTGCTGAAAGAGGTGCATATCATCTCCTGGCAAGGCAGCATATAGTCTGCTATAAAGCCATCTATCATGCTGTCAAAGGTATCAAATCAGCACTGCTGCAGAGGGATCCCTGCCACTGCGACAGAGACTTTTTCCTACCACCTAGTGCCACCTAACTGTTAGACACCCAGCTGAGCTTTAACTTTTGGTCCAACAAATACCTGGCATTGCTTTTCCCCCTTGCAACCTTTCTTCTTCTTCACATTTCACACATGAAAAATGGAAAAAAAAAATTACTTGTTCATTAATCACTCAATACAGATACCAATCTGTTAATGGAAAATTAATTGGCAAGATGAAATAATCTTTGAAATCCATCACCTAAGCACAAGCCGTGGACATTGCTGTTGTTGCTTTCTTGCAGGTTGTTGAAACAACTTAGAGTAGAACTGAGATAAATTTTCCAGGTAATGAATCTAGCCTGTTCTGATGCTGATATATTTCATGTCTTCTTGATATTACAAGAAACCGTGAAAATAGTTTTGTTCAGGAGAATTTTCTGGACTGAGATATTATGACAGCCTTATATTTTCAAATTTTGAGTTCTACAAAGAAAATCCATTACTTTTTGACAAACCAAATTGCCAGCACAGCATAGGAACTAACCATAGTAATGGATAAAGGTCATGTCTGATACAGGTAACAAACTTTAAAGAAATTTGGACAAGAACCTCTTGTTATGGTGGATACTATATAAGCCATTATATCAACGTAACAGCAACCTATGTGTGAGAGGAAGAGGAACAGTCTGAAGATAATGAAGCTGACAATGCAAGGGCTGGTGTGCCGGAAGTTAAGAGGACACCTACTGGAAATCCCTTTACATGTAGCCACAACTCCAGACTTGCTTTTAGATCATTTAATCGTTTAGTTGTCCAGCTTGAGAGATCCTTTGCTTCTGGCCTCAATCCTAGATTGAAGAAAAACCTCAATATTTACGCATATTCCAGCTGACAAAGCCAGTGATCTTCAGTACTTTTTCCCTCACCTTTCCCATGCAAAATGTTACTTCAGTCATACTTAATTTATTAGAAGTTGTCTATGAGCATTATGTGCAAAGGTTGATTTTATTGCTGCTAGTTTTTTAAAATATCTTGCAAAGCAAAGAGCTTTTATAAGGCCCTCCCAGGACTTCATTTCTGCTTGTCTTTCTGGATGGTATGTCCTTACTGGGAAAGTTTTCCTCTCAAATCCATCAACAGATGTCCCAGTATTTGCATTCAGAATTAAATCCAAGAAACTCCTCAGCATAAAAGGAAAAGTTTTGTACTTGTTTTATAGGTCTTTGTTCCTGAGTTCAATGCAACAATTTAGACCAGTTACTGCACAATCCTACCAGACCTGTCAGTCACCAAGTATACACATTGGCTCTGTACTGGATAATGAAGTTGCCTACACACTTCCACATTGCTGCACATGATCAAAACATTCTGGATGACATGTAGGTCATGTTTAATCTCCCATGCAAGAAGGGGATAGGTAGGGATGTGCTGAAGCTCTGTGTTAAGTGCCTGCTGGCATTCTGAAATCTGTGTGGACAAAAGGGTCTGGAAGTGCTTCAGAAAAGTCTGGGATGTCTGTCTTGCTCCCAAATGCTGCGGCTCTCCTGTTTCCTGCAAAGAACTCATGGGAGCTTAACCAAGAAACACAGGCCAGTCAAACACCATATGTCGTAATTGGAGAGATGAGTTCTCCTTTTAAGCCTTGTGAGTTGCATTTTGGAGGTGTCTGACTTCTCCCTTTACTTAAGTTCCCACCTAATAATTACTCCACCAAGCTAGATTCTTATTATTAAGGGATCAACCCGTTAATTAGTCACTTCAAGTAGAAATTCAGAATACAGACCTATGATCTCAGCAGGCACTTCTGCTACTTTCTGTCTTCATTACTTCTACCATTTTGCCAGGGTGAAGGGTAGCTATCATGTTTATCAGCCTTTTAAAAAAGTTTCAAATTGCATATGTAATAAAGATACGTTTGCTGACAGCTCCTATCACACTCTAGTAGACTAATAAAGTCACAAATCTGGTCTGAATTGCCTTCCTAACAGAAAAAAAACCCAAACCTATGCACATTTAAAAATGCATTTAAATATAAGGCCCATAATTAAGTGCTAGTGTTCATAAGATTGGGTTTAAATGTGAACGTTTGATGTTGATACTGCTATATTCAAGCATATGCTTAGAATCTTAACTGTCATTCACTATAAATCCATTAGAATTATTTGACCTTTTAAAATTAGAGTTAATCTGGTTGCCCTGACATATAATGCAGATGATCATTTAAGGCAGAGCTAGTGTTAAGTGCTGTGTTAACAGTTCAGTAGTCTTGATATTGATAGTGTGGATACCATCCCTCTAAAATAGCACATGAGATAAGATTAGCACTTTAAGATGATATTTAGATTACTGTGTATTTAATTAATTAAATTACATTACAATTTCTTCTTAAACCTTTGAACATTTCATGCTAAATGAATATTCGTTGGACAAATGTGTGTCATCTCTGAGCCATCCCTGTGCTGCAGGGAGGGGATGAAGGGAAGCACCAGCTGCCTAGGAGAGGTCTGCACTGGGGGGGCCCTGCCCAGCAATGCAGCTGGCACACTGTCTCACACAGCTCTGCAACCAGGCACACAGTGTAGCCTCTTTAACAACACGTAGGCTCCCAGTGGGGTAATCAACATACCCTGCCTCCACCTATACAAAAACTATATAAAACTATATAAAAGTAGCTTAATCTCAAGGCGGCGGGTGGGGTGGGGTGTAAATATGCCCCTTCCCTGGAGACATTCAAGGTGAGGCTCGACAAACCCCTGGGCAACCTGGTCTAGTTGGGGGTGTCCCTGTGACTGCAGGGGGGGTCGGACTCAATGACCTTTGAAGGTCCCTTCCGGCCCAGATGATTCTATGATTCTATAATTTCCTGCTAACTAGCAAACCAAATAAAACAGCAGAATGTATTAACTTTAATTCCTCCAGAAAACTTTAATTCCTCCTCCGAGGTGATATCTTGTCGTTCCCAAATTCTTTCCTGTCTCTGTCTTGTCCCTTGCTCCAAGAATCTAGTTCTTGCTGCCTAGTGCTGCACGCTCAACAGTGAAATTAAATGTGTCTCATATCAGCTTAGTGTTTATGGCATTCTCAGGAGCAGAAGCAGCATACTTGAGCATGGGAGACCTAAGAACTCATATTTCTCTTTACAGGGATATGCTCTAACTTCTATCTTGTTTCAAAAAAAGGTAACAATTCAAATGCTGGCTTTGTGCATATTCTGAACTAAACTCTTCCTACACTTGAGTATGTTTGCTTGGTAAAGTGCCCCCTCCAAGAATGCCTGAGGGTCAAATCTCTCTGAAGACTTTAACAGTTCAGGAGCCACATCTCTCAACTGTAGTGGAGTTTAGCTGCCATCTGAGTGTAGAGCCAGTCAAACTCTAAATTATGCAGAGATCCTTATTCACACACTTGTAGACAAAAATGCAATCTAGAATAGAAACTGTTCTAAGTATTAGATGTTTCCCAGGAAGTGATAAAGGAAAGTAGGTGGCCTGAATAGCTTGTTTGGTCTAACATTACACCAAAATTTGTTTTAAACATTAAAGATAGGCAATTTCTCGGTTTAAGTTATATAAACCATGAGCTCTATGCTGTTCTGTAAGTAATACAATATCACATTTACCTATTTCGTACATAACTGTACTAGATTAGCATATAGAAAGAAAAAGAAATTTTTGCCTTATCCCTCACAGGAAGAAATGTCTTCTGACTTTCCAGAGATGTTCAGACACATGTAAATATAATTTCAGGCTTGATGATATAATTTCCCGCAATTTACCATACCCTTGCTTTTTTTGTTTTTATTATGGCATCTTGACACTATTTTAAATCCTTTCTTTATAAAGTTCTTTTTCATAGGTGGTGTTACTTCTTTACTTCTATTTACTAATAGTTTAATAAATGCTTTCACTGAGATGAAATGTGTTTGTTTACATGCTAACAAGATAAGCAGCATATTTCTGAAAGCCAACAGTGTTTATGCTGCCTTCACTAAAACAGCAACATGTCATTGTGTCCTTCTGAAAAAATCGCCTAGCTTACATTTTTCTTTAAAGATTTTTGGTATTCCTGATGAGCCATATAGAAACAGACCTTGGTAATAAGCAACTTAATGCTTCTTCATTACAGGTATTGCTCTCTCAAACGTTCTCATTTTTTTAATTTTATTTTTTTCCACTGGGGGTAAGTAAGCAGTTGAATGCGCATAGCAGAGCCCATTTCCAATTAGCAATTCATAATATATCCTGTATTATAACCCTTGGCATCTATCCCTCACCTTCCTGAGCTTGATTCCAGCTTTTACTGGTGCCAGAAATGCTTAACCTAGGATTACCTAGAGGCACCAAATGGTTGCATTTTTTACTGAGTTAAGTGCAGTAGATCTCTTTCCCCCTTGTCAAGCCCTGAATATGAGAAGGGATGCAGGAGTGGCTTACTGGTATGCCCTAGTAGGTGATTCAACTAGTCAGCTTCTGCAAAACTATATGACCAGCTCTGCAGTCAGTCATATAATGCAATTAGTGCTGTATACCCAGTAACAAATACTTAGCTTACAAGATGTGACTTCTTTTACAGAACATCTGTGGTCAAAAATCGACAGTCCTGAGCTTAGATATCTTATTTACTGTCCATCTACCATTTCCTGTAGAGGGACTCAGAATGATCCTACTGAAGCAGATGCTCATCTGCTTTCGGATGTCAGTAGTGGACAGGCAAAGTACACTCCTGTCGTGGTTTTGACCGAATTGACCAAGCAGAACGACAAATGGCCCCTCCCTCCCCCCCTATGGAAAAGAGAGGAGAGGAAGGGGGAAAAGAAAAAAAAAATTCTGAGTTTAGAAAAAACTAAACTACTTTAATGAAAATATAAATAAGTAATGAAATAAGAAGAAGAAAAAGGAAAAGAAAAAAATGTATACAGTATATACAAAACCGTGTCAAGCTCCCAGGGTGATCACCACTGGCAGCACAGGGGACAGTCCCAGGCTGGACTCGGTGATGGGCAGGAGCTGGATT
>BJBW01002017.1:6640-143321 GCA_004320125.1 Scolopax mira
GGTGGACCTACTTGGGCAGGGGGGTTGGATGAGCTGATCTCCGGAGTGATTCTAGCCCCGTGTGATTGATTCTGTGTTTCTTGACCCCCAAGACCAGTCGTGTCTCCAGCGACTCTCCCAGATCCATCAGCTCCAGGGCTGCTGAGCTATCAGCACAGAGACAGCCCCGGCCCGGGAGCATCCCTGCTGCATCAGACCGGAGGGGGGCGAGGAGGGGGGGGCTGGCTGTAGCCAAGGAGGCTGGAGCCGGGAGATAAGGCTGTGGCAAAGGGCAGGGCTGGTTGCGGGATGCAGGCGGGGAGCCGGGCTGGGCTGCGGTGGGGCGAGCCGGGCCGGGGCTGTCTCCTCCATGTGTGTCTCACTTTGTATTGAATGATGTTAAGCAGAGCTGGAGCTGGCGCCTCGGCCTCATTACCTTCAATTACAATAATTGTTGCCTCTCTCCAGTGTTTTGCATTTCTCCCCGGGGGGGAATCTCTCTGCTGCTTCTCTTCCAGCCTTGTTCCAGCTTCCCCCTATCGATTGGATCGCTCTGGCCCCGGTCCGAGCAGCGGTGCCTCCAGGAGGATAAATGCAAATCGTCCTATTGATTCGGAGGAGCAGGAGTGCGGCTCGTTTGGGGGAGGGAGAATTAGTTTTAAAGGAGGAAAAAAAAAAAAAAAAGTAAACTGATGAGCATGGCAGGAAATGCTTCGCTTTCTGAGCCCCTTCAAAAGTGTCTCCTGTATGATGGGGGGTGGAATGCAGATTGGTGCCACCTGGATGACACACCACATATGCATGGAGAGGTGGATGCTGCTAAGCCTTGTTTCCTATTTCTTTGCCATCACTGGGCATCTCTGGGACACAGCTCCCCTCCTCCAGTTTGCAGGTAGCCCAGTTTGGCTGGGGCCATGCTAATGGCTGCTGGAAGCCAGCAGGCGTGGAGTGTGCAGGTCTCCATCTGCCCCTTTGAACTGCCCTGGTTATGGGGGATAAAGCTCCCTGGGAGTTATTCACCTGTGGGAACCGGCTCGGCAGCCTGTCTGTCACCGGGGAGAGGCTGGGGAAGGAGCCAGGCTTTGGGCTCTGCCTAGTCTTACCTCCTGAAAGGGCTACTTGAGTCAATAAATTCATGGCCAGCCCCAGAAGTGGGAAGCCAAAGAAATTGCATAGAGTCCTATTATGCTCCCTGCCCCCTGGGCTTTACGTTGAGCATAGCTACTCTAGTTTAAACCTTAATTATTTTTTTAAAGGCAATAATCAGCATAAATAAAGGTAATTCGATAGAATTAGCTTGTGTGTATCATATCCAAAGTGCTAGCAAAATAACTGGGAAAAGAAAGTTGTTCGTTGGATAGTGTTGAGCAGTTAACAAAAAATACTACTTTGATTAATATTGCTCCAAAGATGCCTTAAACAGTCCCAATGTTTGGTTTTTTTTCACTCATATTGTTTCCAAATGAGAAATTCCCAGCCAAATCCTAATTGCCAGATGCAAAAAAGAATGGATATGGTGCACAAACATGGCTTTTGAGACTCGTTTGAAATGACTGCAGTGTAGCAGTGCTAACCTTTCCTTGCTGGTGAAATCAGCATCTCATGTGGCAGCACTGGTGAATGCCAGCATGAGCATGCAAATCCAGCACTATGCAAATCCTCAGCTCCCCAAGGAATGTGGGTTTCCCCAGGACAGGGCTGCTGTGATGCCCTCACTGTAAAGGTGAACTTGGATGGATTTCCAGTCTGCGGTGTTAGCCATTTCTTTTGCCTAAATCTTTTTTTTTTGGACGGGGAAGGAGGTTGGTGGAAGGGTTCAAACAGGCAGAGAATACTGGGTTAACACGGTTGTTGTTAGAGGTAGACTGAAGGGTTACATCCAAACATCTGGGGGAAGTGGTGGCCAGTTGCCAGCATGCCAGGCAAGTTTATAGAAGGGTGAGGAATTCGTGATAATGTTCAAAGCTAACAGATGAAGGAATTGCTTTTCACTGCAAAACATTTTCCTAGGGGTAGTTGCTTAAATCAGCGGCACCTGCAGGCTGAGGTTTCAACTCTGTTTAGTCAGTTTTGCAGCCACGCTGCTGCTGCTGGCACATACATGATAGGCAGGAGCAGCAGGGATGGGTGTTGATGTCAATTCATGTGAAAAAGAGAAAGGGAATATATGAAAGAAGCAATACAAAGGGATGATGCTGATCTTTTTCCCCCAGAGTCAGAAAGGAGCTTTTCTCTTGTTCAAAGTAACGTGTTCAGAAAGTGCTGCCAGCTTGGCCTCTGTCTTGGCTTGTTTTATTTTCCTCCTTGATCCAGGAAAGACCTAAACCCCTCATGCCAGTCACCCTCTCGTGCTTGTGCCGAGGCTCTCAAGCACATGGAGATTCTGGAGAAGGTGGTGGATGTGGTTTGGGATTTCTCTGGAGGGATTTTGGCAGCTGACATTGGGAGGGAGCCTCTTGCCTGGCTGCACGGCTCATGTGCTCCTGGTGGAAAATAGAGGGGCTTTTCTGGAGTGTGATTGTAGGGGAAAGCAAGCCCTGCACTGGGCAGCTGCTCACCTGGTAGGAGAAGCCTGGGTCTAGAATAGTTCAGGACCTTAGATGCTTGTTTGAATTAGGCTTTAAGAAGGACTCATCAGCTCTTAAATCCTCCTGGCAGAAACTTAGCACAGCAACTATTGCCTCGTGAAATGAAGTAAACCAGCATTTGAGCAGCTTCTTTGGATGCATCTCTTCTTTAGGTTGGGAATTTCATCTTCTTAAAGATAAAATTTTGCATCTGTGACACAACCTTGAGCTGATGCAGAGGGGAATGTGCTCCTGTGAGACGCTTGCTTCCCAAAACAGTCCCTTTCCCCTCAGGTGCCCAGAGGCTGATTTTGCAACCAGGTGCTTTGTTCGGGTTGGTTTCAAAGGGCTTTGCAGTACCTGGTGGGAGGGAGCAGCCCTGTGCTCTGCGGGGGCTCTGCAGTCCCTACCAGTGGGGG
Organism: Scolopax mira; assembly: GCA_004320125.1. Taxonomy (NCBI): domain Eukaryota; kingdom Metazoa; phylum Chordata; class Aves; order Charadriiformes; family Scolopacidae; genus Scolopax; species Scolopax mira. The sequence goes on from BJBW01002017.1 coordinate 9,606, forward strand.
CTCCAGGCTGCTCTCCCAGGCTGCTGGAGACACATCATGCAGCCTTGGGCTCCTGATGCTTTCCTTGATGGTTCCTCCTAGTCGTTATAACACATTCCTTCTGGTTGCAGAACATATTGTTATTATTGCTTTGCGCTGGGTCTGTCTCCTGTCCCTTTTTTTTTTTTTTTTTCCAGGCCAATCTGTCTCTGTTTGCTCTTGCCTCTAAAACAAAAGCAAATTAGTGCTGCAGAAGCTGAATTATTTTGTTTATGTTATGGTCTGTCGGAGGACCCCACGCAATCCTTGCACAGCTCCCTGAGCAGAGCACCAGTGAGCGTGGAGCTACAGTCAGTCAGTCAGACCCTCCTGGCATCCTGGCTTGATCCTCAGGTTCCCAAAAAAGTCTTTAAAGTGGTTGCTTTGGAGCAAAGGCAGGCTGGGGAGAGATCCCTGCCACCCCTCCGTCACTTGGGGTACTTCAGGCACGCTCGTAGCACAATGAATTATCAATTTTTTTACAGTAAATTGTAACTCACAATTCAAACTAGACAGCTGTCAATGAAATTCGCTGCTCAAAACTGATCTTGAGCACATTGCCTTCTGGTTAGCCTGTCCACGCTCCCTTGGCCAGGATGTTTATAATATTCAGGGAGTCTCTCAAGTTACTTAGTGCAATAATGTGGCTCCACGAATAAAAGCCATTTCCAGTCTGTCGGTATCGCATGGAACAAAGGAGATCTGCTAAATGCGCTTGTCACCAGTGGTAAGAACAGAAGAAACAAAATTGCACATGTTGCTGTAATGAGTCTAAGTTATAATGAATGATATTTTCATATGTTTGCAAATGAGCGTCTGATAGCTGGTGCCAGAGTGGGAGATATGGCTTGGCTGATCTCGCTGTTTTTGTAATTTCTAAACAGAAACAAGAATTAGAAAATTACTTTGTGGTGGGGTGCGAATATGTATAACATAAGTGTAAAGGCTGCGGTGTAGCACACGTGTATCTATCTTATACATATGCAAATCGCAAGACTCGCAGTAAAACCATTATAACGTGTGATGGCATCAGCACTAATTAGCTGGAGATCCAGTCTGTTCCTCTCTGCCAAAGTAAACTGGCGTTATCTCAATCTCAGATTTCATATTTCCTCCTTTCTCTTTCATGGAGGAATGTCTCTGTCACAAGGTATTATGTCCTGAATTGAAAATGTCTTTAAAGACTCACAAAACATTTCACATTAAAATTCTAAAGTAGTTTTTGCTATTAACTTATTATCTACACATCATCCAGCAGCATTAAGACTAGCTGCAGACCCAAATATTTAAAGCATTTTGCCCATAAATGGGAAACAGTCGGTGTTCAAATGCTGTAGAAATCAAGGCTTATAAAATGTAATGAGAAAAGAAAGGAGAAAACTGAGTTAGCAAAGAAATTTTAACTATGGGGCACATTGTTTTCAGGACCAAGATGTGAAGGAAAAGGGTTCAAGCCAAACATCACCCACAGGAGCTGCGTCAGAGCTCGGTGGTGGAACATCAACTCCTGCTTCCCCTCCCAACAGCTGTTTTTTTAAAGGAAATGTTGGAAGAACAGTTACCTCGGGGTATATTTGCTAACGGCCCTGACCCACGGACCTGCTGTTGCTGCGTGGGTCGTGGAAGACCCCGGGGGACAGAGTGGGAGGCGCAGAAGCCCTCTGAGCTGCATGGAGCATCCCGGGCTGTGAGGATGGCCTGGACCAACCGGGTTGGAGACTTCACAGTCTGCAGGAAGGACATGGATCTGTTGGAACGGGTCCAGTGGAAGGGCATGAAGATGATCAGAGGGATGGAGCACCTCTCCTGTGAAGACAGAGAGAGCTTGGGCTGTTCAGCCTGGAGAAGAGAAGGCTCCAGGGAGACCTTCTGAAGGGAGCCTAGAGGAGAGCTGGGGAGGGACTCTGTGTCAGGACAAGGGGTGATGGTTTTAAATTGGAAGAGGGGAGATTTAGATTAGATACCAGAAAGAAATTCTTTCCTGTGAGGGTGGTGAGGCACTGGAACAGGTTGCCCAGAGAAGTCATGGATGCCCCATCCCTGGAGGGGTTCAAGGCCAGGCTGGATGGGGCTTTGAGCAACCTGCTCTGGTGGGAGGTGTCCCTGCCCAGGGGACCTTTAAGATCCCTTCCAGCTCTAACCATTCTGTGATTCACTCACACCCTGGCGTTACCCTGGTACCTCTGCGCCGCATCGAGCCCAAATGCAGGATTTTCATAATCTTGGCCAAAAAAAAAAAACCAAACCCCAAACCAAAACCTTGCTGCAGTGAGACTTCTGGCATCGCAGGTGTTGCAACGCTTTTGCATCCTCCTGTAGCTTCGAGTGTGGGGAGCAGACACGCCGGGGAAGGGCTGGCAGGAACGGGGCGCTGGGGGCCCGGTGGCAGCGCCGGGGGCCCGGTGGCAGCGAGCGCAGACGGGGGCGGGGGGGGGCTCGGCCTTCCGCCCCTTCGGGCTCAGCCTTTCATCAGGAGGCAAGGGGTTTATGCATTCATTAAACACGGCCCCGCCAAGCTGGCAGCCAGCGCCAGTTGCTCCGAAGGGGATTATTCCGCGGGATCCCCGCCCCGGCCCCCGGGGAGCCCCGAAACTCAGGCGGTGAGCGAGGGGCGCTCCGTGCCGCCACCGAGCGCTCTCCCAGCGGAGCGCCGGGCAGCCCGGGGCCGTGCACTTAGTGCCCATCATCGAATTATGCGGGGTTAATGGCCCGCCCCGCCGGCCCGCCCGGAGTCGCCGCCGCCGCCGCCCGGGGGCGCCGCGGGCGGGAGCGCCCGTCTGGCCGCGGGGCCGCCGCCGGGGCGGGGCCGGGAGGGGGCGGGGCCAGGAAGGGGCGGGGCCAGGAAGGGGCGGACCCCGCCCTCCTCCGAGCGACGCAGCCAATGGGACGAGGCGGGGCGGGGAAGGGGGCGGGGCGGGGAGCGCCCGGCACCGGCGGTATTTACGGGGCGGGAGGCGCCGCCGCCGTGTCAGTGAGGCAGCGGCCGCCGGGCATCGCTGAGTTGAGGAACGGGGCCGCCGCAGAGGAGTGAGGGGGAAGGCAGAGAGCGGCGGCCGTCGTCCCGTCCACTCTCCGCTCCCGTCCACTCTCCGCCCGCCGCAGCGGTGGCCGCCCAACGGTTCTGCCCGCGGGCGAGCGGCTTCTCGGCGCTCCGGCGAGGCAGGGGCGGGCGGCGGCGTCTCGGCCGTGCCTGCGCTGCGGGCTGTGGCGAGCGGCGCCGCGCCGGCGGGTAAATGGATCGCCATTCCAGCTACATCTTCATCTGGCTGCAACTGGAGCTGTGCGCCATGGCCGTCCTGCTCACCAGAGGTGAGGCCGCGGCGGGCTCTGAGGGGGGCCGGGGGCGCCTGAGGCGAGCCGGGCTCTGAGGGGGATGGGGCGCCTGCGGGGAGCCGCTCCTGAGGCAAGGGGACCAGAAGTCTGAGGTGCCCCGGGGCCCGAGGGGAGCCGCTGCTGAGGGAAGGGGACCCGGGGTCTGAGGTGACCGGCGGCCCGAGGGGAGCCGCTCCTGAAGGAAGGGGACCCCGGGTCTGAGGTGCCCCGGGGCCCGAGGGGAGCCGCTCCTGAGGCGAGGGGACCAGAAGCCTGAGGTGACCCGCTCCTGAGGGAAGGTGCCCCGGGGCCCGAGGGGAGCCGCTCCCGAGGAGACGGGCCGCCTGAGGGAACCCTGCACCTGAGGGAGGCAGAGCTCGGGGGACCTGAGGAGAGCAGGGCCCGAGGGAGCCGTTCGGTCGGCGGCGGGGCCGGCGCCGCGGCTGCCCCCCAGCCAGTCCGGCGGGAGCCCCTCGCTGCGGGCGGCGGGGAGCCGCGGGGTCTGCGCCCTCCCGCCCCGCCCCGTTCCGTCCCGTCCCACCTGGCCGCCGGTGTGGGTCGGTCCGAGCCCGCCGTTGTCAAAGCGGGGGCGGCGGCGGCCCGGCCCCCGGCGAGCCCTGCCCTGTCAGCCGCCCGGGGAGCGCCCTCCCGGGGCAGCGGCGACCCGCTGGCGGCCTGTAATCGCCGTGCTCCGGGGAGGAGGGTTAAGGATAAGTTAGCGCCGTGATGGTGTGCGACGGTATTTATTTATTTTGGAAGGAAGGCTGTAATTAACCCTAAATAACAGCCCTTGCAGCGTGCAGGGGGGAGCCTGCTGGCCCCATCAAAGCGGGCAGAACAGGGAGTGACTGAGTGATGTGAAGTCGCAGATACTGAAACTATGTGCCTGATAATGATATAATTAGGGGATCACAGACTTCTGGCTGCTGTTGACTTCAAAAGCTTTAAGAGAAGCCTGCAGTCTCTCCTGTAGCCATCTTGACTAAAAGCAGACATTTTTCTTTAATAGCTACATACAGTAACAAGAAAGAGGAGGGAACAGAAGGGCATTGTTCACTGTTTCAAAATACTAAATAGCCTTTCTGGCCTTTTGCATAGCACAGGAAGAAACTTTATGAATTGACAGAAATACAGTTTTAATACAGTAATACAAAGTCCATTCTGTTTCACTGAAAATGTGGCTTTAATTAAAAAGCAGTTGAATTAACCTGATGACTAGCCTGTCAGATCATGTTTATAAAATTGTCTTAGGTCAATAAAATGAGGATTTTTAAGTAGGATTGCACAAACAGTTAAAAGGGAAGTATGTCTATTGTTTTACTTTATTTCTGTGCTTTGCTGAGACTCATGTAAGGACCGTCAGCTCTGGTGATGTTCCTTGTTTGCATCTTATTTTTAACTCTTGTACATGAGAAAATGATGAAAACTTATTTTTTTAGAGAGGCTTGGGGGGAAGACCTCACATAAAATGATTAGAAAATGATTGAGTTTTTTTTTTATAGCATACTGGATGACAGTATGTGTGAATTAACAAAAAATTAGGTTACTTGGCCTAAAAGCCCAAGGGAATTGGAGTGGAGACAGTGAGACACTCCATTTGGCTTCTATTAAGCAGAGCTCTTTAAGAGCAGCGGGAACTTCAAGGCCTGGAGCCTGCAGTGGCATTTGGGGGAAAGTATTAAGGTAGGCTGAAGAGGAGAAGCTAACTTGGTTAGGATGATTTTTAATATCTTTCAGAATACTTCTTAGGTATGAGGTTGCAGGAAGCATCATAGGAAGGGGTGACAGCAGGAAAGCTTGATTTTTGGAGTGCAATCTGTAGAATCTGACAATTCAGTTGACTTTGAAAGCCATGGTGCCGCTATGATGGCAAGGACACCAGAAGCAGTCTTAAGTCCACTCTTTTAAGGATGACTCCAAAATCTGGCTTCCTCCTAAACCTTGGATCGATGGCACATTGAATTATGTTTGAGTTGCAACTTGCCTAGAAAGAGTAAGTTTTCCCTACAGCACAGGATGCATATAATTCGTACCAGAGCTGGTCGGAGAGCACAAATGAAGAGTTTTATGAAGGGAACTTTTTTATCGCTTCCTTCAGAAATTTTTGAGGTTTCCTGAGAGATTTTTCATAGAGCCAGTAGAGGATTTTCAGTCTAAGTGTTTCCCCTTTTGACCGCATGTTAGATTGCAAGCAGAATTGGGGAGGGGTAAGGGAGAGGTTCTTTTAGCCTTGTAATTTCACCCCATTTAATAACTTTACATTTGAATTGAGAGACATTGACTCCGGCAAACAGATTAATTTTAAACTATGCTACTTATGTTTTATAATACTGATTTTTTTTTTTTTTAAATAAGGCTTTTTGCATGAATGGGTACTTTAAAGAATTTCTTACTTTCTGGAGAAATTTCAAATAGTTGCCCAGTTTCACACAGTAAAATCCTTCCTGACTGGGAGACTTAGATGGTAATGGTTCTAGCTAATAGCTTTATAAGGTGTTAGTTAAACCTTTTAAATTTTGGCACAGTATTGAGAGGTAATAAAAAATTCAGCAGTTCCTATTTTTTTTTTTAATGTCTCACAAATACTTAAACCTAGTATTTTTGTTGTGTGCTTATGCCCAGTTAAAAGAAGCGTTACCTTTATAGAAATAGTTCCTATAGTAATGGTTTAAAACTTAGATGTGACTTCCTTATAGGACTGAAGGCTTGTATTACTTTTAAAAGTAGGATTTCATTTTAAATGTGGTTTAATGCCACTGCTGACTGTGAGTGGAAGTCGCTGTAAAATGGTCTTGTTAGTTATTTACCTTGGGGGGAAAAAAAAGCCACTGTGACCTTCCTCGCCCACCCTTCCCCCCCATCCCTGTTTTAGTGAAATGTTCTAGCTTTAATTCAAAGGACTATAGTACTAGTAATTAAAAGAAGTGCCCCAAGGCATTCACAGGGATGAAGGTTACGAAGAGGTAGGTGCTGTACAGTGGTGGAAAGGAAACAACCCCTGATCTCAGGGACTTCCAGTGTAGAGGAGTACCCCAAAACTGGCACTCGGTCTCGTTGTTCAATGCTTGTGGCTAATAAAGGTATCTAGTGAGGTATCCTTAAAGGACCAAATTCTTACCTTTCTTGCACAATTCTTTTTTTTTTTTTTTTTTTAGGTGAAATCAGATGCTACTGTGATGCTGCACACTGTGTTGCAACTGGCTATATGTGCAAATCTGAGCTGAGCGCCTGCTTCTCCAGACTGCTCGACCCTCAGAATACACATTCCCCACTTACTCATGGCTGCCTGGACTCTATAGCAAGCACAGCTGATATCTGCCAAGCCAAACAAGCACAAAACCACTCTGGCACCACCACCATGTCCACCTTGGAATGCTGTCATGAAGATATGTGCAATTACAGAGGACTACATGATGTTTTGTCTCCTTCCAGGGGTGAGACTTCAGGTAGGGCAAGGAAGCTTCAGTGAAATCTGTCTTCTGGCTGTCAGGCTGGTGACAGTTGAGACTTTATGTGTCTGCTATTGATTTAGTTGTTAATGTAAGTAGAGAGGCCAGAGGGAGAGGTGGGTGGATGGATGCAGGGGGAGCATCTCAGCTGAGTAGGTTTTATTTTTGGTCTGCATTAATATTGGAGGTCTGTCTTCCCAACTTAACGTTGCTTCTAGGAAACAAAGGCAGTGGCATTCCTAGTTAAACCAGCTACCAGGGTAAGAAATTCCATGTTATCAACAGGCTTAGAAACTCACCTTCAGTGTCCTAGGAGTATTTTCTGTAGATACTGTGGGGTGTGTAGCTGTGTCTCCTTAGACTCGTCAGTGTGGGTGATTATATATAAAACACTTCTTGATACTGAACTAAGCTTCATGTCTTTCCCCTTTGCAGGACAAGGGAGCAGATACCAACATGACAGCAGCAGGAATCTCATCACCAAGGTGCAGGAATTGACCTCTTCAAAAGAGTTATGGTTCAGGGCAGCTGTAATTGCTGTTCCTATAGCTGGTGGGCTAATCTTGGTGCTCCTTATCATGCTGGCCTTGCGGATGCTCAGGAGTGAAAATAAGAGACTGCAAGACCAACGACAGCAAATGCTCTCCCGTTTGCACTATAGTTTTCATGGACATCATTCGAAAAAAGGGCAGGTGGCAAAATTGGACTTGGAATGCATGGTGCCTGTGACTGGTCACGAGAACTGCTGCATGACCTGTGATAAAATGAGACATTCAGACCTCAGCAATGATAAAATTCTCTCGTTAGTCCACTGGGGAATGTACAGCGGACATGGGAAGCTGGAATTTGTATGACCAATTCTTTTTTTTAATCTGAGCTAAACTTACTCTCTGAACTCTCGAAGGCCTTTGGGTTCTGCTGGACAGGAGCACTTTATCTTCAAACAAAAAAAACTCTCGGAAATCATCTTTGAGAAACAAAGGACCTCTGCAAACACAATCTTGGATATTTCTTCTGAAGGATTCCAAAAGTTGTCTTATTTGCACAGAGTAAAATACACTCAAATGTATTGTTTGCTTTAAAGTTATGAAAGCAAAAATTAGAAGTTGTAAACACTGTCACCAGGGTTATCTGAACTGTAGGGAGCTGAGAACTGAGTTATTATAATAAACTGTATGAAAGCTCCTATGTTGCCTGACTTATTGTAAAGATTTTTTTAAATATATATATATATTTTGTCTGAAACTTGCTTGTGACTTTTTGTTTTGGAAAGCAATATTTTGGGGGGGGGGGTGTGTCAGGGAACAAATCAGGGAGGTGTGTATGTGTGGTGATGCTTGCCTCACAATTGGAGTCTGAAAAGGGAGTCTGTTTCCCCCTCGGTGAGGGAAACGAGGTGGTTATTCCCGATCCGAGGTGGCAGCTTTGTTGTTTAATACTTCAAGTAGGAGGGAACCCACATCCTCAGGTTTTGGCCGTTGTGTTTTGCTCATAACCTGAGTCAATTCTTCTACAGCTTTGTGTGGTATCTCGTTCTTCCTCCCTGTTAACGAAGAAGTGCTACCTCAGTGCAAAACGTGTCCAAAAATCAGGACTTTGCTCCAAATTCTTAGAGCTGGTTTTCTTCCCTTGTATGTGTGTATTGTCATCTTTTTTCCTTTTGTACCTTTCACACTCTGCCTTTTTTTTGGAGGGAGGAGATAAACCTCAAAACCACAAAGCCTATTCTGCTCTGTGTGTGAATATATTTTTTTATTTCTGCTGATAACCCCTCTGGGCACGGTGGGAAACGTCTGCCTTGCTCATTTGTAGCAGCGGGACTGAAGAACCAACAGTTCTTCAGAAGCTGATGCTTCTTAATTTCCTCCGAGTGCCTGAAAAAATGGCTTTTAATGCCACAAACGTATGCTCTCTGATTTTTATTTCTTATTTTTGCTGCTAAAGTTTCAGAAATTACATGGCTTCCACTGCTGCTGGCTCCTGGCCTGTGCTCTCCTGGCTGACCTCTCCCCGTGCTGCTTTCCTAGAGGAGCTCTGCCTTCCCCTCGCTCTCATCTCAAAGTCTGGGGCACTGCAGTCGCCTGCTCTGCCAAGTGCGTTATTTTGGGGAGTGAGTGGCCAAAAGAGACAAAACCTGGAACCTGTGTCTCTCGGATGGAGCTGCACCAGTAGGTAGGGTGACCAGACCAGTTAGAAGGTCTGATGGCTAAACCTTTCAAGTGCTTTCTCCAGAAATCTGAGGCAGGCTGTTGTGTAGTCATTGAAGCTTCCTCGCTTGCCGTGAAAGGGCTAGTGAGACCAGGATGCTCTAATTGGCCCCTTGCTGGGGGGGATCTTTAAAAGAAGAAAAGAGATTGTTTGCCTTCCCCTGCAGCCCTGGGAGCAGGGCACAGGGGGTTGGCAGCTGCCATCTCCTGGGGCTGGTCTCTTACTGCTGGCAGGCCTGTAGGTCAGCTGTGGGAGCTGATGGGGCCTACCCATCAGGTAGACTGATGGGGCCTGGCCTCAAAAGACAGGAATTTCTGGCTTTTGAGCCTTTTAAGGATGGAACCTGGATTTCCAATTTATTTTGAAGTTCAGGAAGCTCTGTTAGGAGCTCTGGTGACTGTCTGGCAGCAGCTCTGTGAGCTGTGGAACCAGCCCCACGTCGAGGGGAGATTTAGATTAGATACCAGAAAGAAATTCTTTGCTGTGAGGGTGGTGAGACACTGGCCCAGGTTGCCCAGAGAAGCTGTGGCTGCCCCATCCCTGGAGGTGCTCAAGGCCAGGTTAGATGGGGCTTGGAGCAACCTGCTCTGGTGGGAGGTGTCCCTGCCCGTGATCTTTAAGGTCCCTTCCAACCCCAACTATCAATGAGTCCTCAGGATGTCGTGGCAAGCGGTAGCCACCTGCATGGCTAATAAGTATTTCTGTTGTAGCACCGGCTGTCCGTGACAGTTGTTAGAAACCCTGCGTTCCTGTGACAAAGGGGGACCTTCGTGCCTGGCTGGAGGTGGAGGAGGAGGTGAGGCTCAGCCATGGCTGCCCCCCTTTCCAAATGCATGGGGCTGAGGAGCCTGGGTTCGCCCTTGTGCTGGGCGCTCTCAGGTTTCCCCTGCAGACCATAACAAACACTCCTTTCTTTGAAACCTCAGCCTAAGAAGGACAACCCTCTCTCTTTCTAACCCAAAGAGTCTCTCGGATGGGAATAAAGGAAATCAACCCTCCAAGATGTAATTTAGCTTCCCCCGTGCCTCTCTCTTTTCCTGGTTCTTTCCTCAAAACAGTAATGGTTGTGGCTTTTCTTACGACTCTGCTTCTCCCAGAGCTTGGAGAGCCGCTGGCTCCTCTTAACTCCCGCTGAACCCATTCTATTAAAACCCCTTTACTCCGCAGGGGGCTTGACCTTTTTTTTTTTTTTTTTCTGAAACACCAAATGCCTCTGCTTTGGAAAACGCAAACTTCTCCTCCTCTAAAGAGCTTGTAAATCTGGTTTCAATATTGGGTGATTACAGGCTGCGCCGAGAGCTTGAAAGCGAGCAGCCGCCGCTGGTAGCGCCGTGATGGAGCTGGAGCTGGAGCTGCCACTCTCATTTTTCACCCCAGTGTGAAGCCACTGACGCCAGCAGATTCACCCCGGATTAGTGGGTGGGTGAACATCCAGGCTCCAGGTCCCAAGGATGGCTTACCTTCTCTTATCAGCACCCTGGAATCCAGTTGTCATTGTTGTCCAACCTCTGGCTGTAAATCCTCCAGGGCTCCTTGCGAGTGTGATGCTGCCCTGGAGGGCAAACACCCAGAGAAGGTTGGGGAAAGAGCAAGGGTTTTTTTGTTTTTTGTTTTTTTTTTTTTTTTTTTCTTAGGTATATTGGATGCAAATATTTTTTCAGGCTGCTTGTGTGGGATGGGGTGTGCCTGTCAGCTACCGCTCGGCGGGGTTCCACAGCCAATAAATGAAAGGAAAATTTGGCCTTTTCATTGAAAAAAAGAAGGGGGGGGGATAAGAAGATTATCTCCCGAGGAAAAAAGATCCATGGTCAAAAAAAGACCTCCACGCTGCGGCACAACTTGAGTGACTAAAAGAAGGTGGTTTCTGAAAAAGGCAAAGTCGCCTTTATTTTTTTTTTTTTTCAAACGCTTTCCCACGTGGAGATCAATGATTGTTTTGTTCCAGTGGCTGGTTCGCTTTGCAGGAAAAAGCTCATTCTTGTTTTGCTTCTAGGAGTTACTTGGGGAAATGGTATTTTAGATCTGTATTCTATTTCTGGGGGAGGGGGGGGGAAGAATTTGTGGAGAGGTGCTGTAAACTTACGGTTATCTCCTGGGAGGGGGCCCGGTGTCTCCAGTGTTATGAATTCTGGCTCCCTCTAAATAAACAACCGACCTCTTTTCCTTTGTTTCACCTCTAACCCTGGGCTGCAGCCTTTACAATCCCAGGGGGGTGAATCCTGAAGTAAAACAAACTGGAAGGGAAGGAAGCCAGGAGCCTGCAGATTAACAGAGCCTTCTGCTCTCCAGCCAACCTTGACAAAAGGATTCAAGCCCCAACTGACCTTCAGGGGGAAAAGCAAAACAAAAACCACCTTGACTTGAACTTTCAAAACCAGAGGAGTTTAATGCTGGGTTTTGATGTCTCCTGAAGGGAGCAGGGAGTTAGAAATGCCAAACACCTGTCTCGGAAAGCCAAATCCTAACAGTTATCAGGAAATCTGAGCCCCAAATCAAATGGCTTTGAAAAATTTAGGATTTGCTCATCGCTCTTTCCATTGTTGCTAAAAGGGTCTAAAAATGTGGGGGTTTCCCACCCCTGGTGTGATTCTGTAGACAAATATCTAACATCCGTGTAAGCAAACAGTGAGTTGTTGAAACATCAATATTTAGGTGCAACTTTTCATGGATTCTCTCTGCCTGGAAGCGGGTCCTGCCCCGCAGCCCAGTGCTGCTCTCTTGCCTGCAGGTAGGAGGGAAGAGAACAAGTCAGCCCTGCCTTTGGAAAAAAAGACACTGGCATGAAATTAAGGTGAGACTTTCTTTTTTAAGAAGTTTCTATTAAGACTAAAATGTTAAAGTACTTCTCTCTTTCTAGTTATCACACTATAAGTTGATGGCTGCGGTGTTGGGAAAAAGGGGTGAAATGTGCTATTTCCCTCCCCTGGGCTATCAGCTGCATTTAAAAAGTACTGACTTGAGACAGCTTGTTAAGAATGGAGCCTCTTCTTTAATTGCTTTTTCCACCTATTTGTATAAACTTTCAGGAAAGCATCTGTGGAGCAGCAGGGGAATGAGCGCTTGCCTTTCTTTTACCACATTTCCATCTTTAAAAGGAGGACAACCGAAAGATAGAGGTAAAAGCAGCGTCGTGATGAACTTTTAGCATCTGTCTGTGACAGAGGCTCTGGCCAGCGGGGGACCACCAGCCCGGCAGCGGTGTGGGTAGCCAGTGTGGCCACCGGGCTGGTCTCTGCTTTTGGGATGGCTTCAGCCCAATGGTCTGTGGGCTGTGGAGATAAATCCCCTTCCTGTCACTCGGGAGGGAAAAACTGGGGCTGTAAATCTCCTTCTGGCACTTGTCTGTGACAGAGGGGAGGGATGAACACTTCGGGCTCGGGCTCGGGGTCCTGGCCAGCCTGGGCTGGGGGGGAGGATGCTTGTATTGGTGTGCAAATCAGGGCTTGTGGCAAGCAGGTTGCTTTGAAACGCTCAATTTGTTTAGTTCTGGCTGTGAAGTAGCTATTTCATCAGTGGAAGAAGATTTATTAACCAATTTTTTATGGCTATCAACAATGGCTTAGCTCCAGCAGGGTCCCTAGGATTTTTATGAAGTGCAGTGGGTTCCAGAAGCAGAGGTGTTTTATATTGTTCTGGTATTTTAACCCAGTGAACTAAGGCCTCTATCCGGCAAATACTTAAGGATGTGCATAATTCACTCTGGTCCCAGGGGAGGTGTTTTGTCACGGTGATGGCGGGGCTTTGCTGAGCTCCGAGCTGGGCACCTGCGGTCACAGTGGGCCCATTGCTGGGGGGCTGCAGCAGGATCTGGGGGGGATGGTGGTGGGGAGGTCCTTCCTACCATGGTGTTTGCTTTGCCAAAGCCTGGGAAGGGGAGGGGGAGGTGTCGAGAGTTGATGCTGCCAAGCCAGCATTCAATCACACTGGTGGTGGCCATGGGATCCGTGTTTTCCCCATGGTGGTGGCCTGATGCCCTAGCTGGGGGTGGCGATGGGGGAGAGCAAAGAAAGGCCCACACTGGACACAATTTGGGGTGCAGATTAGCATGGATGTGTGTTTGTCAGGGGTAGCCTCTCACCTGGCCCGGGAGCCTTGTCCTGGGCTGCAGGCAGCGTGGGGAGGGGGGCTGTGCTGCCGGGGTGCCGTGCTGCCGGGGTGCCAGCTGGCTCTGGGGCCTGCTGAGACCGTGCTCGAGAGGGGGCACATTTGCAAGGTTTTGAAATCATCCCTGATTTCTCTTCCCAAAGCCAAAGCAGTGCACCCCAGTAAATCCACACCATCCCTGCCCTGCGCCAGCACTTGGGGGGCACCTCACTGGCCCCTGAGCCCCAAGCCAAGCTGTGGCTCTGTGTGACAGATTTCCAGCTGATGGGGTGATGTGTTTCCATCCTCCCACCCCTCCAGCCCTGGGCTCTCTCCTGAGGGTGCTTGTGGCACAAGCGAGAGCACCGTAGAGCAGCAGGGCTGGAAGCGCGGATCTCTCTGCTGCGGTCTGGCTGCTGGTGGGATTGCTTTTTCACCTCTCTCTCTGCAAAAAGTTTCCATCCTTTTATCTTTTTGCACTTGAGAAGTCACAACAGGAGTGCTCAGCCTGCAAAAGAGCTGCTCTCAAAAGCTACCGAGCGGTGAAGCACCTTTCCTCCTGCTCTCGCACGGCGACCAGAGTTTTAATTAGATGAACGCATGCAATGGTTTTTCCCACGAAACCCCCAATCCTCAAATCTTCCTCCCTGACCTCCTGGGCCTGATTGCAGCCTGCCTGCCTGCAATCTCTCCTCAGCTCCTCATCTCACAGTGCTGCTCCTCTCCGGCTGCCTCCCTCCCCTGGATGCCTTTCCCTGACCTCTCCCCGCCGGCCGGAGGCGCAGGGGCCCTGCCTGTGCTGGAGCAAACTCTCCCTGGCAACAGGTACCATGCCCAGCCTCCCGTGCTGTTATCAGTCTGCAATAACCTTTCCCTTATTTGATTATTGTTGTGGTTTGTTTTTGAGTTGGTTTTTTTTTTTTTTTTTCCCCTAGAGGGACTGTAAGGGACAGCCACAACTGTATTTCTCCAAACCCAATTCCACTCGGCTGCTTGCAGGTGGGAGTGTGGTCCCCCCATCATGGGATCGTGGGTGGGTGAGTGAAAACACTCTTGGAAGTGAGTTGTTGTGCAGCTTTTATATCAGAAGCTGAGAACACTTTTTTTTTTTCTGCATCGACAGGTGACACAAATAGATACTTCTTTTTGTTTGCAAGAAATGCACCAAATTTGGGCCCTGCCCAGCCTTTTTTTTTTTTTTTAAATTTATCACATTACCAATGAAACTTGCCATTGTTCTTAAAAACATCCTCTATCAAAGCACTCCATTTCTAACTATGTTCATAGGTTAGTGTTAAAGCTGCTCTACAGCAGCTTTTTGCTGCAGGATGGGCGGGTTGTGGGACTCTGGAATCTCTGCCTCCTCCTTATACGCTCTGTTATCTGTGTCCCCATCACTGCTCTGCTTTACTGTCTGTGGGACAGTTTTGTCTGTAGAAAGGTTAAAAAGGTTTCAAAGGTTTTCAAAGGTGTAGCTCTTTGAAAGGAACTTTGTCCCCTTCTATCTGCGGGTGGCAATCAACGCTTCTGCCTTTTTCCTGCAAGAGAGAGGGACCCCCCTCCTCAGCCCTGGGGACTTTTGCAGTCCTTGGTGGCTCCAACCCTTTCCTCAGTCCCTCCCTTGCTGTCCCCACCGGCTGAAGTGAAATGCTGGTGGTTCTGCTGGCATCCTACAGCTTCCAGGAGGCATTTTATGGCAAGCCCCTTATCATTGATTATGGCTGAACACACACAAGCACTCCCGGTGACCAGCGCAATCCACACTTTACTGGCATAATTTAACTTTATTTTCTATTTACATAGGGAGGCTTGGGTGGAGTGTTATGTACACCCTATCAGAGAAAGAGTCTGCTCCACCTTGGGGCTGGTGTGTGTTGGAGCCAGCAAACCCTCTGCCCTGAGGGCTTCAGGAGCTCTTTGTACTCCGGGAGCGTCTCCTGGCCTGCGGGAGGCTTTGGTCCCTCTCCTATCAGCAGCTTAGCCAGCAGATTATAATGGCCCAGTAATCTCCAATGCACGGCCAAATATTCAATGGCATTTCCTGTTTTTACATGGCAATCCACGAGCCTGATGTAACAGTCCTGAGCACAGCACCGAGGGGGGGCCCACTGAACAGGGACAACCCCCTACCCAAAGGGTGGATCTCTTCTGACGCTGCGCCCTATCTCCATATTCATATTGGATCCTTCCTGAACAATTTTGCAAACTTCTAATGAGTAGTGAAACACCCTGGGAACTGGTTGCTTCCAAATAGTTTCCAGGCTCCTTTATTACATACAACAAATGTGTAAGTGGGTATACTTGCTGGTGTTGAGATTCTGGAGTCTTCTGCTCTTGGGGAAAGCGCTGCTGCAGGACAGATGGCCTGGTGTCTGCTTCAAACAGCTGGGGATGCTCCTGGGGGATTTGTGTCCCAGCATCATCTGACACAGACATCCAGCAGCAATATTACAGGGATCTGCTACCTACATGATCTGGTGAAAACAAACCAGAAATCCAACATACAGGTATAGTTTCCAATCTTTACTTAAGTATCCTATCCCACCTGTTTCTTCCACAACCAGCCATTTTCCTCCTTTGAGTAAAAGATGCCCACCTGGACTTACAGATATTAAACCCACTTTTTCTTCATTTTGGGGAATTTTTTCCCAACAACTTTCTTAAATGCCTGAGTAGCCTGTCCAGTTGACTGCACTCTCATCTTTTGCTCTTCTCCCTTCTTCTTCTGCCCAGTCTATATGTTTTCCAGGTAGGGAGAAGACCACCTCTCAAGGTCAAAGGACTTTTCAGGTCTGTTCCAGACATGAGCTGCACATTCCCAGTAAATATATCTATGTGCTGTGATACTTGCATAGGTACAAGTGTGTGCAAGGGACTGTAGGTACGTGGGTATGTACAAACATAAGTGCTTCCTGGACAAGGACACGTGACAGCCACCAGTTCTCCAGACCAGCCTTTGAGATGCTTGATGTCCCTGCCAGGAGACCTATTTCCAAGGGCACTGTGTTTCTTGGCCATGTCCTCCTTAGAGATGTCATCCCCACACCTGATCTTTCCAGAGCCAATGGGGATGTATCCAGAGCACCAGGAAGCAATTTGCTTTGTGCTGTGGCAATGCTTGCTGTCCAGAACAGACCAGCCCTCTTCTGCAGACAGGTTACAGAAACTTTTCCCCAGAGAAAAGTTCCCAAGTCAGAGATGATTCCTTGGAGTTTCCTTCCTTCTTGTCCCACTGTCCAAGAAACATAAAAATAAAAAAAGAAGACTTAAAATGCTGCACTAAAGCTATGTGTGTGTGGGAAACCTCCTACTTGGCTGAAGGAGGAAACAGTAGAGACATAGCAACAATTACTGCTAAGCCTGTTTATGTTTGTTCTCCCCAAAACATGACCAAAAGAGGGGAGTAAATACAATTAGTCATCAGCCACTGGTGGGGGAGTGGAGGCTGATGAGTCATGGTCGCACTCAGCTCTGTCCCAGGAAAAGTCAGTGCCAACCCCTGGTGCTGGGGCTGGACCACGGTGGCTCCCTCACCCCCACTCCTTGGGGACAGTGGCCCCAGGATCAACCTGCTGCAGGGGACTAGGTGGTGGTCCTACCACCCTTCCTGCCCTGGTTATGCTATAGGATCCTGTACCAAGGCACGGAATTGCTCCTCCATGGGATCTCTCTGCTCCCTCTGGGTGATGGCACACTGATGTTCCAGTTTGTGTTTCAGCTGTGTGGAGAATGGGGCCATCTCCTCACTCCCATCCAAAAAATTGTAACTGGACACAGCACGGGTTTAGGGAGGCACTCTGGAGGAAGGGATCTGAAGGAATCTTTCCAGCCTGCTATCTACAAAGTGAATTTTTAAGAGCCTCTTCCAGTTGGTGACTGGGATGACTCCCAAGCAGGTGTGTCTTACCCGAGACTTTCCTGCCCAGTGAGCGTGCAATATTATCACACGAGCATCTTTTGAAACCTCTTGCTGATTTCCCTGCTTTGCACCCTCAAGGCAAACAGATGGAAGTTTAATCCTCTCCCCTTAGTGTCTCTGGATTGCAAAGCCTTTGTCAAAATGGAGCCTGAGATCTTAAAACCTAATGGTTTTTCTTAGATATTGAGATAATTGCTATGGGTTGGATGCAAGGCGAATAAAGGTGGCAGGCTAGGCAAATGGGAAATAGCAGTAAGTGAGAACTAGATAATGGAAAAAGTAATTCAAAATTATTTTCTTCGTGTCTCCATATACCAATTTGTTGCTAAGACAAATGGAAGCGATCTTAATGGATTCTCCTCTGAAGGTTTGAGACTAGGTGAATTGAATTTCTGCCAAACAAGGAAGAGTCTTGTTGGATTTCCCATCCAACAAGATGAGAGAAAAGCAACAAAAGACAAAAGGAGCTAAATTGCTTTGGGTTGGATCGTCCTGGTGTGGGTGATGCTGTGGCTGGTCCGGTCTTAGTGATGGTCTTTCCTTCAGGGGGATGCAGAAGGAGCTGACATTCCTCCCAGCCACGCTCTGAGGGTGCTGAGGTCCTTCTGCAATGGCTTTCATGCTGGGGAGGGCTTTTGCCCCCTCTGGGAAGCAGAGACTCTTCTCAGCACGCTCTGTCAGTGTCTGCTCACACCTGGGTACGTGGAAGCCAGAAAAAAATAAAAGCTGTGCAAAAGACTTTACTTTCTGTGCCAGTTTTTTGCACTGATTTTATTATTGTAAATGTATTATTTGTGCAGCTCTTGCTGTCTGAAAAAAAAAAAAAAAGGGTGATTGTAGGTGGATGTAAACTGATGCTTTCTCCCAGACAGGAAGAACAGCAGTCCTGGAGATGCTTGGTCAGATATCTGTTGCTGCAAACCAGCTTTGTGGCATTAACTTCAGCAAGACAGCACCAATCTCCTCATCTCAGGCTCCACGAGTGGGCATTTCCTCATGTGTCATGGCTGTGGTTTTATTTAGTCCTGGATGTACTTAGTCAATAACAGGAAGGCTCTTGTGACATTTTTAATTGGGAGCAAAAGATCACATGCTTGCAGAAAATGTCCTGTGTGAAGCCACCTCCTGTGGTGTTCCTGTGCAGAGGGAGAGCAAGGGGAAGGTCCTTTTGTCTCCGTGTTCCCAGACAGGAGCTGTGTGCCACCTGCCCTTCGGTTTGGTGACAGAAATTTGCCCCAGCAAGAACCTCTAGCTATCCCCATGAAGAAACTGTGAGAGAAGTGGGCGCAGCTAATTCAAGTGCTTGGTGATAACACAGGGAGGATGCTTTTGTTGGGTGACAAATGTATGGTTGTCCCTTTTCAACTGGATCTACAGTGTAAAGTATTGTGGTGTGTCGCAGGAACAGCTTAAGCAGGGCTTCCAGGTAGATCAATCCAAACAGCATAAAGGCAGAGATCAAACATAACTTTCCCCGTGTTGACATAATGCCCATTGCAGTTTCAGTCAATCATAGTACACACACACACACACACAAAATATTAGAAGGTGAACTACATAAATGATCAATGATGCTAATTACAGTTCTCAATGATAATAGCAGCGCAAGGGAAAGTAAATACTTATTAGCTCTAAGGAGCATCCTGTTATCTGTATGAAAAATAAACACATTTATCTAGGCATCACCTTAATGGCTCAGGCCATGAAGAGGCGGTGTGCTTACTTCACCCCACGTTGGCATGATTTATCGTGCCTGGTGAAAAGCAGAAGTATCTCCACTGATGCTAATGAATGTAAAACTGGTCTGAATGGCCAACTGGACCAATCTGGCACCTGGATGGTGCCAGAACATCAGCCTATTACCTTACAGCTATGGCAGGTGTTAAGTATTACTTAGCAATGTGGTATACGTTACACATACAATATGGTATGCTATACAACCCTCCCCCACCCCCCCAGCCGTCTATAACCCTTTTGAAGATCTCATTAGCCCTAATGCAAAGTCAAGGGGCACTTAGTTTAAAGGCAGGTAGAATGCATTGAGGGTCTCTGGAGCCAAGATGCACAGGATTTAAGTCTCTTGCTTGAGATCCACGTGACGGTTTTGCTGAAAGCTGTTGTGGTTTGATGCTTGGAGGTGCTAAAAATCCCCGTGGTTACAGGGTGGGTGGTAAGTGCTCAACACCTCTGGACGTCAGGCCAGGCATGTCCTCACTGGCCACCTCTCTTCAGCCATCTCCAGCCTATTCCCTTATTTATTGCCACCAAAGCCCTGTCTCAGAGGCTCTCCATTAATGGCGTAACGAACTGATACAACGTGAAGTCAAAGGATTCAGTGCTAGTGTGCAGTAAACATAAACATATGTTTAGCATTGGGTTATAAACTACTGTAGCCAGAGTGGGCAAGTGTTATAAACTTCAAACACGAAACAGATGCAAGTTAATTAGAGGCACGAAAGTGATGACAATAGAAGTGAGCTGTAGCAAGGAAATGAAATGTTAGTTTAGGCAGAAGTTGCTGCAGCTCTGCCTTACGCTGGAAATGCCTTTGGTCTCTGCTGAAGATGGGAAGGCAGAGACATATTTTATCGGGACAGCCAGGCGTGTTGCCCATATGCCAGAAATGTAAGTCACTGCTATGAGTGCATGCCAAACGCAGTCTGGCAGGCTTTTGAAAGCTGGGGATTAGCTTGCCACGAGGTCAGCTGTGGCTGAAGCTGGACTACAACACGTGTGAAGGTCCCGTACCCTGTGTCAGTGTATACAATGCCCAGTGTGGCCATGGGGAAGCAGATGTCCCACTGGTGTGGGAGAGGGAGACTGGGCTCCCCAGGCAATGCTGTGGGGTTGCAGCCCCACCACCCCTCAAGGTCTCAGGCTTCCCCTTCCCCCCCTTCCCTGCCCTTCATCCCAACCAGGAGAGACCTCCAGGCCCTGGCCAGGGTCAGTTAGATGCCCAGCTGGTGGCATGAGCCCCAGTGAGGAGGCAGAGGTGCTTCACTAAGACTAGGCAACCCTTGGGACTGCAAGGATGTCCGTGGTCCCAGGGCTTACAGTCTGTCCCTGCCTTGCTCTTGCCTTTCCTCCTCCCTAGCCCTGTAGCCAACAGATTTAGTGACTCTCTTGCAGAAAACTCTTCTCCCTAGATGTTCAACCCTGCTCATCTCTCTGACATCTGTGTAGTCCTAAAAGCAGTGGTTTGGAGAGGGCAGTGCTGTTTTATTAGGCTCTTGTGAGCTGGGGTCCTCCAGTTCCATGCAGCTTTCCATGGCTTGCAGGGGGATTGTGCAAGTAGAGGTGTATCCAGCATTGGAATGAGAAGAAAAATCCCACATAAATGCCTTAATAACAGGAGCTCTGAGGTAGCTACAGAAGTTGTGGATAAGTTTGTTCCCTTAGTCTCAGATGAGCAAGTGTGAGTGTGCTCCTTAGTCCTGTGGAGGGCTGTGCTCCAGCACAGACAGACCGTCTTTGTCCTCCTGGAGTGCTGCTCTGATATTCTGCCCTCCAACCTTTTCTACACCTCTGCCTGAGACAGGCTTGGGAGCCAAAAGGGCTACCCACGATTAAGATAGTTTAAAATAGCTCCCCTGACCAAAAGAGCATTGCTGTTCAGCCTCTCTTCCTTTCCTACAGCCCTTACCCATCGGCACCAATGCCACGGACGCCCAGGACCTGTGCTCCCGGGGCCATCAGGCTGCTCAGACCTCTGCTGTGGGGGCACTGTGCCCCCCGTTCTGCCTGCTCAGCCCTCCAGCATCACCAAATCCCCCCAGTGCCTCATCCTGCCATCACACAGGGGAGCGTTTGCCAGCCCTGCCCAGTCCAGCCTCGTGCCCCAGCACTCCCCGTGCAAGCCAGGGCCTCGGAGAGGCACTTGAGGGATTAGCAGTAGTAAAAGTCTTCCTCTAAATGAGGATTTCAGGTTGGGGCCTGAAACTGCAGCAGTTTGGAAAGCACCCAGTGGCTGTGCTGTCAGGGAGTGCTCACCAGCAGGAAAATAAAACCGTTGCCTAATTATAGTTTCACCAAGGGGCACTGTAACGCTGTGGTATTAACTCCTTGCGCATCAGCAGCAATGGGCAGGGGCTTGCCAGCAGTTTTTCTACCTCCAGGAGATAAACCTGGAGTTTTTCTGGAGGTTTTCTACCTCCAGGAGATAAACAGGTAACGGGATCACGGTGCCGCCGTCCAGACAGCTGCACGGCAATGGAGCCGGAATTACAGGCACATTTACTCATTCTGTACTAAATTACACGTGACTGGGGCAGGAATTACACCCCAGTGTTACCCAGCCCTCCCTTCCTGGGGGAAAAAAACCATAAATCTGTGATTGGGAATGAACAGAGCGTGGTGGAGCAAGGCAGGGATAAAAAAAGGTCTTCCCACCATTTGTGGAAATTGAAATGAAGAGGGGAAAAAAAGCAGTGGCCCAGGGAAGGTCGTAATTACTCTACAGTCATTTTATTCATTTAACAAAATCACACACCAGCACAGTGCTAATGGGAGAGTCCTAGTTGGCTGAGGGGTGCAGACTAAAGTGGTGAAGCCCAGTCGTTGTTGATATTTTAATTTGGGGAAAGCTTTTTATCCCCTTTTAATCATTTTAGACAAGATGATTTAAAAAGAAAACCAGGTTGCTGGAAATGCCTGGAACAGCGGGGAGAAGGATGGGGAGGTGTGCTGGGAGGGGTTTGTGTGTGGAGTGGGTTTCTGCCCACACCGAGCTGTTTCTTGGGGCTGAATAGTGTGGTTCCTGTGCTGCCATGGCAGGAGATGGGCAGGGGCAGGCTGCAGTGCTGGGGTCAGGTCCACAGTGGTGGGCATGGGCTGGCCAGGGGGACACCCTTTCCCTGTGCATCTGGGAGGACACATTCCCCATCGTGGGAAGGATGTGGGCGAGCTGGGAGAGGGAATCTCAAAACTCAGGCGTGCAAGGATTCCTGATGCCCTGAGCATCATGCTCAGTTTGGGGCAAAAATAAGTAGTTTTGTTAGAGCTTCCCGGTCTGTGTGTGCTAGGTACAGGCGTGCTGCAGTGTTACCTGTGACGAAGCACTGTGAAATGGGGCTCCTTTAGCAAGGAGGAGTTACTCAGACAGGCAAAGGAAAGGACTGGAAATACTCTGCCACAACCGTGCCAGGTCATATTTCATTTCCGTAGCGTTTTCTCTCCCCAGGAGGCAGCCGGCAACCAAAGCAAAGCTCCAGCCTCTGAAGAATTCCCTTATTAAAGATTACCCAGATCCCTTGCTGCTCCAAAATGTCTCTTAGGAACTGCTCAATTCACACAGAAGGTATTTTGCTTTCTGTAGATGGGGTTAGTTTGGTTTTCTTATAAGCTTTTATTTTTTTTTTTTAAATTTAAAAATATCTTTCCCTTTCGTACCATCCTTCCAAGTCAGGATAGATGTTCTTTGACATAAAAAGGGGTTTGGGGTGTATTGAATTAAACCTTTCTGCCTCTGACAAAAAGTGACTGTGGGGTCAAGATAATTAACTGGGCTGATTTGGTGACTTATCTCCCTAGTTCAGTCTCAGCAGCGATGCTTGCTACAGAGCCAAGATAACTGCTGCTGAACACCCCCCAAAGTAAGAGAGTTTAATCACCTTTCAGGATATTTTGCAATCAACCATATATTATTATTTGTTCTTCATTTTTCTTTGTGCTGTTCCAGCTGAGGAGAGTTATTAGGCTACTTTCTATTTAAATGATGAAATTTCTCCTTGGTCATAACTGAAGCATGAAGCCCTTCAAATGTCCCTGGGAAAAGGAGATGGTGCCCCTCACCTGTGCTGTCCTGTCCCTGGATGATGGTCTGTGATACCTGCATTGTTTTCCCTACACTCTCAGAGAGAAAGGCATGTGAACAAAAGCTCTGTGTTTTCCCTCAGCCAGTAGAGATGAGCAGCACTAGGAACCTGGACTGATAGTCTGAGAAAGTCAACAACCCAGATACTGCTTCTTTGCTTTGTATTCCTTTTGGGGCACTACAGTCTGACGTTCAGGCTCTTCAGTACACTCAGGTTTTTGCTTTCCTGGGTTTCTCAAAAGAGAAATTGTCATGGGAGAAGCAAGCAGGGCCAGGTGCTGCCCATCTGTCCCAGTGCAGGTGTTAGCAGACTGCAGGCTCAGGGCAGGCCAAGGAGGTGGGTCTCCAGGAGTTAAGCAGTCAAGCTGTGGAGCTCCCTGATGCTTGGGGGTCTTTCCCAGTCTAATTAAGTTTATACATGCAGGGACCAGACTCATCAATGGGATTAGATGACACACTATTTAACTTTTAGTGACTCGTTCAACACAAAAGGGACATTAAAAAAGTCCGTATTAGTATGAATCACTGCAGAAGGAAGTTTTGTGCTACTTGCCTTTTACATCCTGCATCCCCCTGGAAGGCTGGCCTTTGGTGCACATTTCTAAGTAGTGTTTGCTTCCAAGGCCTCTGTTTCTGCAGAGAAAGAACAACACAGATTTGGGTGGCATCACCTCTTGGTTACCAGTGGGGCTTCAGAACTTCCTGGGAGGGAGTTGCCTCCAGGATTGCAGGACTCAGATTATCATACAGGTTTGTGTTCCCCACCCATCCCTTCTCACCTTCGAGTGCCAATGAGGGTATCAGCTGTATCATGGGTTTTGTCAGGTGGCTGCTAGTCCTTCAGGCA
Source organism: Scolopax mira (assembly GCA_004320125.1). Taxonomy (NCBI): domain Eukaryota; kingdom Metazoa; phylum Chordata; class Aves; order Charadriiformes; family Scolopacidae; genus Scolopax; species Scolopax mira. Next base: position 33,254 of record BJBW01002017.1, read on the forward strand.
TCACCTTGCTGCAGCTCCTCCTAGGTTGTCATCAAATGGGTGCCAGTCACTTCTGAGCCAGACTGGATTTATGCAGCTAAAGCAGAGAGGTTCCACAGCTCAGTGCCATTTCTGCCCAGCCATAGATCTGCACCGACTTTGGCCTAACATGAATGCCAAGAGCTGTATTTGGATCTGCCAGCCCAGGCTTTGATGTAAGGTTTACTGTGCAATAAAGCTTCTCTGATATAAACCGAGAGCAAGTATCCTGACTGTAACAAGACATATTCTTCTGCACAAGCTGCGTTGAGCTTTGACTTGGAGTCTAAGAGCTCTTAATGTCTCTCCTAAGCTTTCCTGTTGAATGCTTGCATCATTTCAGGAGAACATTAGAGATTATTTAACTGAAATAGCTTTGAGAGATTTGAAGGCTCCAAAAATCAGCTGCCTTTTACAGGGAAAAGGGAGCATGTAAAACCAAAGCAAGGGTTGCTCTGAAGGTTCATTCTTTATTTGAAGACAGCTTAGGAATGATTTAACAGGGTTAACTTCAGAAAGAAATATCCTGAAGTCCTCTAGGAGACGTACTCTTGCAAGATTGCCAGCTAGTTTATAACTGAGATTCCTGATGCTCCGTGGGGGTGATTACTGCAGCTGGGTTGGAAAGGCTTTGGCATTAAAACAGCAGTCAATGAGCTACCGAACACAGGCTCAAATCCACAAGGAGATTCTTAAAGCCTGGGCTGATTAGAGCAGAATAAATCTTGGACTGGTCTGCCTGTCCCTGCCTTAATGTCTCTCACTGAGGGGGATACGGTATGAAATGGAGTAGGCTGGTGCAAGCAGGTCATGCATTTTATCTGAGAAATGAGCTTTCCTTTTTCTGGGAGGTTGCTTGAAAGAGTCACTTAAAGTTAAAGCCAAAGGTAAGGAATTCAGCACCAAGTTGTGTAATATGCAGTAGCAACATTAAAAATTAAAAAAGAAAAGAAAGAAAGAAAAAAAATCCTTTCTTTCTCAGACAGCCATGAATTTGTTTAATCAGATGTAACGTCCACAGGAGCCAAGTGACATCTTTCTAGAAATCCTTCTTGGGCAGTTGCTTACCTCCAGTAAATCCAAACCAAAATTCACACCCTTTAAGGCCTGTCAGTACTCCTGGCATCTGGGTGGGTGCGTGGAAAGGTGCTTTAGCTCACACTCCTCTGTCAGGTGCTGCCCAGCTCCATCCTTCCTGCCCTGCAGGACGAGGGTCTGGGAGACCCTGCACCTCATGTGCACCATCCACCTGGCTCTGCACCACCGGCTGCCCTGACATAAGTGTGTAAATAAAGTCCTGTTTCATCAGCCATGACTCTTGGGTGGTTCTGCACTGCTCAACATATTTTGTCTTGTACATGAAAGAAAGAATGATCTTTTGGGGATGTATACAGCCTCATCTCTGGGGCAACCAGACACTTCAGCAGGATATTGAACTTCCTTACCCTCGTAGATCTGCTGTAAGGAGAGAAGTGCCATTATCCCTTCTTTGAGGAGGGGAACTTGGGGACAGCACAGCGAAGCCAGGAGCTGAGCTGCAGGGTCTGGGGATCCTGGGTGTAGCTGGGTGAGTGCAATGACACTGCTTTAGTAAAAGAGTCTCCACATTGGAGCTGACACCCATGAGTTCCTGCGTTGTGTGTTGGGATCTTTACTCAGAACAGTCCAAACATAAAAAGACGTGAATTACAACATTTTTTTTTTTCCAAAATCTGCTGTGGTGTTGGTTGCTGCTACATGTGCAATTCAATAATACCTGCTTAGGGAAATTAGACGGGACATAGTTAGCGTTTTTGGCCTTTTTTTTCCCTTCATCATGCATTGACTAGCCTGTGTTTGGTTTATCTGGCATAGAAACCATGAAAGGGTATTTTTGGAGGTAACCAGTGGATATATTTTAACCAATAATATTCTGAATGAAACAGTTAAAAGAATCAATTTCCCTTTTTTGTTTAAGTTTAGAGAGACAAATGGGAAATGATCATTAAGGAGTAAAGGTTAAATGCCATCAATCTGGTGAAATATGAACCTAGTTTGTCTGGAAGTGGACATGGGTTTTTGAAGCAAATTTGAAGTTTTGTTCTCAGGAGTATCGGTGAGTTCTGCCATTTTCAGCTCTCCCTGAGCCAAAAGTGGCTTTATGCTATGGCTGTAGGGCATGTGCTTTGCCAAGGAGTCCTTTCATTGCAGACCTTTGGCTTTTAAAAACGTTGTCCTGCAAACAACAAGAAACAGGCGTGGAAGGTGAAGCAGTAAATGTTTCTGAGAGAAGCAGTGTGGTGGCCAGTCATGAGTTTGGAGGGTGCCCATCTGTGCTCACCCCACTGTGGGCATGTGGAAGCAGGAAGGAGTTACAGCCTGATGTGTCCTTAGAGCCCAGTTCAGGGTCCTCACTCCTTCTTCCCATCTCTGGCCCAAAGAGAAGGTTTGAAGGCATTGAACTTTACAGGTTTGAAGACATCATTGGCTATATTCCTAGCAAAGCCCCTGCAGACCCTGGCCACTTGGAGCTGGACCAGCAGGTAGTACCAACAGCAGGACTTTAATGGTGTTAAGAGGCTTCCATGAATTTTTGGCTGTTGCATAGCTCCTTCCCCTGCTCTTACTGTGGGATCGGGAAGCAAGTCATAACAAATATGTATGTTTGAACAACCACTTGTTTTCAAAAGCTGGAGCGATTATGATGACTTGAACTTGTTGGCTAGTGGATCCCAGGGCAATCCTTGCAAAAAGGAAAGGGTTTTTTCCCTCCTAGGCTTCTGGAAAAGCTGGGAGTGCAGTGTCTGCCAGGATAGCTGCCATTTTTATTCTTCTGTGATAAGGTTTGGAGAGATATTGCAGCATTAGGTCAGGTTTGGAAACTTATGGCTGCAGTGAGAGTCTGGTCCTTCCCTTGAACCCCAATCAGAGCTGCACAGAAGGGGTTTTTTATTCCTTGTATCAGAAGCTTTTGGATTTTGACTAAATTCTACTCAGGGAAATATCTCAGATCCAGCCTGGAAAAAAGTAATTCTGCAGAAGCGCCGCTGATGGGGTGGGTCTGGTTGCTCCCTGGTGGGACGGGGCTGTGACCCTGGTCTTTTGTGCTGGGGGCACTGGAGGTGCCTCTCCCTGGCTCTGCTGTTGAAGCTGTTCCTCCCTCAATAAGCAATAAAAGTCTCATGAAGAAGGAAACTTGCACCCTGTATTATTTCAGGGCTTACCATGTCTCTGGTGAAACATCTCACGCACAGGAGCCCCTGTTGTGCTGTGCTAACTTCTACGAACCCTTTTTTTACAGGCGCGTGTAGAGGTGTGTTATTTTTTTCAGAAAGAATTCCCAAGGTCTCAGCTATGCTCTGATGCTGCATGAGAACATTTTTGAACTCTTAAAATTGTTTACTGAACAGGAAAACCATTTCTTGCCTGGTTCCAAGTCTGCCTGGAGCGCTGTGGAGGCATTGTGCCTCCCGGAACAACTTCACCTCCTGGAAACAGCGCCTGTGGAACCCACTCTATCTTTTTTTTTTTTCCTTTTCTTCTTTTTTTCTTTTTTTATTTTTTTTTAATCTTTAGCCTTGTCATCCTGCTCTGCGAGCTGCAAGCATGATGTTTCCTATCATTTTAAAAGAGACTGTTCATTGAAAGATATAAAAGCGTAAACAAAAAGTTCATGTTTGTTGGCACAGTCTTTAAATGCAGACATCTGGGTTAGAGATGTGAGAAAATTGTAAAGAATTTGGGAAGGTTCAAAGGCTCATGTTATTAAAGTTTTAATAATCTCCTTTTCTGCCTAGCCCCAGCCCCCTGCTAGTCTTTGAATCTTGAAGGAAAATGCCGTCTGAACAAGATTATAGTTAATTAGGGTAGGATCTTCTCTTTGAAAGCCTGTAGGAAGCTGTCCTGCCTTTTTATTTTTCAGACTAGAATGAGCCGTGTGTAGGAGGAGATACATGGCAAAAAGCACTTGAGTGCAATGTTTTAATTTAAAGACTCCAGGGGCTCTGTTAAGTTTCTATAACACAGACGATGGTATTTTCACAATCACTTTGTTATGTAATCCCCGGAGAAATAATTCACCTGAGGTGAAATTCACACCTCGTAGAGGGGCTGGGGAGGGCTGGCAATAAACACACAGGTCTATAGACATGTGAGCCTATAGGTACATGCGCCTATAGATACACGTGCTTATAGACACACATGCACAAAGCCCATCACGTAGCTCCTCTGTGGTTAGTGGATGGGACAGGATGTGTCCTCATCCCCACTGCTGCCCTGGGCATGAGGAGGAGAGGGACAGGATGAAGCCTTTGCTTTGGTGGCCACGTGTTGCTTGCCCCCGGGTGAAGGACCCTGGCTGGGGATGGGGTACAGTGGGCAGGGGGGGTGTCAGTGGCTCCAAGTGCTGGTCCCACAGCATCATGGCGCTGTGTGCTGTGTGTGGCATGAAGTAATCCATCACCCTTGACTCACTCCTGAAGTTTTACACCCATCTGGCATGTCCCCAGCAGGGCCAGCAGAGACCTCAAGGCACCTGCTTGCGGCTGATAGCACATTCAGCAGATCTGCATCTGCCTCAGCCATCCCCAGCTCCTGCTGCTCCCCTGGCTCTTGTAGACCCTTCCCCAAAGAGCTTAAGCCTCTTCTCCTGCTACTGCACGTGCAAATGCTGCTGCAGCCGTGGCTGGCTCCTTCATGTGCTGGACCCTGCACTGTGTCACTCAGCCTGCAAAATGATGGATAAGAGGGTAGAGACAACCTGATGTTGGCCCTCTGTCTGGAAGGGTTCCTGGTTAACCCCACCTGAGCCCGGACGCTGAACACGGTTCTCCTTGGCCTCAGCCTCTGCCAGCACCAAATGGCAGGAGAGTCAGGGCTGACAATTTGGTTTACTAAAGAAAATGTATCTTTTTTTTTTTTTTTTTTTAACTGAATCTGTCATAAAAAGCAAAGCCGCTTATATATTCTGGTCTATTTTGTTTTTAGTGCTTGCAAGATGTCCCGAGGGAGCTGTTTTTTTAGAAAAATAGGGCGTTAAGAGCCATAATTTCCCTAACATAACAGTTCTATATTTATTTCACTTTCTATTTCTTTACACTCCCTGGCTTATAATAGCAGTGCTTTTCCCCGTCTCCTCCTGTCTCTCTGCTCTGCTAACAACCCAATTAGTGAGTGCCCAGAGCATGAAGCATTCCTGGCCTTGCTGCTGTTCCAGCCAGTCATTAACTAGGTGGAGAAGTCTAACAAACACTGGGGAAAAAAAAAAAAAAAAGTGAATTTGCTTTTTAGAAGTTAGTTGAGTTTTACAGCATTGAAATAGAAAAGGTAGTAAAAGAGGGGAAGGGGGGAGTAAACACATTGCCAAAATAGTAAGTCAATTAACTTAGTTGAAGGGCCAGGATTTTCTGATGTAGCCCGGAGACTGGAATTGCTCTCACCAGTAAAACACTTCCAGAAGGTCCAAAGAGCAGCTATGCTGTTTTTTTTTATATTTTTTGTTGTTGTTGTTTTTTCCCTGAAGGATTTTGGTACTCAGGCCTAAACCCCGGATCTTAACAAAGATATTCTTTTATTTTTCTTGATATCACTATATCTTGGATGTTTTATACTCCATGATGGGGAATTTTATCTATGCCCAGTTTGCTCCAAAATGCTTTACTGATTCTGAAAACAAAGTTCCTCAGCCTGAAGAGCCTGAAATCAAAGGTTTAGGAAACACACAACCAATACTCAGGGTCAGTCTTCTGACCTTTTATTCGGGTGCTCAAATAAGGTTCTTGGGTGTGAGGCCACCAACAGCACTTGAACTCCCATTTAGCAAGAAACAGTGCCAGGTGAGTGTCAATGAAATGACAGGATGTACCAGCCCGTGGCCCTGAGCATCAGTGAGTAATACAGTCCCTGGAGACATGGGACCATGCAGTACCACTGAGACCATGGTGACTAATCTGTCATCAGCACCTAGCTCATGGGACATGGGCAAGTTTTTAGGAATATATATTGTGCAATATATATTGTGGAATATATATATTTAGGAATATATATTGTGGAAACACCAACCAAGCAGGTCATGACCCCATTGCACTGGGCCTTTACAAGTTCAGCAGCAGAAGTGGACCATCATCCAGTTTTCACCTCATTTCACCAGCAAGTTCTCATTGAGAGAGGTCGGAGGGGAAACCTCCTAAGAAATTCAGGGTTGGAGCCAGTCATTACTTAACACACAGTATCGCAAAGAGTCCAGGTTTGCTAAATTCATGCTTTTCAAATGAGAAGTTGGATCACTCTTCCTAAGCACAATCCCTCCCATCCCCGAGGTATATTCCCACCCGAACCTCCCAAAACAGCAAAGCTTTGAGTGCGCTGCCTTCAGCTATCCGACCTCTGAATGAGCAGATGGCACGGAGCCCAGAAGTAGAAAGACCTGTTTGCACTGATTATCTTAGGTGTCATTAACAGGATTCTTTACAAACAACTCCCTCTTTTGAAGAGCAGACATCCCCTTGCCTGTGGAGAATGACTTCGAGCACTGCCTGCCAGATTTCTCCTTCCTTTACAATGACCTCTGCAGTCTGTGACACCTCTTTAAGCTCACTGCTTTTGGGAAGGTAAGATGAATTTTCTGCTGGGTTGTTGACCTGTCCCATTGCCCTTTGTGCAGCACATCATGGTCTGTGAAATAAACCTGAAAAAAATCCACTGACAGAAGGATTCTGTGATCCAAAGCTGTTAAGCACCTTCTAAGTGAACGCCTGGAGCCAGGTGATGGAGCTATTGGGAGAATCTTTAGCTGAAATTTGTATTTGGATATTCTGATAAGAAGAAACTGAGGAAACACAATGGTGAAAAGTGCATTTGTCAAGCAGCTCCGTTTCAAAAAGTGTTCGTACATGTGGAGAAGTAGAGGTGGGTGTGATATTCTGCAGCCTTCAGCTTTGCCTTTGGCATGGGATTATCCCCTGGGAAGGATATAGTACACCATTAAGTTCCTCTTTGTAAAGGTAATGAGGAATAATGTCTCTTGAAGTCTTACTGAGGAGGCTATAGACTATATGGACATTTTATTTTTTTTTTCTCTTATTACCTCTTGGTCTATTTGATAAATTAAACTCCTACAGAAGAAAGCCTAATGTTAGCACACAGTAGGGGAAGAGGTAAGGTGAAGGGCGGTAGGTAAACATATGCACAGCATCCTAGCTAATTTAGAGCAGAATCTAGATTTATTTACAAATTCTGGAAAGCCCATCCCAATTTTGCCTTTTCTGTGTAACTTTTGGACTACAATGGGTTGACAAGTGTGTCTTCTTTTCCCGTTCTGGACTATATTGGTCAGCAAGTAAGAGATTGACCTGTTATTCATGTATGACTGGTGTCAAAATTAGGTTCTGCATTAGGTTCAAGGGTGCTGTGTGTGTCTCTGAGATTAATACAACTGCAGTTATAAAAATATGCTCTGCACTACTAAAGTTTCTTCCCTACAGCTTGGAAATGTAAACAGGCTCTGTTGGTTTAAGCACATTAGTGTGTAACACACTTTATCTAACTAAAATGGAACAAAGCCCCAGGCATAATTTTGCAAAATAGGTACACTGTCTGAGAACTTATCAATATTATTCTATTAAATTAAGGAATGTGCTGTTGTCCTGTATCACACAGACATAAATTAAGACAGGATTAGGTTTTTTCTTTGTAATATTTGGAGCTGAAGTAGAGAAAACCTGTATACGGCAAAGAATTTTTGAAAGAATAATCTTTTTTTTTTTGGTGGGGGTGGGTAAAAACAGGTTAGTTTTTCACAATACCCGATATGTTAAAACAATGAAATAATGAAACATGGGCCAAAGAACACATGCAAATTTTGATGATTCTTCTACCAGGGACCTCAGTCCAGTAACCTGCTAATTTGTAAGTGAGACAAATTTGTAAGTGTAACAAAACCAAGGAAATTTACCTTCATCAAATGCATGAAAGGCAAATAAAAATTATTATAGTCGTCATTAAAAATTGCGATGTGATGAAACTTTGCAGAACAAATGTATGCAATAGAGTTCCATAATTCAATAATAAGGACTTTTCAACATTATTTGCCATAGGAAATGAAAATGTGGATGCCGAGGTGTGTTCGAGACCTAGCCTACAGTCTGAAGGCAGGCTATGTTAAAGAAAGGAAATAATTAACCATGAAAGGCACCGAGTGGTTTAATAATTGTTATTCCACGAAGGAAAGTATCAGTACAAATGGGTCCGGAAGGGAAAGTTGGATAAGCACAACTGAGGTATATGCTGTGTAAGGAGCTGATGGCACTACACACTGGAAAGGTCCACGCATTAGTTGATTTGCTGGGTGGAAGACAGGTGAAGTCAGCGAAAGATTGAAGCAAATCACCAGTAAACAGGGATCTGGGACGAAATGTTCCCCTTACACCACTTTTTGAATGTTTTGAATGCTTGTTCATCTCAGCCAGCTCTTCTCAGCTGATGAGCTGGTGTGGACAGGCCCGTCCAGCCCTGGCCCCACACTCCCTTCACTGGGTTCCCCGTGTGGCCGACGCTCAGAGGCTGCAGAGTCCCCCTTTGCAGCTCAGCTTTCCAAGTGCTGTAACTGGCAGTCAGGAAAGTCCCTGAATGTATCATGTACCTCTGAGAAAGCAATTTTTTGTGGAAAAAAAAAAGGAATATGGGAATAGTCATTTCACAAAGTGACTGTGATAGTGCAATTTCTAAACGTGAGTAGAGGATGAAAGAAAATTTCTAAACGTGAGTAGAGGATGAAAGAAAAAATGGACTCCTACCTTTTCTGCTTGTAAATGAAAAAGGAAAAAAGAGGGTAAGAGTGAAAGATGACCAGACTGAATTTGTAGAGAAGAGCATCTGAGAGCCCTCCTTGGCTCATTCCCATTTTGCTTCTTTGCATTAGACCAATGACACTCAATGAAACTGAAGGGCAGCAACCATAAAAACAAACAAGGAAAGTATTTAGTATAACAATGATACTCGGCCTCAATGGAGCTGAATGCTCTAAGGAGCTACTGGGGTGCAGAGCTAGCAGGGTACATGGATTAGGTACATGAATTAGGTTTTCTAGGGGATACTCAGTCTATCCAGGATGGAAATGTTTGCACCTGGACAGTCAGAGTGGAAATGAATCAGGATTAAGATCAGCTGTGTGTGAGGGGTGAAGGTGTTGATTTGCTATTGCCCAGCAGTGGGGTCTCTTGCTGGTTCCTCCTGGATACTCCTACCCAGGAACCCTGTACTCACATGGAGAGCATCTGCTCCAGATCCTATTGGGACAGGATTTGGCACTACCTGGGAATTTCTCCAGCAGGAAAATTCATCTTTTCATCTGAGTAAGAGGAATGCAAAACATGAACAGGAAGAACTAACACCTGTAAGTGGAAAGCTGCTTTATTTAAACCATCTCCTTCTAAGCCTGTGGCTGTTTCTTCAAATCAGATTGCATAACCAGAAGGGATGGGGGAACCTCAGAATCTTTGGCTGCAATGTGGAGCTGTTTCCTTGTAAAGAGCATTAGCTCTGTAATTCTTTTAGTCTCTGTTTATCTACATTTTTGGTATTTCACATCAGCTTTGAATTAATTCCAAGACTCAGCTGAAACTGTCCTATCTGCCTAGTCCTGAGTACAGGCGAGTGCTACTCTAGGGAAAGAAATCATTTTCTTCAAAGGGGAAGCAAAATTAGGCATAGCTTGCAATAAATTTGGGTAAATTTCTAACTAAATTTAGAAATTGAATTTTACTACCTGGTAACTGTCTGGGAAAGAACAGATTTTTTTTGTGGGATTCCCAGTAATTAGTCAGCCTTTTTAGGGAGGTTTTTCTGCTTCTGAATCTGGCTAACAGGGCAGTGCAGAGGTGTATGAAAACTTAGAAAAGACCATGAAGCATATGGAACTTTCCCAAACCTCCACAACATTTCCTATTCTATTGAATTTTCAGTTCCATTTTTTTTCCATGTTTTATCTGAAAAATATCTCATCGTGGTGCTGGGCTGGGCTTTCTATTAGGTCCTGAAATCTGTGTGACAGATGGGCTAAATGCCAGGTCTTTGGAAAAGACTCCAGGATCCTGGCTTTGTGTAACTGAATGGTGCATAAAGTCCTTCATTGTCTTGAGCCAAGGTAGCTGAGCAATTGCTCTTCATCTTGTGTCTCATTTCAGTCCAGTCCAGGCAGCCCACAGGAACCCAGGCTCACCAGCTGGGATGGGTCAGGGGTAAGAATTTACCAAAAAAGAAAAGGGGCTTAGTGATAGAGCTGCATGTCAGGGCAGTTTCTTTAGCATCATTTGTGGGTTGTTTTCAGAAAGTGCTTCCCGGTTCTCCTATTTCAGCAGGCTTCTCCTTTCCCCTCCTTTGGCTCCCTTTACTTTTTACTTTTTGCTTCTACTTTTTGTTGTTGTTAGTGAGGAAGTGGTCGCTTGGTTTTAAGTTTAGGATCAGTTTAATGATATGTTGATCAGCTGCCCATTGGTAAAAACTCTAGTCCAGGGTTCAGCTGCACAAATGAGCAGGCAATCTGTTGACTTCAGTGCTGTTACTCTGATTTCAACAGCTGAGGACCTCCTTCTAATTCCATTGAACAAAATCTAACTCATGCAATTTTATTTAAAAAAAACAAAACAAAAAAAAAACTCCAACCCAACAAAATCCTTTGCTGGCAAAGTGCATCTGTTCTAACCAGCACTGGAAAAATGCAGTTATTGTACGCTTGGTCTCATAGTAACAGCAACAATAAGGCTGTGGTAAGAACTTCAGAGTCACTGGTGATGTTGGAAAAGCTGGGAGCACATCCCGGGCTGGAAGGAGCGCCCTACCTCCAGCAGTGTTGCTGGGGAGGACTTGTTGCCCTCAGCAGAGGTGGTTGGTGGGGCTGTGAGATGTGGATGTGTACGGCCCAGGTGAGGGCAAGGAGCTCTGGCCCAGGAGCAGATGGAGATAGGGCCAAACAATGGGCCTGGCAGCGGTGGCCCCTCCTCACAGAGGCTCTCTCAATGCAGCCCCAGCACTGTGCATTGTTCTCCTTTGGTCGAGGCCCCCGTTCAATTAATGAGTGAGAATCCTTTCCCTGCTCCATCGCCGGCTCGATGCTATCGCACTGGTCCTCGGGTAACCACAGTGGTTTGACACAAGGCAGCTCCGGGTGTGAGCTGTGCCACCCGTTTGTGCGGGCTTGCTTAGAAAGGGCCCGTGGACATCTGGTCTGAATCTTCCCTCCCATTCACAGTCACAGCCACGTCCTCTGTCGCTTCCCCAGGGACTATAAATCACTCCCGGGGTTGATACTGCATGCAAGGCTGGACCTCGGGGACCGGCTCGTCCCTTCCACCCTGGGACTGGTGGGGAGGGCAGTGTGCGTGCTCCTCCGGCGAGGCATGGGCAGTGGAGGGCAGCCAGGCCAGCACATTGTTCCTCTCTGCAGGGCTCTGCTAAATGTCTCTTCTTCCTTTCTACTCTGGTGGCAGGAGGAGACAGCTTGTGATTTCTCTGCAGACACGTAGTGTCAGACTTGAGGACCACAGTTGCTGCTTCAGGTCCAGTTCACCCAGCAGGATCCTGACTGATGTCTGTCTAATGCTTCTCCATAGAGGTTTCAGCATGGTAGAGGCTCTGTTGGACCTAGATAGACAGGACAGATATAGGGCTTGGCTCTCTCGACCCAATCCATCACACTTTTAATTGCTTCTCAGTCTGTGATGCGTTGTCACATTTGTTAAAGGAAACCTAGAAGAGGATGTGTTAACTTTTCTGCTCCTACTCTTTGTGGTTTTGTGGGAAGACTGCAGGAAAGTTAGGTCATAGAAACACGTTGTCTAACATCTGTATTAGGACGCGTGGCTTCGGTTGCCATGTTGTCAGTCCTGTGGCTGGAGGATCTCACATTTCCTGGATGTGAAACTGCATCTGAGTATTATGAAACTTGTCTTGTTGCCTCTTCCCTTTTCCTCCTGCCCCAGCTCCCAGGGGCTGCAGATGAGAAAGAGATGGCATGGACCAGGAGCCCTCCTAACAAAGGAGAAAGAGGCTACTGGAGGCAGATGTGGCCAGCATTCTAGTGCCAGCAAAACCTGTGCCAGTGAGGAGAAACACGCTGGACACCAGGGAGGTGGAGGACAGGATCCAGTAGGAAGACGTGGAGAGAGTGGAGCACTCCCTCTGATTTTGTTCTTCCTCTCCAGGAGCAGGGATTTTGTGTCCCTGACAACAGGATTGGGAGAACTAGAACGGCTACTGAAAAATCTCAGATTTGTTGTCCTTCCTCCCTTCCAAAGGTGGTTTCAACCCCCCTGGAACTTTGTCCTGAGTGCAAACTGCTCAAAACTCTTGCTCTGCTCCATCACATAGGAGACCTCATGAGTAGTCTATGGATGATGTTTTTCTGATGTTAGGGCACTTCTATCTGCTTTACTTGTTTCAGTTAGTTAAACAATGTTTTCCTCTCCCACTGTTAATATTGTGAGGTGTAGATCCAAAATCCACTGGTCTCAAGGGAGACCTCCCAGCCTGGCAAGGCTTTCAGTCAGATTCACAGAGTGAGAAGTCATCTTTACAGAGTGCTGGAGGACGCAGCCACAGGGATTCCCTCACCCCTCATTCCTCACCGGCTTCTCTGTGGCTTGGGAACAAGGAAATGTTTGGTAAACTTAGAGGAAATATGCAGAAATTCTCTGCAGAGAGATGGAGGCTGAGGGTTTTATAGTGAATAAAGTGCAATTCATCTGAGCTCCAGTTCTGGCTAAGGAGAAACTGTGCTGTTGTGAAGAGTGTGGTCAGGCCAGGTGAGATTAATGTCATTCAAAAGCAGTGTGGGGATGCTATACCCTCAGTGTCTGGCATGTGGATAAATGGTGTCACCACTTTAATCTTCATAATAAGAGCATTTTTGTTCTCAAAAAAGATCAGTGGCTGGCTGGTGGCATGGCAACAGCCCATGACACTGCCATATAGGAGACTTGGGTTTGGGGAAGGTGAAGGGGAATGTTGCCTGGAAATTAAAAATTATAACTACAGCCTACTTAGCAAATGTCTGGCTACACCCTTGTAACTGCACCACAGTGCATCACAGGGGAAGAGTTCTTATTTAAATGTCAAATAGCAACTTTTTTCCTTGATGGGTTTTATAGGTGAATGGAAAAAGTCTGGCAGCTTGAGGATTCTTGTTGTTGTTGTTGAATCCTTTTTTGTTGTTGTTGTTGAAACAATTTTGTTTTAATGGAAATACACTGTGTTCAGTGAAACTTCTAAAAAAGCAGAAGGTGTTTCAGCTCCAGGCTGGATTTATGTACATAGTATCTTGTCACAGAAGAAGTCTGAAGAGAGAGGACACATTCAGAATAAAGTGTAAGAAGGGCAAGGAGCTGCACCTGGGTTTTCCTCAATCTCTGTGGCTGTTCTGAGATGTAGGTGTTCCTCTGTACATGTGTGCCTGGCTGACCAGGCAGTGTGCTCCAGTTTCCTTCTCTACCCTGGACCAAAATGACAAAAGTTTTGTTTTTTCTGAAGAACCCCAACACTGCTGAGACTTCAAACATGCCACCAGGCAGGAGAAGAGCTCCCTGCCTAGCTCTCCACGAGGACTTTGATTGTGGCTTTCCAGTCAGGATGATTATGTAGTCCTTACATTTTTCCATGTATTTTCATACATGGAATGATTGAGCATCACTTGGAAGCCCAGAGCCAATTTTCTAGCTTAGCGGGGGATGATCTACAGATTTCAGCCTAGAAGAGGCTTACAGCTACTTTAAATTATGATATGGGAATAAGTCATGGTTATGACCTCTGAAAATGTAAGGAGAGGCTCAGTTTAGCTGAGGAGTAGATTATACAGCTGTATCTACATATAAGTGAAACAAGACAAAGCTGGAATTAATGTGTGAGCCATTAGGTACAGCTTCCCCCACTCCTGTTTATCTTTGTCTGGTTTTAGGCTTACCATTGAGAGATTCATAAAAAATGTGTGCTATGCTTCCTGAAGAAGATAAGCTTCCCTAGGCCCCCTTTCTATTTAATTGCTCTTTAGTGAAATCAGACTAGCTGAACAAAGCCACACGAGGCACAGCTAAAGCTTTTGTGGATATCATTGTTAAGGCCTGTTTTCTACTATCTGTTTGCAATGATCTATCTGTTTGGATAAAAAAGTGGCACTGGGTGTAAACTCAGAATTGGGCAGAATAGATCTATGGATCTACCTTCACTGGTCTCAGCAATCTCTGAGAGACCTACTAGGGTCTGTAAATGGTGATGTGTTTTGTTCACATATGAAAATTAGAGGGAGGCAATGAGAGTTCAAACTATGGAGCAGGGAAAGACTGTAATATATCATGACACAGCATTCATAATTTTTATAGTCCTTTGGATTACTGTGGATACCCGTCACAGAAAACTTTACGAGTTCCTTCTTAAAATTAAAATCTTCCCTCTCTGTGTCTGGCATGTGTCTCTATGTCTGCTGGATGAATGGGTACGCTTGTTATACCTCTCTTAATCTACTCATGGCAAATGCTGTCTTTTGGTTTAAGTATTTCTCCCCTAGTTTTTATTTATGCCAATCATCTACTTTCTCGGCCTCTGTGTTGCTCTATGATACAAATGCTTCTCATCTCCTCTTGTAAAATACTCTCCAGTTTTCCTCACATCCCACTGGCCTTTCTCTTCAGCATGCATTAATTCAGCACAAATCCTGGGCATGCTGGGGTAGGTCCACCCCAGAAGACTAATCAGAGCAAGGGATTAGGCCGAAGACACCTGCACAGGATTTACTATCTGCATGGCTTTTACATGCATTAATTAGCAGTTTCCCAGGCAATACTTGGGCCAGATTTTGGAGTTAGCAAAGGCCAAGAACCTCTCCTAAAAGGCAGTTTGAGCTTGACTCTTTTGAGAAGATGGGAAAGTTTGGAGGTTTAGACATGCTCTATGCCATGCTTCTTGGCCTCCAAGCCAGAAAGTAGTTCCCAGAATGTTTTCTTTTAGCAGTACACATGTAACCTTGGTGACCAAAACTGGGCATGGTCTTCTTGATGAGGTCCTGCCAGTGCCTGACATTTATTGATTTCAGTAATACTTTCCTTCCTGTAGTAGAAATATTTTACTTCATTCTAGGTGACATTTACCTTTTCCAGTGGTCAGGCCACATTGCTGGCATGTAGTCATATACATGGTTGGCACAAGCTACTGCTTATTATTTCCTAAGTGCACACCCTTTCACCTTATATAATCAAATATATGTTTATTGTTTCTGAAGACTATTTGGCTCTTCTTAAGTGAAATTCTGCTGCTGCTCAGGATAGACAAGGCTCCCCTCAGTCGTCTGAAAGTTTCATTAGACACTCTTTTGTGCCAAAATTGTTAAAGAAATAAATAGGATTGACACTGACTCTTGCAAAACTCTGCTAGTGATTTTCTTCCTTTCAGCTCAACCCATTGTCACCTCCCCTTTAGCCAATTCCTTAACTACTTTGCAATTCTTATCTTAATCCCCACTTTCTCTACTTGAACTAATAGTTTCCATCTGGCAGGGTATCAAATGCTTTTTTCTAGTCCAGATAAATGACATCTTCCCATACTTCCTTTGTCTGTAAAATCAGATAAGAGTATTCTGGTAGACAGGCAGAAGCTGTCTTTGTTAGGATTATGTTGCATTTTGTTCCAGTTTCAGTTTGTTTCTATGTTTTCAGTTGTTCTTCCCTCCGCATACTTCTAAAACAGGGATTTACTCCATGGATCCTGGAAGACAGACATTTATAGCCCACATAACCTTTTATTGTAGCCCACAAAGGTACAGCTTTTCAACCCAGGTTGTCTCGAATTAGAGGCAATAAAAATCTGCTGCCTAAGTCCTGCCCCAGCAGTACCAAGGCCATGGTGCTGGTTACCATATACCTGAAATTTAGCACATATTGCTCCTTCTGAGCCTGCAAGCTCCTTGCAGAATGAATGGTGTTATGTATTTCTAGCTTGACAGTTCTTCCCTAGGGCACATGAAGGACCCGTTGTCCTGGGGGTCAACATCAAGAACTAGTGATGCAAGGCCCAGAATACCACCCACTAATCACTTCTGCACCTCGCTCTACTTTCTAAGCCAAGTAGTGCAAATTAGACTGTTACACCTTTTTCCCTTGGACTGTCCATGAGACTTCAGCTGATGCAGGGAGTAGGAGATGTGGGGCACACATGTGGACCAGCAAACCACCAACACAACCTGACACTGGTGAATTTGTAGAGCTTGTGCTGAATTTTCTGCTGTCACATCTTTCACTTGATGGGTATAAATAAACATAAATTGGCTTCTAAATTACTTCCTGATCCTTGGATCAAGTTCAGTGTAATGCCAAAGCTCAGCGAGTCTATGGGTTTGGTGCTGGCTTGGATACATCTGCCTGCACTACCGTTCTAGCTTCAGGTACAATGTGTGTATCTACTTCTGGCACAAAGGATGTAAAAATTGTTGTGGTTCTAAATGCATGATCTAACAAATGTCACTGCAAATTAAAGTAACCACAGTGGAAAAGATACAAACCTGTTTCATGATTATTGCATGCCTCCAACAGTTATCTCCAGCAGTGAAGAGAAGATTCCTTGTGGGTAGATGGAGTTTACACTCAGGATTTAGGAAGAGTAATTAAAACTCTGTAAGTACACATTAATTTTCAGTTTCTGAGCTGAGGTGACACATGCTGCTAGTAACAACTAAATTAATAGTACTTCAGTTACCTTTCTGCTTTTCTCCAAACAGATTGGGCTACAAAAGGTGTGCTAAGCCAGGCTCGCTTGGACTATTTATTTTTTCCTTTGGCTGTTTTGCTTCTTTTCATTTTTAATTATGAAAGTAGGACTCCTTCCAGCTGAGGGTCTGTGGGCAGGGGGAGAGCATGGGGATGCCTGCAGGCCCCTTCCACTCCATCTGCAAAAGGGAACAAAGGAAAAAGAAGTTTGTGGGTGTTACACAATGATGTCCCTAGGTGAAATTTCTGAAAGGGTCCACTCCTTCTCTAAAACCTTCTAGGGGCTCTCAGGCTGAAAAGGGACTGTGAACCCAAGCTCAAGAGTAAGGCTTTGTTCACAGTGCTCTCAGCTTCTTTTCTGTGTGCTTATTTATTTATACAATCTCCCTTATCTTCTCTTGTGTGCCTTGCCATTTCCTTAAACTCACATCTCTGCTTCTTGACCTATTCAACTTCTTTCTATCATGACGTCAGTGCGTTTTCACATTCTCCTTCATTCTGTCCCAGAATAAAGCCCAAGTTGCCTCCCGCATGCTTTCTGGGTGATTTCTCTGTGTGTGTTGTGTTTTGGTTTCAAGAAGAAAAGACTGGTGACATGGATGGTTTTGTTAGTTTGTGCTGCTGCACTGGGGAGCAGGGCTGGGAACCCCCATTGAAGGACATGTGGCCCAAAAAAGCTGCCTGGATATGTGTGGTGTTCTATATTATCAGAATAAGTGTTTTACTGTGAGGGTGGTGGGACACTGGAACAGGTTGCCCAGGGAAGTCGTGGCTGCCCCATCCCTGGAGGGGTTCAAGGCCAGGCTGGATGGGGCCTTGAGCAACCTGGTCTGGTGGGAGGTGTCCCTGCCCATGGCAGGGGGGTTGGAAATGGATGACCTTTAAGGTCATCTCCAGGCTGGGGCAGGGGACCAGGAGGGATGTTGTGGAGTGCATCTGGAGTGTCTGGCAGCACAGAGGCTGTGTCCATTGTGCAATCACAGGTGCACATGTACCTCTTAGATGACCCTGACAGCCTGGTTGTCCACTCCCAGACACACAGCCTGATGCATGGAGGCTGATGCTCTGCTCCACAGAGTGGCTTTGTTCGTAGTTCATAAGGCATTCAGGGGAGCCAGGACAAGTTGTAGGCATTTTATATACAGGTTTTATTGCTATTGAAATCTGAAAGATATACACACCTCTTAATTTTCATTATTTAAATCCTCTTTGAAAGACTGCAAGATTTTGACTTCTTGCCTCCTACCACGTGCTTCATAGTGTATGGCAAACTCTTGACTGTCCTTCCAGATGGCATGCAACTCCCATCCCCCAAATAAAGTACAGTAGAATTAATATTTTAGTACTTAATTTGTCTTTTATCAATTTAGGTCTGCCATACAAACTGCTTGCTTTGATCACTTGGAAAAAAATACTGATAAAATAAATTAAATGAAAAGTCTTGACTTAAGTTTAAAAACAACTTCCTTCTCATTAGGCTTTCCACGGGAACCATGTATCATATTTATTTAAGCATCGAAGAAAATATTTAGCCTATCCACAAAGGTTAAGTAATCAGCTGATAAGATTTGTAGCTAAAGTATGTTTAAATGTACTCATTAAACATAGTACGTGTTAGGTAATTTTTCAAAAAGGTCTGCTTCTACATGTAAACCATTAGGAAGTGGAAAGGAAAAAGTAAAAAAGAACCAAAGCATTCCTTGTGAACAAATACAGTTGTGCATTGTATAGACTGCAGCTAGTGAGAGTCAAAAAGTCAGAATAACAAGACCCAGAAGAAGGCTATAATGATACAATTTATTCTTCAGCAGCGACCAAGAGAACCAACCCCAGCATTTTGCTCTAAAAAAAGGACTCCATATTTTAGCTCACCTTGTAATTTATGTCCATAATAATTGGAGAGGGAAGGTTGAATGTAACTTATAAAAGGCTCAAAGCTTGTGGAAACAAACTTTTCTTGGTGAACTGAATTTACTTTCCAGCTCTGGCAGAAAGTATTTTTTCGTCTGATTGGTTTTACTGGTACACAGAATGACTCCATACTAGGTTTGGTTAAAAGTAAAAAGTTACTTTTGTTCAACAAATAAAGAGAGTACCTTTTAGAAATAGAGTATTTGCAGTTTGTTTTCTATAATCATTTTTTCCTGATTTGAACTTCCATTTTAAGGAGAAGCCAAAACTGTCAATCACTTTATCTGAAAGAATCAGACAAAAAAGGATTTTTTTTTTCTTTTTTCTTAAATAAACCTTTTGCTTTGAAGACTCCCAGCTTGGTCTTTGTGATGACGTGAATGACATCTCTGGGCAAACAAATGAGAGAGTGAAAAGATGCCTTTTTTATACAGGCTGCAAACTTGAGAACTGAGCTCATGAGAAGCAGAGGATGCCATTTGGGGGATCTGTATTAAAGATTAGATTCTGCTGTTTTTATTCACAAATTGTTTTGCTCTTTGGGTAATCCCACTCTTTCCTCTGGTGCTACGTCTGATGGTGGGCAGTAACTTGCCCACCAAGGGCAAGTCAAGGGTGGCAGGATTTGGTGACAGAAAATTGTAGTAAGAATGAAGAGATTGATGCTATATAAGAGAAATAAGTCCTTGATCTGCTGTTAGTGCTCCAGTTCAGGAGTTATTGTAGAGTTGCTTGTTTCTCTGTTTTGGAGTAGATATGAGAGAGGAACAGCCAAGCAGGGCTTTGGAAGTACTTGAGACGTATGCCAAAGCCTTTTTTCCTTCTTCCTCTTTTCCTTGGTCATGCAAACAGTCTCACCAAAACCCAGACGCCCTTGATCACGTTGCAGTGCACTTCTGGTGAGAATATGCTGAGGCAACAGGTCACGTGTGTGAGGTCCCATCGCTGGACACTCTTCTTCCAGCCACACGATGAAGCATGGAAGCAAATTTCTCTCTCTCATCTGTGTCAAGTGCTGGGGGATGCCTAATTTTTTGTTGTTATTTTATGCAGGTGTGTCTTAGGGGCTTTCAGAAGGATGGTATGGAGTGAGTGGTGGGCTTGGTGCCCTGTAAATGGACAGTCCCAGGCACATGGGAACCACTGGGGCAAGTTCCTCATATCAAGGAGGAACTAATTCATCTGTCCTGACAAAATTGTAATTTTATCCAAAGTGGGACAGGCAGCATGGAGTGATCATTGCTGGACCTCTGCAATGCCCTCTGTCTGTTTTGCTCACTGCAGGAGGGAGGAGGTAGTCATGGGTCACCTTTGTGCGTGAGCCTGGCAAGGTATCATCATCAGCACAGCTCACTGCCCTCTTTTATTGCCTGGCTGTGGAGATTCATGTGGACTTTTTTTTTTTTTTTTGACAGCAAACGCATTTCTTCAACTCCTGGGTTTTGTTTGCTTGTGAAAAGCATTATCTGTCAGCCTTGGTGACCCTTTTTCAACATTGCAGCAGTGTTGTGACGTTACTCAGAAAAGCCATAGGGATAGGTGCTGGCCGTGCTGGAGCTGCTCCTCATGGCTTTCACCACCACTGATAGGCACTGGGCAGAGAAAAAGAGTTAACGGGGAGGTTTCATAATATTTTACAGCACAACAATCAATCATGGTAAACTGGCTGTCGCGTGAACCGCTTCCTCACCCAGCCTGTAATGACCTTCAGACCCACTCTGAATCACAGGTCATAAATGCTTAAGTCCCCTGGCAGCTCTTGGGCATGTGGAGGGCCCTCAACACACCCAAGGCAGAATAACGGGGAAATACATATACACAATATGCATACACACACGTAAATAAATAACATTTTAAATGCCAAGCATAGATCACAGGCTTGCAAAACTGTGGTTAAAATGGGGCTGGCTTATGTGAAAGGGGCTATGCTTTTCAAATACTAATCTGATTCCTGTGTGTTGCCCAAGGAAATGTGTTCGGATCAACAGCTGAGTGACTGGGATTTGGCTCTGCACAGAATTTTGTCTTTTTATCAGAAGATTAGAAGCCTTTTTTTTAACCATAATCTGTATACTTTTCAGTACAGCCAAATTATTAGATTTTCAGGGGTTCAGATCTTTGTCAAAAGCTCAAACATCTCAGTAGAAAGCAGAAACATGGCAAAAAAAAAATAATCTAGTTTTGTTGAAGACAATTTTTCACTGGTAAAAAGGCTAAACAAAAATCTCCACAGAACCTTAAACTGCGTATAGACTATGATAAGGTGTGAGACATTTAAATGTTAATTCACTGACACCATTCCACTGACTGCTGCATTTCATGGATGCCCACCACAGAGAAAAAAAGCTATTTAGGATTATTTTCTGCCCAAGCACTTTGGACAGACTCAGTGAGACACTTGAACACACGCTTAACATCTTGGCAGAGGAGCTGTGCCATTGACTTTAGTGGTGTAGCTCATGTGCTTAGGCTTAAGCGTGTACTGGAAAACAGAGATTAGAGTGACTGAGTTCTGCAGCCATGAAAAAAACCCTCTGTATTTGCAGTCAAAACTTAAGTGGAGCACAGGGGATAAAACGATATTACTAGGAAGAGGTTTTTTGTTTCTGTATTTATTTTTGTTTTCACCTGTGAGGTGATGACGCTGCCTCCGTCATTGACCTGCGTGACAAAGGAAATCTCCTAAATCTACAAATTCCACTGTACATTTCAGAGAAAGCGAAGTGTTAAATGAGAAATTACAGTGAGGATCCCCCCTCCCTTTCCCCCACTTTCTCCTCTGTTCCTTTTGACATCTGAGAGGAGAGACCACAACTGCATACCATTTATAGATTTGCCTGATTAAAACCAGTTTTCCCTATAGGTCACATCATGTAGAAGACACAAGGTTTTTGTCAAGAGACTCGCTACTGGCAGAAACAGTTTTGCTGCTATTGCTAGTAAGAAATTAGTAACTAGATCCATGTCCTGTTTTATGCCAGCTTTATAATTATACTATTCCAGTGGTAAGCCAGACATTTGGGCCAAGGGTAATTTGGAAATTCTAGATCTCTATTCAACTTTGCTTTTTATGTTCATCTTTACTGCAGCTATGTCTTCCTGCAACATATAATCTTCCGGCATTTTCCTCCCTTACTATGGTTTCTGTGACCCACTGTCATAATATAACAAATGCATTTCATTCATCACAGCTCTCCCAAGCCATAGGAAACAATTACTGGCTTTAAACAGTATTATTTTCTTGTTCTTTATGTTTCTGTCCTCAGATAATGATGCATAGCTCACACTGTGTTGCGTGACTGGCAGGGCAGGATTTGGCCCTTCAGTTCAGAAATGTTTCTGCTTTCCTGTCATTTCTGTCATTTCAAGAGCTCTGTGGAGCCTAATTCACTTTCTTGAATGCGGTTTTTTATAACCTCTGAGACTGTGGTTGGCTGGGTTGTCTTTTTGGTGTGGTAATAGTCTCTGCAGTCTTTACTCGGACCATGATTACACAAAGTATATGTTTGTCTTTTTAAGCTTATATATTCTGTGAATGTCCTGAGCTAACAGTATCTCTGAGATGTGGTTTTTGGAGCACTAGTGTGTCCATTATGCAGTGTTTGCTTTCTACAGTGAAACATACAGCCAAAAATAAAACTTGCCCATTTCCTTCTGTGCAAGCTTTCCCCTTTCCACTCTTCAACATCTTCTTGTTCCTTTGACTATTCTTCCTGAGGTTTTTTTTGTATGTTTTTATGTTCTTTGGACCTCTGGAAAATATACCCTGAAAAGCCTCGGTTTCATCCGAGGGCCTTCCAGTCATTATGGATTTCAGCTGAACCACTTCTCCTACTGCCTATAATAAACTGAAGAACCATTCATTGATGACTGGATTTCTTCACAGCCTACCTGGAAGACCCAGTTCCGATCCATCACCACAGCCAAACACCAAAACCATGCTGAATAATGGTTTTGTTGGTGGGACTACCAAATAACTACCTCATGCCTTCTCTTTTCAGCCACCTTTCTGTTTCTGTTGGGCATGGATATTCCTGGTGGAGTATACGTACAGCATTCTCATGCACGTTTGCTACTCCAGGGCAATAAGGAAGAGAAAATATAAAGTCAGGTGAGGTGCCTTGAGCTCACCGCCGGGGCAGGCACTGCCTCCTCTGCAGACAGACGTTTCCTATTTCAGGATTCTCAGCATTGTGGTTTTGCTGATTGTCTTTTCAGCTCCAGATTTAGTTTTAGTTCCAGATAGAGCATAATTAACCATTTTCATATGTTATTTAGTGCCACTGATGGGATGTCTCCTTATGTGTGTGTGGGGGGGTGTGTGCCCAGGTGGGTGCGTGGGTGTGTAACTGTGGGGTTTGTATCAGAAGTGTGCTTGGCACACGGGCATGGAATAAATCTTGAAGTAATTTTCACCACAGAAATTGGTGAATGAATTACTTCCTTTTGTCTGTGGCTAGATGTATATGCAAAACATATTTGACAAACCGGTCTTGGAATATACCTCCTTGTAAACATGGCAGCTTTTCTGTCTGCCTCTTCTTCCTCCTTTCGGGCAATTAGTTCTAGGATTTCCACACCTCACAAATGGGGACATGTAAAGTAGACACACCTGGAAATAAAATCTTTAGCAATTTTCTGCTGTACCCTCTCCATCACAGCCCCCAGACACCTCAGCTTACTCCTTCCTTTCTTCTTTCAAGCAAAAGGGTTAATAGTTACATGTCCTGACTGCAAATGAATCTCTTTTCTGACACTCATCAGCTTTTCCCTGTCTTCCATATTCACCTGGGCTTTCAGATAATCACATGGCGAGTTGTGTTCCCACAGGGTGGTCTCTACAGAGAGCTGAGCATCAGCCCCTGGACTGCACTCGCCGTGGGAGGAGATGCATTGAGACAGCCAGGAGAGGTCTCCTCTGCAGGGCTCCCACACAGCCCGGCCCAGGAAAGCCTGTGTTTTCTAGAAATGTTTTCTTGGGAGAGATAACCCCCCCTGCTTCAAGGAAGCTTTTTCAAATAACCTGGGATCTTGTCCCTGGGCTGAACTTTTGGGGTGTTGCCCATCATCAGTTTATTGCGTCTATTTATACATTTCATTCTTCTGGCTCCTAGCAAATAGACAATAAAGTCTACTGCGCATTATCTGCTGCCTACAGGTTTCCATTTGCAGCATTCTCCTTTTATTCCAAAGTACCTGGTGTCAGCATTTCAGCAGGTAACCCTTCCTGAGAGGTGGGCTGAGGGAGGGGAACCAAACCACTGCTTTTTCTGCTATACATTTCTCAGTTTACATACCCTGCCTTCGTATCAGCCTCAACTTATTTATTCAGCTACCAAGAATCTAAACTGAGCCTGATTTATTTTTCCAGAATAACTCCAGTGTTTTAGATAATAGAAACATCTGATGCAGAGAAAAGCTCTTTCTCTTTCTTGCATTCGGGATGGTTTGATAGTAGAAAGTTTGTTTTAATTTTGCTTATATATGTCTACAGAGAGTTATTAATGCAGGGGTTGTTCTCGCAGGGAAAAGCGGAATAAGCAGGAGGGGAATCCACTCCTTTGATTCCCTGGCCTTTAGGATAAATCCCAGGGGAAAACCCATGACATGAGTGTTCCATATGCATTGAGTCAATGGGAAGGCAGGAACAAGTAAAGATCTGACTCTTCTGTTACAGCCTGAAATTCTCTCCTCACAGAGGAATTTCTGCCAGAGACATAAGTAAAGAATATCTATCTGAACATTTGTTTATTTTTAGTGCCATTTAAGCTGTTATCATTTGGACTAGTTTTATCCCTTCCAGGGTCAGAGCTCTGTTCTAGCATCAGCAAAAATAATAGATTGTAAAATGCAAAAGCTGTGTTCTATGTGTTGGCTGGAAAGTTGGGGATATAGTGTGTTCCAATGAAACACTTAACTTCTAAATTTCTTGCCACTTCTAGGGAATTTGATAAGGCTGAGTCGGGAAACTGGTCGAGCCATTAACTGATATCCAGTCTCAGATGATGTATAGCAAGGAGGATGATGTTTTCAATATGTAATTTCTTGTTAGTCTTTTTTTACTGTGTGTTCTTTCTTATCATTTTTACTGAACTTCCCCACCCATCACAAAAGGCGAGGCGAGTCGAGCATCTGATTTGACCTGAGGAGCTGTGCTCTGCCTTTTCAACTCGTGACTGATCAAACTAAATCTGCAATCTCTGGCACAGGACCTCAAAGGCTGGCCGGGGTCTGAGGAGCTGCAGGAACTACTGTCAAGTGTTTGCCCGACCTCTGTGATTTTACCCCTCCCTTTCTCATAAGGACACGCACCCTTGAGATCAAAGACCCTTCAGCATTTTTATGGGAAGCCCTCTGGAGGCATGGAGGCTATTGGGAACACTGGGAAAGCTCCGGATGCTTTGTGGAGAACCGGTCAGCTGCCTCCGCAAAATGTGTCTGTCTCTGCTGATGAATCCTTCTCCCCCTCTTTGACTTTTTTCCAGGATCCCTGCTTCATGTAGGGCTGTGTTTCAGCAGAACTATGATAAGGTTTTTCCAGTAGTATCATAAGGCCGTGGGATGGAAAGAGCCAAATTCGAAGGGATAAGGAGGCACATCGCTGCTGGAAGGCACAGCTGTGTCGCTGCGTCCTCCTTGCTCACCCCCTTGGCACTTTACAAAAGAGACTGGTGGGTGCCTCATCTTGTTTTGGCGAGTGCAGCCCACTCCTCTGTTAGCAGGGTGCCTTGCTGCTGCCACCTCCACTGCCAAGTGTGATCAAGCCACCAGCAGTGTTCCACGGAGGTGGCAGTGGGGCTTGGAGGCTGGTATCCCCATGGGGCTGCACCCAGCCCCGCTCTGCTCCTTCCTTATCTGCTTCCCCCGCATCAGGGCAGGTGTGGAAACAGCTTTCTCCATCTGATGCAGACTTAGACTGGGACAATGAGAAAAAAATTAAAGGGTTGGGAAATATTAAGGTGGGCTCCGTCAGGGTGAGGGAAAGGTAAAGCAGATCTTCTCGACGGCCTGTCCTGGCGTGGAGTTTGATTGCTGAGCTGTGATAGCTCATCACTTAACTTCAGGGACTGTTTCTGCATCTGCTTTGGGCAAAGTGCAGCAGTTAAAGATGGAGCCATAAATTGGGGCTGCTCCTAGTACAGCTACCGCACACGGTATTCCTCCCGTAATCCTCCCAGATGTCTTTCAGACCTCAGGAAACTCAATGAAAGATTTTATGACTATTACTCACAGTTATTTCACTATACGGGAAAAAAACTTTCCCAACCCCAAACCAAACTTATATCTAAGATGGCTGGTTTTATAGGTACCACCATGCAGCTGAACTGCTTTTTGCCTCACTGTTTTTGCAGTTGGGAGTGAGCAGTTTTATTGTTTTTTTTCTTCTCTCCTTTTTCTTTCTTTCTTTTTTGTTTTTTTTTTAATGAAGGTAGCAGTGTAAATTGCCTTCTTGACAACTCAGGGGAGCAGCAAAAAGTTGATTGCTTCACAGAGGTAATTTTCTTGCAAAGGTAGAGCTGCAGCTAGTGAATTTGAGGATGCACTAGGGGTGGTCCTTTAAGACAGCTAGGGGTGTAACATGGTGGACTCTTACACAAGTTTCACTGTATTCTTGCATATGGATAAAAATCTTAATGAAAATGCAGACCTGAACCAAACAGTGAGAAGTTTTCAGTGGGAACCAAGCTGCTCAGACGACCTGTTTGTGCAAACACAGCCTTCTGAGGTGCCACCATGGTTGAACTGCTGCCCTGGGAGCACGGCTGGGCTGCTGCCGTGATGGCTTCTGCTGGAACGTGCAGTTTAGGCACTGAAGTTCAAATTGTGGTAAGTAGAGGCACCGCTGGGCAACAGGTCAGAGATGACATCTGAGCTTAGGACACATCTTCTTCAGCTCAGTCGGACGTTAGGGGCTCATTGCAGAGAGGACTGAAGGAGGGTGCCTGTCCTTGCGGTTGCTGCTGAGTGTGTGTGCCTTAAGTCCCTTGCTGCTCTGGTGCATCTTCTGTTTGTCCCCTCCCTGAGCCTCCCTCCTGTCCCTTTGGTACCCTTAGATCAGCTATCAGCTGCCATTTTGGAAAGAAAAGCAGCTCCCAGAGCTTTCATACTGATAACGCAGTGTGGGCTGCCATGAAGTAATTTCCTCCTGTATTTATTTTTATTTTTTGGATGAATTATTTTTAATGCTTGCTGCTTTGTCCATTCAGTAACCTCTTCATGGCTTTTTGAGTCCATCCTTTTAACCCTTCCATCCTAGCTCTGTATCTTCACTTTCTACAATGCATTTAAATAGCACTGACTTAACCCTTACACTGCTGGTGAGAGCCTTTCCTCTCTGCTCCAAAGCATGGCTAGAAATGCAGTTGGCCCTTCTGTTTGTGGAAATTCCATCCTGCTGCCTAGCACTCAGCAGCAGAAATCAAACCAGATATTTCACCCTAATCATAACGGGTTATTTATTGACCACAGAGAAAGGGTTGTTTTCTGGGACTCCAGATAAGGTTGGGGCCAGGAAACAGCTTGCAGTTGTCTCTTCAAATTCATCTAGTCTTTACCATAGTGTTTCATTATTTCCTCCCTTGTTATCTTCAGAGCAGAGGCTGTCAGGAAGGGGCAGGCTGGTGAGGGCAGCTCAGCCTCCCTCAAACTGTCTTTTCCCACATCCTCATGATATCATCGAGGACAGCAAACCAGGCTCTGGGTGCCCCCATCTCCCTTCTCTGGCAGCACACGAAGAAAGTTGTCCTTTTCTCCCCACTCAGCCGAGAGGGCTCTAAGAGCTTTCTAATCAGCTCACTGTCAGCCTGTTTCCTCTCATCATTTAAAATGAGCCCGTGCTAGGTTTACAGCTGCCAAAGCTTTTGCTTGGATTCAAAACACAGGAGCATTCGGGAGGCAGGTTGTAACTGCCAGGGCAGATTACTAAGGAGGCAGCAGCCTGGGGAAGATGGGTCTTTTCCTCTCGTCAAAAATACTCTGAGCGGGTGAGAAATCATCACCTGGCCAGCAAGTTTTACTTGGAATTGTTCTCTTTGAAAACCGGCTGCTTGTTTTGTTGCCCATTGTCAGATGGTTAGTTTTGTAAGTGAGGTGACCCAAATGTCTGTGTAAATTGGTGAAACAGCATTGGGCTTTCGGTTTTCTTCATGCATTTGTAGGAGACTGCAGGTTTCTCCTGCTAATGCTTTTAGAAACCTCACTGGTGTGTCAGTGCTCAACGCACACACTTCATTAACCTGTTTCTGTTGCTCCAAACACAAGTATTGGCAGGGATGAAGGATGATAAGGAACACCCTGGCCCTTAAGAAGCAGTTCCAGCTTTTTTTCACAGGTGCCCAGGAGGCCTGTGAAGAATATGAAAACCAGGCAAAAATTTTTGGAAAATGATGTTGGGAGCCACTCGTTTTGGTGTCAGGCTGATCTTTCAGAGAAGCTGTACCTCTCTTCTCCACATCAGGCTTCCAAAGCAGTGGCGTTTTGTGCACAGCAAATAACAACAGCAATGTGCAAAATTACCAACTGCATTTGAAAACCTCGTCATAAGTTATTAACCACTAATGCAAGCAGGTGCCCATTACAGTCAGCAAATTTGTCATCTATGACAGACGTCTTATTAACTTAGACGTGTTACCGAGTGGGTACCAACCTGCAGTATTCAGCAGGGAGCTTTCTTCTACCTCATCTTGACTCTTCATCTGCCCATGCAGTGAAGGTGGCCTGCAGGGGTTTTGGGGTGGGGTGATGTGGGATAAAGTTTCCTGGATATAGTCTGCATGGGCTGGATGGGGAAGGAGGGCAAGACCTGAGTCACAAGTTCATAGGTAGGTGGGAATGGCACATTTACATATTTTGGAGCCACTTAGGATCTCTCTCCAAGTCTTCCTGGGAGCTGTGCACCATCTAAACCAAACCCTACCACTTAGCACCTGCGTTTAGGGAAGTATTGTGGTGTTAGAACCCTAAAATAAAACCCAAATGCCCTAAAGATGGTACCTGTACAGATTGCACAGTAAACCATGGAAGCGGGGAGAGGGGCCCCTTGTGCTGCCTGCTTTTGGCATTTGTTAGAAGAGATGTGCCCTTGAGAAAAGGGCTTGTTGTTGTGGGCAATGACACTATTCCCAACGCATTCCATTCATACCATATTCATGTGAAAAAAAATTCCTTTCTGCTGGTATGTCATTGACATTTAGCATCAGTTATTGAGTGTATTTGATCTTTTACGTTCTGAATTTCATGAAAATCAGAGTGGATATATTAGTCTTCTTGAAATTGTTGGACAGCTTCAAACATAGAAGTTGCACTGTATGCTGTAACCTGGGGTTTACACAAGAAAATGCTGCAACTCAAAACATGTCTGGTTTTTATGCTGCTCTCTATTTGCCCTACTTTGGTCGTCTGAAAAATATAGTATCTATAGTAACCTGAATTTAAAGTGATGATACCAACATTAATAGGACAAATTATGATGCAATATTTAAGTTTCATTAGTTTCTTTAAAGTACTTCTTTCACATTACAGAATTTCATTTAGGAAAACTGGTTCTGTTTTTTGATGTGGGTTAATTCTCCTCCACCTATGATTACTGAGTTTACCATGTAAAAAGAAACAACTGTTCTTTGTAACACCAGACTACCTACAGGATCAGCAAATTGGTTTAATTTTTTTTCTGGTGCTAGAAATATATAAGCTTTAATCATGAATCAGATACACACCCTCTGAAATATGTTAACTCATCAAAGCAAAGGGACCAGTAGCCTTTAAAGAGAAGCCTTTATTATACATGCTATATAATACCTGATATTTATATTATATAGTTTGGTTTTAGTTATATAGTTTGATGTGTATATACATGTGTTTGATGTGTGTATATGTATATACATTGGTTTCAGTCCAGGTGTAATGCTGACCTACAGGAGGTTGGGCTGGGCCATCTGAAGTTCTCTTTTAGACTTCTCTAGAAGCATGCAAAAGCAATGTGGATACCTTTTGCTTCTAACAATTATTCATAGATTTTATTTTTTCTCAATCTCAGTAATGGATAAAGTTTATTCAGGTTCATTTTGGACAGTGACTGTTCCACACCTGTTGGTGTGTGGGCTGGATGAGCAGATAGTGAGTTGGATGGAAAACAACCTGAGTGGCCAGGCTTGAGGGTGGTGATCAGTGGCTTGGTCTGATTGGAGGCCAGTAACTAGCAAGAGCCATTACTGGATCCAATCCTGTTTAACATCTTCCTGCATCTGCATTAACAACTCCATTGATGATCCAGATGATGGAGCAGAGTGCACCCTCAGGAAGCTTGCTGATGACACAAAACTGGGAGGAGTCATTGATATGGCAGAGGGTTGTGCTGCCATCCAGAGGGACCTTGACAAGCTAAAGAAATATGCTGACAGGATCTTCATGAGATTCAACAAAGGGAAGTGCCAGTACTGCCCCTGAGGAGAAACAACCCCAGGTGTCAGTATGTGCTGGGAGCCACCCAGTTGGAAAGCAATTTGACAGAAAAGGACCTAGTGGTCCTGGTGGACACCAAGTTGACCGTGAGCCAGCAATGTACCCTTGAGGGAAAGGCAGCCACTGGCATCCTGGCCTGCGTTAGACAACATGTATTGCCAGCAGGTCGAGAAACGTGGTCCTTCCCCTCTACCCACCCCTGGAGTGAGGCCACCCCTGGAGTTCTGGGATCCTCACTACAAGAAAGACATGGAAATACTGGAGAGAGTCCAATGAAGGGCCACAAAGATGATTAAGGGACTGGAACATCTCTCCTATGAGGAAAGGATGAGGGACCTGGGACTGTTTAACCTGGAGAAGTCTGAGGGGGGAAATCTTAATAATGTATATAAATACCTGAAGGGAGGACACAAAGGAGATGGAGCCAGGCTCTTTTCAGTGATGCCAAGTGACAGGACTAGAGGCAATGGGCACAAACTGGAACACAGAAGGTTCCCTATGAAACACTTTTTCACTGTAATGGTGGACAAGCACTGGCACAGGTTGCCCAGGGATGTGGTGGAGTCTCCATGCTTAGATATATACAAAAGCTATCTGGAGACAATCTGTAAATGTCTCTGCTTGAGCAGGAACCTGGACTGAATGACCTCCAGAGACCCCTTCCAATCTCAACCATTAAGTGATTCTATGGTTATATTAATTTTTAAGCCCTTGCCTGTATTTGATTTTTCCGTGATCTCTGTGTCAGAAAAACCCTTTAGTTATTTGCATCTGCAAAAAGTGCTGCAAAACATGGTCCATCTTGTCTGACTTTGTGCATAGAAGAGAGTGGGGTATACTTATGCAATGGATGTATTTTCTATTTTTAAAAAATCTGGCCCATTGTTTTTCTTCTACAGCAAATCATCAGAACGTCTGAATCCATCTGCTTTTAAGAATCCTTATTGTTCCTCCGGGAACAATAAACAGCATGCTACCAAGAGACCATGAAACTGGATTGTAGTTTTCATGTATTTCTGTTCCCAAATAGTCAAGTAATCGAAATGTTTGCGTGCAGTAGAAGCGTTGTTTGGGGGGTTTGCCTGGAAGTGTTGCATATCTCTGGGCTCCTTGTTATTCACACATATAGAATGGGGGTCCTAATGCAACCCTGTACCTGCCAGAGGGATGTCCTCCCCACACTCCAGGGTTTGGCATTAGTAGCTTCCCTGCTGGTGTTGTTAGGATGGCAAGAAACTCCCTCTGACCTCTGGGGGTTCAAAACACTGCTCCTGCAAATGGGGCAGGTTCTTCCTGCTCCATTTGGCTTAGCCATCTCCAGACAGCTGCCCCATCTTTGACAGCCCCACTTAGATGACTTCCAGCACCAGACAAAGCTAACACAGAATCTTAGAATGGTTTGGGTTGGAAGGGATCTTTAAAGGTTATCTAATCCAAACCCCTTGCAATGAGCAGACACATCTTCAACTAGATCAGGTTGCTCAGAGCCCTGTCCAACCTTACCTTGAATGTTTCCAGGGATGGGACATCTACCACCTCTTCGGGCAACCTGGGCCATTGTTTCAGCACCCTCAGTGTAAAAAATTGCTTCCTTATATCTAGTCTACACCTACCCTCTTTTAGTTTAAAATCATTACCACTTGTCATGTCGCAACAGGTCCTATTAAAAAGTCTGTCTCCATCATTCTTGCAAGCCCCATTTAAGGACTGAAAGACCATGATGAGATCTCACTGGAGCCTTCTCCTCTCCAGGCTGAACAACCCCAGTTCTCTTAGCCTGTGCTCACAGGAGAGGTACTCCATCCTTCTGATCATTTTTGTGGCCCTCCTCTGGACCCACTCCAACAGGTCCAAGTCTTTCCCATGCTGAGGGCTGCAGAGCAGGGTGCAGTACTCCTGGTGGGGTCTCACCAGGGCAAAATAGAGGGGCAAAATCACCTCCTGTGCCCTGCTGGCCATGCTTTTTTGATGCAGCTCAGGATATGGTCAGTCTTCTGGGCTGTGAGCACACATTGCTGGCTTATGATTAGCTTTTCATTCATTGGTACCCCCAAGCTGTTCTCTGCAGGGTTGCTCTCAATCTCTTCTCCCCTCAGTTTGTACAGACATCAAGGGTTGCCCTGACCTAGATGCAGGACATGAGGTGAAGGTTTATTTTACCAAGGGGGAGTTCTCATCACAAACTCAGAAGCAAAGGGTCAGAACCCTCAAAATGTGAATGCAATCTTAGTCAAGGCTTAACCCCCAGGTTGCCTAATGTTGTTCATCTGTGGTTTCTGAGACTCACCCCAGACCCTCAGATCAATGGCAGGTGGGTTTGAGGGGGTCTCCTTTCTCCCTATCCCCTCCTAGTGACTGGCTGAATGAAATGAACTACATGACATGGACTGGACTGACAAATGCTGAGATGATGGGGTTTTTGTTGTTGTTGTTGTCTGGCTTTTTTTTTTTTTTTGGTAGTAGCACACTATTTAACTATTTAATGACTGATGGATGTGTGGAATAGATGGGACTGCTGCTGAAGGTCAACACTCTCAGGCCCTCAATTAAGGCATCTGAAGTCACAATCAATTTTTCCAGCCAAACAAAATGAGAGACAAGGAGTTCCCAGGTGAGGATCCAAACAAATCTAATGCACCTTGTCAGTCACATCGTAGCTCTTCTTTATGGACCACAAGGAAGCAGCAATAGCTCAAATCCATAAATTAGTTTCCAACTATCTGTAGTTACCTGGGGGTCTTTGCCTTGGTTCGGTCATGAATGCTGAAGAACTGTCTGTAATGTTGCCAGCCACTAGCATGGGAGCAACTCTGCGGGCACAAATTGAAATGTGACCTAATCAGAGAGCTGTGGGAGAAGCAAGCTGATTAAAAAGGAGGCACATTGGGTCTGACGGAGATCAATGCTGACAGGAAAAGAGGTGGATAGTCTCTTAGAGCATTTCTTAAAAGCAGTCCTGTCTACTCAGGAAGGCTGGTGTGAACGCGACAGTGATTTCTGAAATGTGATGAGCAGTTTATGTCAAAGTAACGCAGCAAATCCCAGCCACAAGTAAATGTACAAACCCAAGTTCTGTGCTCTGCCTGAGGCCCTGATCCTGCGGACGATTACATGCATGAAAAAGCCCAGTGAATGCAGGTCTATTCATGCATGCCTAAACACTCACAGGGTTGGGGTTTTATTGTGCATCCCCTGCAATCTACTGGATAGGGTAGACATCAGCCTGAACTGTGTCCCGTGTTTTCTCAGGGAGAGTTAGAAATCTAAACAAAACACATAACAAACCTGAGGCACATTTCACATCTGAGTCACTGAAAGTTTGTACAGTAAACATATGTATACAAAACTGGACAAGTTTATTTTCCACAAGGCAAGCTGGTTTTGTAATTTTTTTTTTTTTAACTTATAAGGAAAGGGAGGAAATTCCTCCTCCCCCCTTCCCTACCCATACATTTTCCTTGTTCGTGAGTCTTTAGAAGGCTATGAAACTCCACTAGAAGCAAACAAGGACTTCTTTAATGAACAAATATTTACGACAGCCAACTTGGATACCTAAGGCTGAGGCTGATTTCTCTGAAACATGCACCAGAAACTTGCAGGTCTTGATCCTGCCTGGACTGAAACATGCTTCCTGGAGCAGCAGCTGCTCCTCATAACACGTCTGAAATCCTGAGCCGGACCGCAGAGCACTTTGATGGAACTGGGTTGGCCAGTTTGTGCTGGATAATTCAAACCTTTCTACATGTGCCACCAGAATGGATCTGTTTCACTTTACTTGGTGTCCCTGATGTAATTCTGTAGATAAAGCCGCCCTTTTGTTTGGCGACTTCTTTCCCGGGGCCAACAAGTTGACCTCAAAAGCATGATCTTGGCATTGTTCAGTGCCAAAGAAGGAGAATCTCTTCCCAAGGGGCTGATCTCGATGCTGCAGTATTAGTGGTATCATCTCAATTGGGCACCTGGTAGAAAATGCCAGGGTATGTAAGGGCTTTTCCTTGGTCAGTTCTGATTCCTGGGTGGTAAGAGCATGGGGATCAAGGGGCAAAAGAAAGTCTTCTGTTTGAGGTGGAACAAAAGTTGCACAAATTAAGGACTTAGAATATGAGTATGATACAAAGCTGCTGGTAATAAATAGAACAGAAGATCATTTGGCAAGTCCAAAACTGTAATGTAATATGTTCCCAAATGAGACATATTTGTAAGCCTACTGGAATGCCATTATCTGAGAAGCCCTCCTTTTTATTTATGATCTTGACTCTCCACAGTGTATAATTTAAGGTCTCATCGAGTTGTGTAAAGGGCACAGGATCAGCATTCACAAGACATGAGATAACTTCTCAGCTCCTTCAGTGAATGACCTTGTCAGCCAACCCCTGTCACTTCGCTCTGTCCACCCTCTGCTCCTCGAGGAGGAAGGGGAGCGCTGGGTCCAGGCTGGTGGGTTGCTCTGTTTGTGTGCAGCTTCATTTCAGCTCCCCGTGCTGACCGAGCGGCAAACCACTCAAAAACTTACGGTATGTTTCCAGTAGGAGAGTTTCTAGCATCTACAGATTCTCTAGATCTCAAGCCTGGGATCAGATCTGGGAACATAATGCGTAAGACTACCTATGTATCAGGACCAGAGAGGAAAAGGTGAGAGGGCTACCTGTCAATGCTGGAGGCAGTCCTCTGCCCTCTCCTGAAGGGCTAGTTGCACCAATCTTAAGTTTATTGGGTTTTCTTTCTGCTCAATGTAATTTTAATTCCTTAATTAGTTCAAGCAAAAAAGATTTATGGAGAAAATAGATCGTCCTAATTCCTTATGAGGGAAAATATCACCCCAAATTTATTTCCACCTTTACTATCCAGCTGCCTCTCCTTCTCTGTGCACTCAGATGTTTTGGCCATGGCTTGGAAGCCCAGCCCTGCTGCCACATGAAAGCTCAGGCAGCCAGGAAGGATCTCATCATGTTGAGAAACAGAACTCAGAGCAGAGCTGGAAAAGCCTCTTGGTTCTAACTCAAAACATTTCTAGAACAGAGTTTCAGGGCTCATGTTGGAAGCAGTTTGCTGCAGTCAGGCTGTGCAAGGTGCCACCAAACACCTCCTTGTCCATCTCTTCAGCACCAGCTTGTGAGCGCCAGTGCCAGGATCACCTGCATCTCCATTTCAATGCCACTCTTCCTCTCCTCTGCTTGTCACTGAGTGTTTGGTTAGCACAAGGGAAGGCACCACATCTGTCCCCTGTCACTGCCCTTATGTCCCCCCTCTCCACCTACTATGGCAGCTGGTGCTTTCCTGACCACATCAATTACACAGGGTGAAAATCATGACTGGTCCCTCCCAACTTATCAGTGCAAACATGCCTGGCTCCCTTCCCCTGAAGCTAGCTTAGGTCTCTTTAGACTCCTAGACTTCACTCCTACCCCCTCCGTGTCCTCCCTGGGTGTTCAATCCCTGTTAGCAATGGCCAGTGAGGACCCTGCATGACAGGGGTACATTTGTGCTGCAGCACAGCCCCCTGCCCCATGTCAGTACCATGCCCTGCCATGCCTTCCCAGTCCACTCACAAGCTACACCTTTGCAACTGGGCTGTGGATTTCTACCTGCATCTCCTGGAAAGGTGGCTTAAACATAGAACCTGCCCAGCTCCCATTGCAGAGAGCTCTCCGGTGGCAGTAGGTTGTTGTGTACACAGGGATAAAATCCTCTGCGGAATTTTGGATCCTTAGTCTTTGTGGATAACAATTTTTAACATTAATTTCTCCCCACTTTGATTTCAGAGGTGCAGGTACCTGCTCCCAGGTGTGGGCTCTGTCTCCCTGTCCTGCCTGTGCGCTGCCGAGCTTTGCACTGAGCCTGGTGGTCATTTTAAACTCTTGGTAGAGAAGCACTGACAGACAACTTATTTCTCCAATAGTTAAAGGAACATGGCAAACCAGTTTGTTAACCGAAAAATCAGTCCAAACTTCAGAGTGGGATAATTTAGTGCAGATGTACCCCTTGGATACCAAACACTGCTTCCCTCCCACAACGCAACATACTTTCTGCCACATTTGTCATTGAAAAGCTTTCTTTAAAAAAGGGAGAAAACAGCTAGGTCAATCCAAAATGTGTAGTTAGTTCTCCTTTAACTCTGAAATAGCAGCTAAGTGACAGAAATACTTTAAGAACTACAGAAAAGCACTGTAAATCCCCTTCTCACTCAGCAGGTTGTTACTATGGAGTGATACAACTGCAGGATACAAGACCAAAATGAGAAAACAAAAAAAGCCAGAAGATAGTAATGCGAGCCAGCTTGTTCTTGTGTATTAGTCTGTGTCCTCTTATAACATCCTCTTCCTGACATTTTCAAGCTGAAAAAAATAATTATACAGAACAATTAAATTATTCAAAGTCACTTATTTTTCCAAGTGGGGTCATTGGCTCCCAGTGTGAGTTGCCCCTAATTCTGCTCCTCCTGGGGAATTGTACTTGAGCTGGGTGCATGGAGAGTGCCTTTTTCACCAATTTTCAATGCATTTTTTTTTGTTATGTATGTGCTGTGTGCTGGGAGAGGAGCTGAAGGGGGAGAAAAGACCAATTTGACTGGGAGTAGCACCCCATCCCTGCACAGGGGGAGATGGTCCATGGGCGGGAATCACACCACTTTGGTGGATCTCCTGTGGCATTGCAGAAAAGCTAACATTGACCCAGAACTCCTGGCTTGCTTGCTTTCTTACTCACCTGTGCATCTCAGACGATTGCTAATTGGAAATGTGGGTAGTAGCGTTTCTTTAAAACACACAACAAAACCCCAAAAAGCTCCCAGACCCAATGGCCCTTCCCTCTGTTAAGAAAACACACGTCAGAGTGAAATGTATGGTTAACCTTGCTTTTTCTCAGCTAAACTGCATACTTGCTGGTTGTCTGCCTATAGACCATGTCCAGCGTGAAAAATAAACCAGTTGTGCTGCCACTCTGATAGGCAGCAGTCCAGGTTCATCTCTGGGCAGATATTTACTGCTACATCTGGATTTACTTTGGCGTATTGTTAACCTCCTTTTTCCTTTCTACATTTGTTTTGTTTTTATTAAATTTCCCATCTGAGCCCTCTAGTCTGTATCTCTAATGTCAACAATTGCTTTTATCACAGATAATAACTTCCTTTTACAAAAGCTGTACCATCCTACATGCATTTCAAATTACATTTTACAGACAAGCATTGAAGTACAGTATTTGGCAGTTCATGCAATTGTATGTATTTATAGTAATCTAATTCTAAGGTATGTGGGCCAAGAAGTAAGTTGGTTGCCATTTTCTTAATCATGTATTTAGTTGACAATGTAGTTACTTCTACCAAAGCTTAATGAAGTTTGCATTGTGATATTGTGATGTTTATGAAGTAAATTGTGTGGTATGCTTAAGCATGCTATAAAACAGCTATAAAAATATAAATGGCTCCTTTAACTTACTACAATAGCTAAAATCTGAAATCGCTAGAGAGGATAAACGTCAATTCATACAGATAAATTGAAGAAGGAATCTGGACATCTCCAAATAAAGAAGACAGACGACTTCATTTTTATTAAGTAGGACCCAGAAATTGTGTCTTGTCTCTTTTACCAATATTACCACAGACTGTATGCGATTAATTTACTTTTTGGAGCTTCATCTCTCAGATGCAGTGTTTATAAGAAATTCTGAGACCTTCTCTTGGAAGGTACCAGACAAGGCCTTATTTATGTGTTGGTTCATTTTGGTTGGGAATTTAAGGTGACGTAGCCATTTCTGGCAATCCTCCTGTGGGTTTTCTTCCTCTGGAATAAAACTGCCTTATTGAAATGATCTGAATCCACTCCACTAACTTGTGTTTGCTTCTCTGGCACATAATACACTGAAGGAAGGCAGGATATCCATAATCCTCTGTTTAGATGTAGAATCTGTTAGCATGGACAGCTCAGGAGAGCAAGGAGCATTGCCTGAGGCGAGCATTTAATTTTCTTTCCAGTTAAACATAGCTGTGCCTACTTTCCTGCAGAGGAACAATTTCCTAGTGTCACTCACATGGGTCTGACTTGGCCCATACTTTTTTGGCATCTGCAGTGAGGTTTATTGTCTTCCCTAATTCCACTGCTCAGTAGAAAAGTTTCTCAGTGATAGCTCTTTTCTGAGATATTTTAATTACTAACTGTCTTCCTCATACCCTCTGCAAAGTACAGCTCTCTATTGCTAATGCAATAGAGCCTTTAAACAAAACCCCACCTAGCACTGAGGATCAGCCTGAGGTTCCCAGCTGAGCTTGGGAATCTGCTGCCTCGGCCTCCCTTGGCTCGCAGGCACTTTCCACAGCATCCCATCCTCAGCAGTCTCACACAGTCCTGCTCCATGTTGTCTGTGAGCTGACAGGACTTCGTCCATCAGATCATCACATTTAAGAGGCGCTTTGGCAGGCAGCTGTCGGATGCTGGAGGGAGCACGTCTGCAGCCAGCACATCTCCTCTGCTCGCATGGAGCTTGAACAGTTGAAGCTTGCAGTTCAAAAAATCATCTGGCTCTTGTATTTTCTCCCCTCAGTACTGTTACAAACTCTGCCCTTTCCCATGTGCTTTTTTTTTCACACAGACATTTTTCACATGCTTTCTTGGATCACCTCTGGAAACCTTCTTCACCTTCTTATCTACTTTGCTCTGTATCAGGTTCTCTGGGAACACTATGGTTTGTGAAATAGCTTGACATGAATAATGGTCCCGCTGGCTTTCAGGCTGAATCCTTTTGTTGACAGTATCTGGAGTATCCTTTGCTCTGATAACTAATTCCTTGTTGCTGTCTAGCACTGTACTCAGATCACTGCCCAAACATTAGACCCATTTGCCGCTGTATGCCATTCTTTGGGGACTCTGATCTTGAGCTTGACACAGTTTTATGCTTTGAATCCCTTTTCTGACTATTGCCTGGTAAATTTGAATTGCAGAACAAAAAGAAGAGTGAGAGTCAGTTCCAAGTCTCTGGGCAGTTTCCTGCTCTGAGCATCTTGTCTTGGATTTGATCCTGTCCTGCTCTCCAAAATGGGAAATAGCTCCACTCTGCCAGGGTGCATCTAGATGGCCCACTGGGAGCACAGGCGCCGAGGGTGCCCTGGTGTCATCTTTGAAAGGAGTGGGTCATGGAGGAGTAGGTCACAGAGGAGTGGGTCATGGAGGTACCACACAGCTTGTGAGCTCCTTTTCCACTTTCACACATGCTAGATTCATCACCCCACTGGCTGCACATCAAGCCCAGGCGCACACTGGTAATGCTAATGTCCTTGTACTCAGTGGACACAAGTCATGTTGTAGAGAAGGTTTGGTTTCACCAATGCCAGGTGGAAATGCTGCTCTTCAGAATTTCTGCCTCTTCCCCCCATCCTTTACACTCATTCCTGCCCTGTGTGTCTCCCCATCTGTGCTGTCTCACCGCTTTGGAGGTTGTGCTGTAAAGCCATTTGAGACCAGATCCAGCTTCAGAAAGTCAG
Source organism: Scolopax mira (assembly GCA_004320125.1). Lineage (NCBI taxonomy): Eukaryota > Metazoa > Chordata > Aves > Charadriiformes > Scolopacidae > Scolopax > Scolopax mira. The sequence goes on from BJBW01002017.1 coordinate 72,836, forward strand.
AAAAAATATTTTCTTACATTTTTAAAGCTGCATTGGCTCCTTAATCTGAATTAGAGCTTGCCACATGAATGCTGGCGCTGGCACAAAGTCAGAGGAAGTGCAATACGGCACTGGAATGGAAATGAGAAGTGGGAATGGATACCTCATTTGGGAAAACACACAGAGTTGATTTTGCTGCATGTTTTACATCATGAACCCACAGCCTGTGCCAGGCTGGTCTGCCCTCTCTCTTCTAAGGTGAAGAAAAGTCTCCATTCTCTTAGGAGCTTCCAGCCTTCCTGACCATGCCATGAAGCAGGATGTGAGGGTTTTTTTGACATCACTGGAAAAAAAATAAAATCTCCCCTCTGAAAGTGCTTTCTGCATTTCTTTTTCTGTGCTCTTTGAGGTCACGGGTCCAGATCCTGAGGTGTATGTTCTGCCTCAGCAACGTGTGAGGAGTTTATAAGAGGAGCAAACTCTCTGTTTTGCTGACGATCTTGGGGAAATGGGAGTGGACATCAGGCTGCTGCTCATTGTCAGAGACCTCATGGACCTCATGGGTTCCTCCCTGGGGTGTGCTCTGGATGGGAACAGCCTCTGTGTGTTTAGATTTTGCTTAAATAGACTCATAATAGATTTTTCAGGAGAAAACACTTGTTAATTAGAGGTGAAGCCAGAGATGGGCAGACTGGGAAAAGTCAGAGTTCTGGAAAATGTTTGTCAATTTAAGTCTGTCTAAAATTGTGTAAAATATGTGTGCGTGTAGGGCTAACTGGATGGTTTGTTTGAGGCTTCCAGAGCTCTCAATCCTGGTGTAACCAGGAGGTGTTCCTTTCAGGACAGTACTTGTCCTTTTCTGACCTACACATGGTGCTGTTAAGTGCCAGGACCTTGGCCACACTGCTGGCTAGGATTTTCCAGCCCTTTACTCTCTGAAACTCAGGTCAGAGCCTCCACATTACAGCCCAAGTGGTGGCAAGACCCTTTCTGTTGTATGTGTTTTAATAACAGTATGTTCATTTGACTTGGCTTAGGTGCTGTCCTGTCTCTTGACTGGTGCTGTGTTTGACAACACAGTTGATTCCCTTATCCTCTTGCCAGACCAGCTAAAAGATGCTCCTGAGGTTTGCAAGCAGCCAGGGAAAGATAACTATTTAGAGAGAAGTAGAGTAGCAACTGAAAAGGACTGAAGATTTTTAACAAATGTTTAATGAACCTACACCTAGTTTTTTGTATTTTTAGAATCTGTTAGGCATTTAGGAGATATATCGAGATATATATAAAGTTTATATATATATATATAAAGTTTATATATATATATATAAAGTTTAAATTGTGCTTGGTCTTTTCAGACACACATGAGAAAACCTTGTCTCTCAGCCTTTTATTGCACAATTTGCAGAGACCTGTCCTGTCTGAGGTAGTTGTCTCTGGCTAAAGAGCCTAAAAACACTGTCTCCTGGCACCTCCAGGAGCCTCTCATTTCATACAAAATCTGTTATGCTTGGGGATCCAAGTGCATGAGTTTAAAATCAGGCTTCCACAACTGAGTGGCAGAGGGGACACAAAGAGCCAAGAACATGGCTGAAGCAGTGTCACTTTGAACCCAGAGGGAATACTCATGACATTTGCTCAGTTTTAGGTTGGAATCAATCTGACACAGCTTGTCTGCCAGTCGTGATATCAGTTTAAGTTTTGTCTTAAAACAGTTCATTTATTCTACAGGTTAAAAACTCTTCAGCCAAGTTGTCTTCTTTATGGAAGCAAATTCTTGACACATCCTGATGATGGCAAAGAGACAAACCCTTTTCTGTTATGTTTTGTTTTGCTTTGTCACAAGAATGTTTAAGAAATTAAATTCCTGTCCCTAATGAGGAGCTAGTTTTCAAACATATCTCCTCCTATCTGAGAGCATTGTCCCTCAGGAATTGGAAAAAATGTTGTGTACACAGCAGAAGTTCAGAAACGATGCTCTTTTTGCTGCCTTTCCATGGCATTTTCACTGTGGGAGTTGAGTTAATATTTTCCTGCTGGAGTGCCCTGGTGAGCCTGGAAGAGCAAAGGCAAGGGCAGGCAGCAGTGATCCATAGGGCAGTGAGGGATTTTGCTGGCTGGGCATTTGGAGGTGTTAGAGGCACAGGCATAGGTGTACAGGACCCATTGGCCAGGTTGGTGTCTCTCACTGTAGCTCCTCAGAAGCTGGTGACAACCACCATCCCTTTGAAGGATCCACTGCTGCAGTCGTTACTGCTAACAGATTTCCACGCCAACTGGGCTCCACCTGTGCCTTCTAGGGGGTGTCACCATGTGAACTCCCCACCATTTCTTTGGGCCTGAGAGTCCTGTGGAGAAGGCAGTGGCATCCTCAGCATGGGGTTCGTGGTCACTCCTCTGATCAGGATTTGAGAGAGGTGAGCTCCATCTCCAGCCATCCATGGGAGTTGCTGGGGGCAAATCCTTCAGCTGGGGATTAGCAGAGACACCTCTCATGGGCTGTCAGTAAAACACTGTGTTAATGGTCTACAGGGTCCTCCACAGTGAGGCAACATTGGACACCAAGGTGTTTCCATGCCAGAAATGGCGCATGCTCATATTAAATTAGATGTCAACTTACTTCCAACTAAGAGACTCACTCAGGTCTTACTTCTGAACCAGAAGTGGGCTTGAATGCTTTTCTCACCATGGAGCAAGGCAGCACCAGGAGACATGTCTATTCTCCAAACCACTCAAAAACTGCTAATGGGGGTAGGAGCTGAGGTGGTAGAAAGTGCTGGACTTTGCCTCTGGATAACAGTTCCTGCGTGCACTGAGGGAGAAGATTGTGTGTCAAACTTGCCCTCCTGCTTTCATGAAAAATGCAGGAGGGACGCCAAAACATGAAGTGCTCTGTAAATAAAAGGCAAATAGATAAGATGGAGTTTTCTATGATCTCTCCAGAGCCACATTGTCTCATCTTCATCATTTAATTACAGATGTTAAGTTGAGTAAGTTGCCAAAGTAAACTGTCCTGAAACAGAACAAATATTCTGGGCACAGAAGCAGTCTTTTGATAAGGTTTTACACTTATCTGTGAAAAGAAATGTGAAGAGATTTTCTGGCAGCATTTGTAGTTTTTGTAAACTATGTGCACTTCTTTTGGGGTTTGTTTGCTGGCCTGGGTCTGCTATCTGTGTCTCAAGAGCCCTTAGCAATATTGTTATATTTTGACAGAGCCTTTATAACAGCCATAATGTAGTTGCTGTATTTCAAATCACCTTGCACATTAACTAAACAATCCAGAATGTATTTGTCACAGCTTACAAACATTTCTGTAAACAGTTGACTTAATTTCTGTTCACTCAAACCTGTATTCAACAACTTTCCTCATTATTTTTGTCTGAAACTCAGCTTGAAAGAATTGGTCTGAATTGGATGTTGGGGGAATAGGTTTGAAACTTTTTCCTGCTAGTTCATTAACCCAGTTTAATAGATTCCATGGGAGATGATTTTCTCTATGCAGTGGTTATTTAAGTAATACTTTCTATTTTTTCAAAATATTTATAAACCAGTAAGTTCCTCTGATATATTTATTGGTACCTTGGAGCAACTTATTGCACATATAATGGAGAGGAATGGATAAAGTTACGTCTACTATAAAACTAGGGTAGTTTTATTTGCACTTTAAATACTTTTGTGCAACTTCTGAAGCTGCTGTACAAAGGAGATGGTTGTGCTCTTGTACTTGTTTATCTTTACTTTGTTGTTAGTGAATTCTTTCTGGTGTCACGCTTTGTGCGTGGCTGAAAAAAGTCATTAGGATTAGAGTCAAACATTAACCTTGTGACCTTCTTGTTTATATACCTACTGTAAGTCTGTTCTGCTTGTATTTCTGCAGTTAGTAAAAGCAAACTTGTGTGCACAGTCCCTGGATGGCGGTGGGCAAACTGAACTGTTTGTCAAGATCACTGATAACACATCCCTTCAAACCCAAAGCTTCAAAGGCATGTCAGTGGCTGAGATTAACCGAGAAGGGGGCTTTTAAAATGTGTGTGTCTGACTCCTTTCAAAAACAGTATGCTGACAAAAATAGCATCTTAGCCCAAGGTAGTGATGCACAATGCAATGAATGGAAGATGAATGCACGTTTTAAGAACAGTCCAGCTTGGTAAATGAAGACAGGCTATAAAATTCAAGGAAAAAGAACACCTGTCCCTGTCACAATCCCCAAGACAATTTGCCTGGGTAAAAATGAAAAGGGATGGAAGCCCTAGGTAGTCCTGCTGTTTTTGCAAAGCTGTTGTTCTCACCGTTCCTCAGGCTTCTTGGAACATGTCCTGCTCTCTATGTGCGGGAGAGGGAGATCACCGACTGGTCTTAGGGTGGAAAATGTTTGAATGCAGCTACAGTGGGCAATGCCAAAGGATGGTGCCTTGGTTCCTCTATCTCCATGTGTAGGTGTCACGGTCTCCTGAAAAACAGTGAATTCAGAAGGTGATGAAGAGCTTTTAGACTTCCCCACTTTCACCAATAAATATCAATAGGAAAAACTCAATGTGCCCACAAAGCCGTGCTGCTGAGGGATGCTATTGGGGCAGGGGTTGGACACAGATGTTTCTGTGGGGCAGAGGACTGCAGAATGCTGAGGGGTTCCAGCCCCACTGCCAAAAGCTGGGGTGCTTCTCCCACTGCTCTCCCAAACAGCTCTGCTGGTTCCTCGGCTCTACAGCTGCAGTGACCAAACATCATGGTCAGGTCTGTCTCTTCTGGGAATCACTCTGGGGTCACTAATTCCCAGTGAATTCATCCGACACAACCGCCAAATTAACCTCCATTTCTGTTGCACTTGCAACTCAGCTGGCAGTGGGGAAAATGGAAGGAGAAAGAGGAAAACTCAGATCTCAGCTCGTCTAACATTTATTTTTATGCTGTGGCAGGCAGCACTGGATCATGCCCTGTCTTCCTAGAATGACCTTGCTCACTGGCTTGGATGTGGCCAGAGGAGACACTGGTGGTGGAGGCGTGTTCACCAGCCAGCAGCTCCTCGTTTGGGGATGTCCCACTTGGACCTGCTGGCAGCACGGCTCCTGCCTGGATGCTGCAGTTCAGTGTCACTGTGCACACCTTGACTAAGTACCTACAAACACAGGCTGCTCTTGCTGCACTTAATTTTATTGCTTGCACCAAATCATAGAATCATAGAATGGCTCAGGTTGGAAGGGACCTTAAAGATTGTCTAGTTTCAACACCCCTGCCATGGGCAGGGACACCTCCCAGTAGATCAGTCCCATCCAACCTGGCCTTGAACACTTCCAGGAACCTTATCTCTGTAAGAATGAAAGCTGGACTCCTCCTCTGCCTGTCTGTCATCCTGTGCTCAGAATAAGGATCGCTGCTGCTGGCAAGAAAGACATCTGCAAGGCTGGAGCAGCCAGCCAAATCCCACCAAACCTCCCTTCTTGCCTCTTCCCCTAAACTGTCCATCTGACTGGGCTACCCTTCCCTACGAGCTTGGCCACCTGGGTTGCAGCTGCCTTCTTCACAGGCCTCCCCTCCTGTCCCAAGGCAAATGCATCTCACTCTCCCCTTTTCCTCCCCTGGTTTGCACGCTCACATGTCAGCTGTGCCAGATTCAGAAGAGAGTATTTGCTTGCAGCAATGTCTTTATGAGAGCAGAGTGTTCTGTAATTCCATTATCAAGCGCATCATGTGTTTTGATCACATAGGAAATTAATTCAGTCCATCAGTGCATGTTTATTGTCAGTACAAATTGCAGCAAGACTTTTTTTTTTTTTAAAAAAATCCCTAATGAAGCACATTCTTTGTAAATTGGTACATTTTAAAATTGATAGACTATTTTCAGTCAGTGAAAGCCTCATCACTGTTAACTCCCCAAACACTTAACAAGCCTTGAGATACCATTGATGGAGAGGCAGATTCTGAACTTGTCCTTGGTGGATATGAAATACAGTTATCAATGCAGAAAGTGTTTGAGGAGGGCTTCTCTGTGAAAAAGTAGGGTCAAGCAGGGGTGACTTACTGGTAAAATATAATGTTTGTAAATAATTATTTGTTCTTTTCAGTGGATGAGGGATACTGTCTCTGATGTACAGCCTCCTTTCAAAATGCAGATAGACCCAAACCCAGCCTATTCTGACCTGGGAAGAGACATCAGAAAGCCAGGGAGATGTAAACTCAAATTTTTACTTCAGTGGAAACCAAGCAATGATTTTGTATTATTTCCTCATCCTATACGACCAGCTTCTGAGACATTCAGACCTTGTTTAATTTCTGCTCAATCCCCAGCAGATGTGAGAGTGACAGATGAATTACAAAAAAGAGAAGTCTTTAAGAGATGACAGATGGCTCTTAACTGTAGACAAATTTCTCAGGGATGCAAAACAAAAGGACAAAAGAGAACAAGGAGCCAGCCCTGAGTTAACTGATGTAAAATGGAAGGATGAGTGGGCTGTGCTTGGAGAGCCCACTGACATGCAGGGAGATGGAGAGGTGGAGGGGACAAAGAAAGAAGATTGCTGGAAACAGTGAGCCTTGCAAAACCCTGCCTATTATCTGTCCTTGTCTTGTCCTGTCCCACCAGGGTCCTCCTCCCTGTTCCACAGAGCTTACTTGGCCCATGCAAAATCTTCTGTCTTTACTGCTTACTGCTACTTAAGACTTAAATGGTTAACTCCAGTTCTGGGTCAGATGTTGACCCTCCCATTTAGAACATGAGAATACTTACTGCATAGAGAAAATGTTTAGATTATACAGGCAGAGCTTCTGTTTGTGTAAAAACAAGAAGAAAGTTAGTTAAAGAATGGCTGTTAATCATGGGAATGAGATAATGTATAGAGATAGTCTAGGGGTGTGTGTATACGTACCTTTGTGTGTAACCCCAAAGTAGCCCTCGGTTGGGATCAGAATCCTTTGTAATCTTATGATAACTTTATTGGAATAAGAAAACAAAGGTGAGTATTGTTTTCTAGCAATACTTTAGCATTGTAAAGTAAATACTTCAGCAAGTATTTACTAGCAGGAATACTATTACCATGGTTAATGAAACTGTAATCAGTAAATGGAGCCAGCAGCAAACATTGTTTGGTTCTTTTTTTCCTCGAAATGCCTAAATGCTCTAGTATGTATTTTCATCCCTCAACAAAAAATATCAATTTTTAAAGGTACAAAGTGCAAGGGGGCCCATGAGAGCCTGATTGTGTTGCAATCAACAAAAATCCTGTATAAAAAGTTAGTGGAAGGTATAAAACTTCTCTTCTGATATGGAGGTCTAACCTTTTTTAGGTGCTTTGAGGTGTTAAAAAGGAGCTTGAGTCTCAGAAATGCTAACTATTGAGAATATTTAGGGTATGTGGTAAGTGTCTGTCGTATGTTCCCAATAAGAGGGCTATTGAGTAATTGACCTCAACAAAAACTAACATCCTGTATTGGGCAGAAAGGCTGAGGGATGCAGACTGAAACACACAAATGGGACATCTCCACCACACTGCCCACGCATGGCCCCCCAGCCCCATTTCTGTTGCCATGATGGGCAGCCTCCTGCCCCCAGCAGCTTTCTGCCTGCTCAGGAGAAAAAGCCCGAAGAGGGTTTTCTCCAGCTTTCTAACATGGTAGCTGCGCTTGGAGGTGGCCTTGGAGAACATGCACCCAGGCTTTGTAGCGCTGCAGGAACCACCTCCAGGAACTGTCCATTTCAAATTTAATTTGAAGTTTCTCTCTCTCTTCCCCATCCTATCGCTGGGATGTTTTAAGGCCCTTTGGCTCTGCAGAACTTTCATGCCAAACCTGTGTTTTCTTGCATGGGTAATAGCTGGCTGTGGTTAAGTACAGCTATTTCCCCACAATTGTCCTAAGTGAATTTGGGGATGGGTGATGGTTCATGTGTTGTAACTTCAGACTTCTAACACAAGTGCTCTCTGGAGGACCAAACCTCTCTCTTTTGGCTCCAAAGGGAAATCAGGATCTTAAATGTAGGGGCTTTAACCTGCACTTGAATCGGATGTCTATGGTTGGTGGTTGGAGGAGCTCCCTCTGGGAGAAGTGTTCCAGACATCTCTAAACACATTCCCCTCTAGTGCAGCTTTAATTGCATGCAGAGAATTCAGTGCTACATATCAACTCATTAATGTTTTGGGGGAAGGAGAATAAACTTTGCAGCCAAGAGTAGTTTTCCTAAGTTTGTTTTCCCAGTGTAGCTCCCTGCATCCTTGCTCGTGTTTATGAAAAAGCATTTTTGTCTAGATGGAAAAACAAACCACAAGAGTTTTCTCATCTGTCATCCCCCTGTTTCTGCAAGTACACACATATCCTGGGTAAGAGCCCTGCTTGGGCACTGTCTGGGGTTCAATAACAGCGTCATGGGTCTGCAACGAGCAGTCACATACCACCAGGAGTAAGCAGTTGATGCAAACAGTTAACAAGTAACCCAGAGCATTGCTATGGCTTGTCCATGGCAAACCCACCACCCAGTTAAGTCTTTCTCCTAACTCGGGAGGGTTGATGCAAACTCTTAAATTGCTTGCAGTTAGTTCGTTAAAAAGTAAAGGTGGTTCCAAAAATGGTGATAACAAGGCCAAATTTCCCCCTGCTATACACAAGTCTTTCAAGTGGGATAGAGGAGCCATCACCATACTTTCCTTTTTGATTTCCATGATGAAGTTTACATCCCAGACCTTTAAATATATGCCTGGGAGACATCACATCACCATCACAAATAAAGATGCTTGTTTCTCTGAATCATGCTGGAAGGCTTGCAGGAGGTGCAGGCCCTCCTGTGCAATGGCTGGCCAAGGGATGACAATCCTTGTGCCTGTGGGACACACCTGGAGTGAGTGGTGGGGCCCCTCCAAGTAGGACTTGCAGGTTAGACTCAGCCAGTGCTCCAGGTGGCACAAAACCCCCGTGGATGTGTCCTTCACCTCACAGCTGGAGATGCGGGCAGGGGCTGTGGATGCACCAGGAGCTGGCTGATGCTGTGGCTGAGTGGAGAAAGCAGAACAGCGAGGAAGGGCTGGTGCTTAGACCAGAGCTGGACACCTCTTCCCTGAGGGACGTCTCACTGGGCAGCCCTGGGAACAACACCCTGGTTTTACACTGCACTGCTGGGTGAAACTCTTTTCTTGCTCCACACAACTCCTTTAGTGGCTTTCAGCAGTGGAGACCTTGAGTAGGAGGACAGAAACTGTGCAGAAGGTCTCTTTTTTATTTGCCAATCTCATACGTGCTAAACATATTTGGTCCATTGTAACCAGTATAGAGCTGATGAGCAGCAGTGCCCGTCCCACTGGTCAGTTTGGTCCTGTGTGACCCGCTCCTTTCCGTACCCTTTCTAAGACTCTGCAGTCTTAGAAAGAACACGTGCCTTGTTTTTTGGTACTCCTCATGCTTTAGAAGGAAAACTCTTTTAAGACTGAATATGCCAGTTGAATTCTAGAAGAATAATTTATACTGAAACAGAAGACGTGGGTAGAAAGAAACTCAGAAAATAAGCCCATTTTGGCTTGAAATTGTATTGTAAGTCGCTTCAAGTCAGAGGTTATTTTCTGGTCCAATTTCAAGTTATAGAACATGTTTTAAGGTGTCTTATTCTTGCAAAAATATTTCAAAGGCATTATTCAAATATGTCATGTAATTCTTTCAAGCAAATAGCACACGCATCTCTGTGTGATCACCAGAGGATGTTGCAGGAGGACATTTCTGAGTGCCAGACAGACATGTTATTTAATGTAATTTTTTTTTACTTTTAAAGCTAATTTACATTTCATGCTTTTGGCTTCTCAAGTACTGGAGGCAGAACTGGCTGTGTGCCTTTAGTTTTTCCAGACTATGGAGGAATTAAGAAACAAGTGAACAAAATGAAAAGAGCAGAAGGAGGAAATATCGATAACAAAAAAAACCGAAAAGGACATAGTATGCGCCAGGGTAAGGAAGGAGGGGGAAGCAACAGAGAGGGGGAGAAGGGAGGGGAGGTGGTGGCCTCCTTATCATGGGCAGGGGAAGCTGGGTGGCCAGACAGCCCTTCCAGCAGGAGGGAAACAGCCGCCTGTACTGGTGAAGAGCAGGTGAGGAGGGAGTCAGTGTGCTCCCTCAGGTATAAATATCTTTTTGTAGAATGATAAAATTCTTCTACCTCCTTCAGTCAAAAGAGCTTATGCCAGTTTGTGACCTTCTCACGGTCAATTCTGAACTTTCTAAACTTTCTTTCTGTACAGTTGCTGCTGAATTTTGCTGTTCCCCACTCGCACGGTTCCTGTGTTCTGTGATGATAGGTCCTTTTTCTGTGTTGGAGAGGCAGTGGTTCTGCCCTGCTGTGACCAGTCTCTGGGTCCATGGCACAGGGTGAAACTGGCCTCAGGGTTTCCTCTACCCGCTGTCTCTGGACACCTCCTGGCTGGGCCTGGCTTCCTCCCTGCAGTGTTCAGCAGACCTGCTGACAGGCTTTGCAGAAGGGGAAAGGAGCTGGAAAAATGTTGAGGAAGATCTGTGTGAATAGATGTGGGCTTCTGCTGTGCGAACAATCCTTGCAATGCTGGTCCATGGCTGCAGCTGCTGGAGAAGGCACTGGCAGCACTGCTGTGCCCCTTCGGACACGCCAACATCAGCAGAGTCTGCTCCCAGCACTGTCTGCAACTCCACAGCTCCAAAACAATAAGCCTTGTCCTGATGAAGGAACGATACCAACTTTCTCTGTTTTAATTACCCGGTCTTCTCCTTTGAGCCTCCAGCCCTGTAAGCCATGTGATGGAGTCAGAGTCCCAGCCTACTCCCAGCCTACTCCAAGAGTGGGCTGGAACTCCAACTTCTCTCAGAGAGAGAAGGAAAAGCTCTAGTCCACACGCTGTGAGGAACCAGGGACTGTAACAGGCAGCGTCGAAAGGAGAAGCCCCTGCTTATTTTGAAAAATGGTGTGAGAGCTTCAAAACACCCAGGAACTTCGGGTGTCTTGGTGTTAACAGGATTGTAATTCAATATGGGCACAGAAGGCACAATAATCATTAAGGGTCGGGACTCCTCTGGGATGCAGCAGTTCAGACACAAAGCTTTGAAACTACAGATAATTTGAGGCTCAAAGGGATGGCTGTAGGCGAAAGCTCAGAACAGCCTTTGAATTGTTGTCATCGCGCTTCCTGCATCCTTTGTGCCAAGTCTGAAGCTTTGGTGGTACATGAAAGAGCCACGTCCTGGCATCGCGCAGGGAGCTCCCATTTCAGTCTGTGGGACACATTTTCTGGGTGCAGAATTTACCACGATGGGAATGCTGGGCTGGGAGGGCTCACCACATACCCCTCCTCCCAGGAAGGACAGCTGTACCCAACGGATGCTCATCCACCAAAGCTCTGACCGGGCACCTTGGAGGTGCATCAGGAGAGGTCACTGCTGCCTCCTTCCCCAGCCATGCTCGGCACCAGCGTTGCACCACATCCCCTGTTTTCTGTCTAGCCTCTTCTCTTTCCTCACTTCTTTCTCTCTTTCTCTCCCCCGCTGTTCCTTGGTTTTTCATCAAATCTCAGAGGGACGTCCAGCGAGCAGTGCCGCCTCAGTGCCAGCGCATTGTGGTCTGAACTTTTAGAGCTCGCTGGAAAGATGATGGCTTGGGTTTGGCACCGGGGCTCCTGCGTTTTGCAGCCGTAAACACATGGAGCTGGGGGGGCCAGGAACATCTGCTGAGGGAAGGTGAGCACAGAGAGCAGGAGCCATCTCCAGGCTGCCCACCTGGGTGACGGCAGAGCTCCCCATCCACCCACCAGCACCCTTTGCAGCTACAGGATTGAAGCAGTAGGACACAGTTAACTGCTAGCAGGGACATGTCAACACATGGAAGCATTTATGCCCATTCTTTAAAAAAGCCCCAAACCCAAAAAACTCAACTCTCAGTTCACAAAGTAATACCAGATTTTTCCTATCGCAGTGTTTTTATTCAGGACATTTACAGTTAAAATGCTGCTGGAAGTCAGACAGGAAAATCAAATTGGAGATAACTCTAACTTAATTATGAAGGCAAAAATGCTTCTTTTGAAAACGTAAACATGTTATTCTATTTCCTTCTTACCGAGTCAAACTAATGTTCCATTATTTATATATATTTCTCCTTCTCACTGTGTCGTGATCTTTGGTTATTCTCCTGAAACTCACTGTCACCCAAAGAGGTATTTTCCTCTTTTTTCCTCTAAGTTATTACTCAGGCCTATAGACAAATGTTCAATTACCAGCTCTATTCCTTATTTTTGCCCTTTGAAACTGTTACTGAACTGAGTTTAAATGAAGATAACCAAATTAAGAGAATCTAAACCATGCAAATTTTCCCATATTCTGACAGGAGCTACAAAATATTTCTTTTGCCATTATCTAATTTTTAGCTTCTTTCATAAAGCAGTTTCATCTTAATCTTTTATTAGTAACACTGTTGGTCCACCCCAAGCCCTAAACTTTAAGGTTCTTGGTTTCCAAGAGGAAGGTCTCAGCAGGCATCACTGTAGTTTGAGCTGTGTGTCCTCTGCAGATCTGCTTTGCGACTCTGAGACATTCACTACCATTCTTCAGCAGAGGAGACCTGCAGGAATTCAAATGTTATTTAAAAAAAAAAACTTAATTACTTTTTCTCAGTGTAAGTCTTTCCCTTCCCTGCCAACCTCTTAGCAGACCTTCTTAATGACAAGCCAATCTGAAAAGGTTCAGATATGCTCCAGATCCATTTCACAAGTGCAGGATTTCTTAGAAAACTTCATCCTTTAGAGCCTGGGGAATGCAGCTGGAAAACTTATGAAGACATGGATTTCTTGTGGGATTTTTTGGGGTTTTCCCTTGGTCAGACAAGTGACATGAACAAACATTTCTCATTACAAGCTCTATGGAAGCTGTACCCACTCCTGGCAGAACCAAAACAGGCAGGAATGACTGAAAATGAGAAAAGCAAGAAAAATAAAGCTTAGGTGGATTCCATTGTTGTGGTACTTATTTTTGAATCTCTTTTATCTGCTCTAGCTCAAAGTTAGCAACATTTAAAATCGGATTTTTTTTTTCCTTGGAGTTTTTTAATCATAGTTTTCCTGGTAATTTCTGAAAGAATAAATCAAGTTATCTTTATTAATAAAATTGCACCCCTCGCTGCTGAAATAAATCAGATAATTCTCTGCCTTTGACCTGGGAAGTATTTCTGGAGCCAGTTCCCAAGACTTCAAAAAAGAAGACTAAAGATAATAAAAACATATGTCAACATCTTAGGCTTTCCTTCTACTGCTTCATTGCTACTTCAGTGATCAAAAGGAGAAAAGTCATTATTAATGTTTAATCTAGCTAATACTCTCATGGTATTCCAGTTTGACTTGGCTCCATTTACTCTGCTTGCTTTGCCTGGGGTAGGCTCATATTTGCCATGAATCCGTAGTTACAGAAAGAAAAATTATTTATTGTTTGTACTGATAATAATAAAGTGACACCAAAACATGATGAGGTAAAGAATTTCATTAAGCTGGACATGTTAGAAATAAAATGACGACTTGAGGAAAGAGACTAAGCAAGAGTGAGCCAGAGCCCAGCTACAGAGCTTTGATTTTTATATTATTTCAAAAGCAGCTCTGCTTTCAAAAAACACAAGCAGGGTTCAGCACAGCCATTGTTCTGGGAGGTATCTTTTAGTCTGGATTTGGATGCTTGTAGCTTATTTTGAAATACTGCAGCATTGTTTCTAATGGTGAGGTTGTGATTGTTCTAGGCTAGGAAAATCTCTTGTGGTTATGAAGTTCTGAACTGAAGAAATGGAAAGCTTTCCCAATTGAGTGTTATGAGGGATGGGCCCATGATGCCAAGGCTGCCTCTGACCCCTGAGAAATCCAGGAACGCGTGGTTCAGTATGCAGCGCTGGCCTTCACTTGAGCATGGAATGATTCAGCAGGATGTTCATGAGACATGAGATGAGATGGACCTTAATTTATCCCCTTAAAAGCACAGTCCAAACTACCATTCTGGACTGCCTGTATGTTCGGGTTAGTGAGGCTGGCACTTCTGAAAGACAATCCCACCCAGCTGGAATAGCCACTTGGGAAGGGCAGGGATGAACCACTTTCCAGAGGCTTTCTGTTTTCCTGGCTGGAGATGAAGCCTAGATAACTGGCTTGCTCAGGTAAGGATCAAAATGCATTTGCTTAATCTGCAACTGTCTTGGCTATGTGCACCTGAATAAATTACTTTTTTTTAAGAGGGGTATGTACATGTCAGTGCCTGACATTTTTGAAAATCAAGACATGAGATGCAATTTCACTATGAGGTGTCTGTGGTAGCACACTCTTGATAGCCTTGTTGATGGTCATGGCGAGATGGCCAATCCAGATGCCAGAGCCAGGTCAGTCTTGGTCAGAAATGACATTGTACTAGCACCAGGGAAGGATTTCTTTTCTCCGTGGGCCTGGAGATTAGCAGAAATGTATTGACTTCTTTCGTTTTTCAACGCTGCAAATGTTTTGAAATTGTGCCAGTTCTGTTCCCGCTCTTCGGTTTGCTTTTTCCCCTTAGTATTGGTCTGATATCACCTCTTCTTCCCTCCTTTCCCCCCGACCTTCTCTGGAAGCATAGGCACCAGCACCAGAGGCTGCACCCTGAGGGATGGACACACAGTGCTGCTCAGGATTAGGCCCCTGCCACGAAACAGCCTCACGGCTTCAGCATTTATTCTGCCACGTGAGACGATGCATCTGGCCTGAGCTGCAAAATACTTACACTGTTTTTGCTAAAATGAAGTGTAAAGGGAGCATGGGGAGGGAGCGCCTGCGCTCTCACGTTGGATTAAGCTAATAACCCCACACGCTGTTTAGGTATTTAGTGTGCTTGTGGCGCTTGTGATATTAACTAGAAGTCCAGACAGCAAAGCCTCAAGATTACATTTTGCACTTTAGCTAAGTATTTCATCAGAAATGTTCATAATCTCTCGATTAAGCACTTTAACAGCAGATTAGGTTCAACAATGGGGCTTTTGCAGCCGCAATCCTATCATAACTACAGCTGCAAGACTTGTGGCTGGGGGAAAACATTTCTTATTAACCCTTGCAGCAAAACTATTTAGGAGTTCAACTATACCATTAACACATTTTTCCAAAGTATTTTATTTTGAAACTATCTGAAATGACCACGGTATTTTAAATATGCAGTGCCCAGGCTCTGCTGCTGGGGGTCCCATGTCTATTCATTAAGAACAATAACTTACATATATTGGCAGACTTCTGTCTGAGGGAGTAGAAAGTGATGAGTCCAGAAGAAGTTATCATCAGTTCACGTAGCATCTTGCAGTTCCATAGGTTCTCAAAGTGGTGGAAAGGTCCAAGTCTCACTTGCTGGGCAGGAATTGGAGCTGCTTTCCGACTCAGAGAGGGGAGTAAGTCAGGAAAGCCTCAACTGGCACTGAGGGTCCTCAGCTTGGAGATGTTCTTCTGTGAGGAGGGCAGAAAATGCTGCTATAGGCTATACATTGATATATATATATATATCTTAAAACAGCCACAAACTGCCACTTATCACCACTGAAGCTTCAGTGACAGCCGTGGGTGACTCAGTGACTCTGTGCCAATGGTGTGGGACATCAGGAAAAGAGCAGGTAAAATGATCCAAAGTCTGCAAAAATGAGGTGGAGGAAGGATGAAATCAATTAGTGTTGTCCAGCCTCAAAAAGAGAAGAACTGTGGAATGGGAAATCATCTACTCTCCGTGCCCATGCTAGGTAAGACATACAGTAGACCTGAATTTCAGCAAGGAAGAGATAGCTTAGATGCTGGAGAATTTCAAAGCCAGGGTTGATGATGTTGGCTGGCTGTCAGGTATGAGTTGTTCCTGCCTTGAAGCAGAGGGTGGACTCAGTGAGGGCTCCTGAGCAAGCCCAGTGGCACCAAGCATGTACCCTGCTGGGCTGGTGCTTTGTCCCCATGCTGCTCTGACCCTGTAGCCTTAAAAATCAGCATAGACTCTCAAACCACTCTGATGAAATCAAGCACAAAAAGCAGTAGAAAGAAAAATGGATGCCTTAGAAAATTCCAGAAGTCACTGACACTTCTTATAGCATTTAACAGGCGACAGACCTAGATGTCAGAGAAATCAGGCATACTATGATTCTGTGATCCTTTTCCCAGAAAGTGTCAATATCACATTAAGAACCACTTCAGAATAAGGAAAGAAAAAAGAGGTATTTTTAAAAAGGAAACAACTTTCAAGCTATTTCTTTTACAGAACAGGGTTGCACATATGCTTCAGGATTTTTCGTAGGTCCATGTGGGGCTGAAAGAAATGACCTACTTTTTAGGAGGGCACAAGATTTTCTCCGTGCTATCTGACCTCAATTCTCAATGACCTTTTGAACTTGTAGTTATGTGTCACATTTGGTGTACTCCTTGACATTCTTTTTTTCCAGTATTTAAAAAAGTGGGAGGTGAAGTAATGTTAGCTAATGTCCTCGTTACAATGATCAAGAGACAGACAAACTTCATTAATGGATGGGCATCAGATTCATTTGCTGTCAGCATGCATGAGAGAAAAGATTTAATATTTCAAACCTTTAAACTCTACAAGAGAATGTATCATTAAAACATGGTTCACTGATCATGGAGTGCTTGGAGCTCTGTAGGCAGACTGTGGGTGTTTTAGACTATAGAGAATTGTCTGATATTATTAGTTTAAGCAGAACAACACTTACTGTGACTTGAACTGTTAACGCTTCCTTTTCCCTTTGTTTCCCTGTTCTGTTCTCCCTCCAGCATTGTTAGTGACAAAACAGGAGACCAGAAGCTGTAACCTGCTCCCTGTCTCTGGGTATTAATCAGTTTAGGGCAATAAATTTAGATATTTATCTGAAAATAAAGGAACCAACAAGAGCTATTGACATTAATTCCTCTCCTAGCTGCTGCTTTTGAGCTAACACCCAGCTTGGCTGCTGCTTGTTAAACAGCAGTGCAAAAAAACCACCAGATGATAAAAAAGAAATCTTATTACGTGGACAGGTCTTCAGCAAGTGGTCGAGTGATTTAGTTGGAGTGTTGTGCCTTGATGTGGCTAAAAGGAAAATAATGAAGCCAAGCAGGGGGTCAAGAGCAACGCGAAACAGTGATTAAAGCTGTTTATATCTCTTTGTTGGCATGGATACAATCAAATAAGCTCATTAGACATTCTGAATTGCAGAAACGTAGCTTAGAAAGCAGCCTGAAATAATATCTGCTATTGCACTTGTGCAGAGCTTCCCTCTGTGCTGCGCTAGGTAGTTTTAGCCTTCCAATATGCAATATGTTCTTTTAAAGGAATAAATGAAGTGAATGCAGATGTGTTCAAAGATTTTTAAGGAGTTCAGAGTGGACATGAATCTGATGTTAAACAAATGCACGTCAGATGTTAAGATATTAGGGGAAAAATACTGAAGGTTACTTTTAGGAAAAGTTAGTTGTTTTTAAATGGGGCCTGTTCAAGGTAACTTGAAGAAATGAGATCGTCCCCAAGCATGCTTGTGTGTGCTGAACTACTTATACCCCACTGGCAACCTGTCCCATAAGGGGTGCTAAATGAAACAAAACTTGGAGCTAATGTAGTCACTGTCCAAAGGTTTGCAAATTCTGCCCCAGGACCGCTGAAACACGAGGGAGGAGGCAGTGGTGTCCCTGTGCTGCTTAGCCAAACTGTGAAAGCTGAGGGCTTTTGTACTATATCCTTTAATTGCACTGTAAATGTTGTACTCTTAATTCTGCTTCCTCCTCTGCCCTTTGTATGTTCTGTGTGTAGGACTGGATCTAATTTGTGACTGGTTTTGGAGAGCTGGTGAGACTTTTGCCAGCAGTCATGTAAATGAGTAACTTTAAGGTTAAGCTATTGATTGTAAGGGCCATAAAGCTCAAACAGTGTGTTCTCTTCATTCATACTAAGCCTCTCATGCATCCGAGCTCACCAAGAATTAGTCTGGGGACTTTGCTGCTTGTTTCCTTTAATGATAGATGCAGGCCAACACAAATGCCAAAGATGGTTGTAAACCGTGCAGTTGTGCATCCTGGTAAAAGATGCTTTGTGTTTGAAGAACAGTAAGGGGATGTAAAGATGAAGATCAGGTATGCTGGATTCTGATGAATGGGGCTGTATCTAAGCCTGAGGAGAAGCCAAGAGACTTGCTGGGTTTCCTGCTGTGAAGTCTGGGGCTGTCTGCAAGTTGTGCAGAGTTTCAGAAGTGCCCACAGTGCTTTGGGAAAGGGCACCTGAGCTCACTGCCTTTTGACAGATTTACCTGCTCTATTTTAATTTCCCAGAGCTGATCTAAAACACAGATTGGAATTGGTTGTGAAAAGTGGTACTTACAAGGAATGCTGCATGGACTTCCTTTGACCACATCTAAGCTCTTATCCACCAAAGGAAAGCCACAATTTCAGGCTCTGCAGGAGTGTATTAAAACTGATTTTTGACTAACAGCTGCAAAGTGTTAAAAAAGGGAGGGATTTATATATACACACCTGAACAGAGCAGCTGTGTGCTGGACATATGACTTAAATCAGTCCCCTACAACAGCAAGACCTAAGACCTGTATCTCCTAGTACAGGCTGCCAGCTTGTTATTCTGGGTCAGGTTTTTCTCTCTCATGACCAGCAATGGTACAAAGCTAGCTTGAAATGCCATGTGATCTTCTACCTAACCAGTTTCCAGATTTTTTTAAATTAATCTTTTATTAAATATCTATGTGATTGTTAGACCTGGAAGGCAAATATGGCTGCAGGAACCGTGAGAGCATTTTCTCCTGCAGGATTTATGGAGACCAGAAACTTCTGCAGCTGTTGGTGCTCGAGCTCCAGCTGCCTTTCCATGACATAAGTCAAGATGATACTTAATAAAAGACTCATTTAAAGATGTTGAACCTAATCAAGGCTCATAAGCTCACTATGCCTGTAGGCAACCTGCACATCTGACTTCCTGAATCACCTACAGTGTCACAGTGTACAGACTGAGCAATGTCACAGTGGCCGATATCTATTCTTTCAGGTGGGACAAGCAGTCAAAAGGAGACAAACTCCACCTCTGTCAAAAATGGGTGATTCATGTGTTTCTTAGGCTTTGAGAAAATTTCCAAAGGGAAGCTTGGGACAGCTCCACTCAGTGGCAGAGCTTCTGCTGTGTGGAGCAGCCAAATCACACGGACAGGGCTCTTTTGCTAATCAGTACCCTGTGCCTGAAGTGGGATGCAGGCTGGTTCCAGTCTGGTGGCCAGACCTGCTGCATGTCCAGGAGAGCCAATTTCTGAGAGATCTGGGGGAGAGCTGGAATATTCTTCCCCAAGTATGGGGTGAGGAGCCTTAGGGAGCTGTGGAGACCCCAGAGCAGATCCTCCTTTCCCTCCCTTCTGTAGGATACAAATCCCTTTGGCAGCAGCAGTGTGGCACAAGTCTGTGCCTATCTGAGAAGCTGGATATGGAAAAACAGCAGTGAGTTATCTCGCCTTCTTGTAACATGTGTGTAAATTGGAGTTGCAAAGGTGACTCTTTCAGAAGCACAAAATACATCCATTTGAACAAAGAATGAAAAGGCCCAGTCTTGGTACAAGGAATATGGAAGAGCAGTGAAATGCCTTGGTTTGGCTGCGTCTGTGGATGAGTCTGCTGGTAATTATCGACTAGTTACTCCATCCCAATGAAGTCAAAGAAGTGCCACTTTGGGTTGGTGAAGTCTGCACTCCAGACCTGGCTTGGGGAAGGCAATGAGGTGGTTAGACTCCTGAAATGCATTGGTGACCCAGTCTAGTGTCTTGTAGAGGCATCATACAGGCAGGAGCAGGGACAGACAACCCGAATGAAAAAAGCACAATAAAGATAATGACCTGGGCTATGAAGACCCTGGAAACCAAACCTAAGTCTGTGAGGTTTCCAATTAATTCAGGCTCTTTCTTCAACTGATGTGGTAACTTGTTTCCCCACCATAACTCAGTTTGGATTTTCCTAAACTCGACAGTGTGGCTAATGTGGTCACAGATTTTATATGCTGCCGTAAGTGTACATATTTAATGCCTCAGCAATCAAATAAGGTTCTGCCAATCACGAGCACAACAGTGAGCTGTGTCACTGATGGCGTGTGCCAGTGCGCTGAGCACGGACACAGGGGCTGTGTTGGATGCTGCAGAAATAAAAGGGACCAGTTGGGAAAAAATGGAAGGATTGTGGGATACACAGGCTAAGCAGCATATGGAAACTGCTGTACTAAGACAGCTTTGCTTTGATGTGTGCTCCTTGTGTAATTACCATGTTAACTAGCTGACAGGAGAATGTTGCGGTCGGGAAATGGAATGACTCAAAAAATGTCATGGGTATCACTGGGAGAGCAACCGAACAATGGATGGGGTGGATGGGGATGCTGGAGGCATCCCAGCAGAGCGCCTGGAAAAGACTATACCCAGGAGGGACAGCCCAGTGACATGGGGCTGTCTCTGAGCAGAGCTGTGGGTGGTGGGGATGCAGCTGCTGCCCCTGCTTGGTGATGACCAGGTGAGTGTCTGCCACAAACCAGAGTCCACCCGGTCTCTTCCTGAGCATAGTTAGGAAATCCTCTATCCAGGAGTCAGGGCTGCATGAGAGGTGAGCTAACCCTGACTGGCTCCATGGTCCCTCAAGCATGACAGCACCTTTCTCTTCAGTATCACGAGCTTTGCAGGCTCAGGTCAAGGGGAAGAAGGCAGTGCTTATGGAGAGTTTTCACCCAGCCTTTCTGTCCTCAGGAGCAAAGAGGTGCCCTGGAGCCTTCCCTGCCCCGGGGTTGTGGGGTGGGCTGCCTTGGCATTGCATAAGTCCCATCCCTGCAGCCACTGCCCTCCACCTTAGTGCACCCCCATCAGGACTTGTCCTGCCTACTTTGGTCTACCCTGCATCTGGGAACAAGTAGTCCCTGCTTTTCTAACTAAAAATTTTGTGCCTATAGTTATTATTAGAAGTATATCTGATTCTTGCCAGAAATAAAAGTAATTACAAGCTTCAGGCTGGCACCTTTCTGTCTACCTCCTGCAAATATTTAAATCAGGATTTTGTTACCCAATGCTTTTGGTAATTAGTTGTTCAGTAGTATTTTTCCACTGCCCACACGTAGCTGTAGATTGCAAAGACCACATCTCCAAACCAGCGCCCAGAGGGGCAGATCTGAGCAATGCTGTTAATTCTGGTTTCAGTGCTGGGATTCTTTGGCAGATATTGTTTTGCTGCCTGAGCTACAAAGTGCTGGAAGAAGATGTGTTGTATGTGGGACTGTTCTAGTTTTTTTTTTTCTTTTGCACGACAACATTGGCACAGAGGACTTTGTCTTTTCAGGTTTTTTTTTGTTTTGTTTTCCTGTACACACACACACACACACGCACACGCACTTCTTTTTTAACTTGCTGTGAGAAGAAGTTTCATATGACTTTTTCATCTGACAGCCTCTGGCTGAAAATGGTTTTGGCCAGGGATTAATGGATAAACAATCAGTGGCAGAGATTTTTATATACATATTTTTAACATAGCTTTCCAACTGTTCTACAGCAGGGAAGAGTTTGCTTTGTCTTCTGATCTGTAGCCATCCATCTCTCTCTGTCCTCCCAGGCTGGCGGTGACCCAACAAAAGGATCGATGGCAACCTGGTTCCTGCTTGTGTGGGGTGGTACCTCCCTTAGATAGAGAAGCATTTCTGGAGGCTCTGCTCTGGTTCTGCTCCAGCACTCCCTGATCGTGAGGAAAAATATCCCTTCTTATTTTTAAAGAGTGTCTGCTTTGGCCACACAATCATGAATTGACTTCTCGTCTTGCCTTTGGGTGAAAGAGACTGTTCTTCTCATGCACTGATTCTTCTCTATTAAACATTTCACAGATGCCAATTAGGCTGTGCTTTGTTTCACCGTGCAAGGCCCAGGATGGGTGTTACCTCACCCTAACAGCAGTGATTATCTTTCATAACCCTCTGCTGCAGTATTTGCTTTCTAGGACATCTACACAGAGAGCAAGGGGGATGTGGCTGCTGTACAACTTCCTTGGCTAGTTTGAATGCCAGGTTGGAGACCTGGGGTCCTCACCTCATGTTCACCTACAGCAAAGCTGCACCTTGTGTGAAAAACATGCAAAGTGCAAGCTTGGTCTTATCTTGTGATCTAAAATGCCAGATGCAGCAGCCACAGAGAAGTGGGCCTCCAAACATGGCCCTGCCAAAAGTGTCCAGCTCATCCCAGGTACATGAACATGACATGATGAATGAGAGCTCCACCTCCTAATAACCATATTCCATAGTGTGCTGACTCTCACATTGGAATACAGAGATTTTGCAAATGTTAGACTTTATATCTCTCACCTTCCCCTCAGAGGGAAATGCATTAAAAAAAATCATCCTGCAGATCCACAAGAAGATGTGAATAACATAGCTTGGCAGCAAAGCACTTCAAGAAATGAAAGCTCTGAGAACCCTTGCCAGCTCCTGAGTTATTTCTAACGTGGTTTCCATCATAGTGTGGAAAAGGTTTTGGCAAGGCAGCTCTCAACAGGAGCTGAATTCAACAGGCAGAGGCTGCCAGGCAGTGACAGTGGGTCACTTGGCACCCTCAGAGCAAAGCACAAAGTGTGGTATGTGGAGTCCATACGCCAACTATGGAGAGAGGAATGGGCTGTAGAAGCAGTGCAAGAAAGGGCAGGTGGGACAGAATAACAGGACAAAGTTAACTAGATTTCTGGTCTTCCCAAGCACCTGCTAGTCTCTGCCATGTTCTTTCTTCTGCAACTGGTCTTGTTTTTTCTTTCCAGGAAGCCACCAACTGCCTGTATAATATTGTATATAAAGTTTTGAAGCACTCGTGGGAAGGCAGGGGGAAGAGAAGGCTTTGGTAATCCTTAGAGGACTAGTGGAGCTGTGATGGATGGTATATTTATTCAAACAGTTTTATATTTGCTTAAGAAAACCTGCTTTTCCTCAGAATGGCCACTAAAGGAACTATTAACAATAAAAGTCCAAGGAGGCTGTGCAACTTTCTTTCCTAATGATCCCTAATGGGCAGTGTGCACTTTCCAGCCTCTAGTTAACCCCACCAGGATAGGAAATGCAATAAAATTATAATTTTAAGTCCTATAGTTCATTAAAATGGTAGAGCTTTTGGATTAATTTTAGAATTTCAGGGTGCAATTGAGACCCCCAAATGAGATGCTTCAAAGCACAGCAGTTGGAAAAGCTGCTAAAGAAACAAACACACTATTTTTATTGTCTAATAGTGACAATTTTCTACACCTAGTCAATTTATTCTTCCTCCTAATATCCTAGTTCTGAAACTCACAGGTCTTATATTTACCTCCTCCTACAATAGGCTGTAATTAGCAACTTAGGTATGTTTGAAGCTTTCTTTAAAACAGAATGGCTTTTTGTGAAAGGATCCTGAAAGCAGCGTCTGCTGGTTGGATATATTGGTCTTATTTTACTCTGTCTCACGTCAAGGCTCTGTTATCTTTGATTAATGCTGCAGCTGATGCGCGTGGGTCTGTTCGCTCTGCTGAGCATGGGCAGCTGGCAGAGCTTCTCTTCGACAGCGTAATTAACTTTTCACTTCACTTTGGATCCTCATCTGAGCCTGCCCAACGCTGCCAGCACCTGCTCAAGGACACTGGGCTCTGCCACAGCCCGGGGGGTCTCGCTGGTATCCCATGCCCTCAGCCCTCCTGCAGAGGTCCCTCTGCTGCTCCCCTTTCTCCTTGCTGCCCAGGGCACACCAACTGGCAGGACAACTCATCCAAAGGGCAAGCTTGGAGCATAAAATATCCAAGAAAACCCTCATCTCAGTTTTGCAAACGCTGTGCTGGCACTTGCGCAGCCAGGGGACAGCAGTGGGCTTGTCCCACTGTCCCAACCTGCCAGCCCTGGTCCCTGGTGAAGGAGGAGACACGGCCACTGGCAGCTCCGGCACATGACCCACCAAAAAGCAGTTTTTCCTCTGCCCGGAACGAGTGACCTGTATGAACAGGCCAAAAAGGGACTGACCAGTCTTGAATTTCAGCTGTCAGCTGACTGCAGTGAACTGCTTGCAAGGGGTACAGCGGCCAAGAATTACTCATGGAAATAATTCCACAATCAGCTTTGAATAACTATAGGAAAACTGTAAACTGTTCAAACAACTCAGAAGAAGGACCTTATGACATGCTATCAACTCAGCTTCTGCCCAGGGCTTCATTTCATGCCTTAATTACTGTAATTTCCAGCTCTGTGGCCTCGATGTCTCCAAATGTGCCCAAAGAGAGGGATGGCCTCATGCTTTTGTTTTCCAAAGTGCTCTTTGGCTCCCACCTAACTACCACTGTCTTCTTAAGCTTTGTCTGTGTCGCAAACCACACGTGTGTGTGCACTGCTGCTGCACCCGGGTTTGAACCCATCAGCTTGCACAAGGGGGGCCCAACTAACTGCAGGAGCATCGCTCGGGAGGGCAGCTGAGTTCAGCATCTCACACTGCCCTCTCCATTCCTGCATTTCACTGCACGAGCAATGTGGGATCTTGCCAATGCAAAAGCAGCTCAGCTGTCTTCAGACACAGGATGGTGGTGCAGATGTCAGCTGTGGATGGAGCAAAGCAAACTTCATGTCTGCCTCCATAAGGCTATCTACTGCTTTGCCCTATATTGTCTTTCAGCCCCCATTTCCCATCCTCAAATCCACCCCACACCTGCCATCACCTTGGTTTCTCTTTGTACCCTTTGTATGCATGCTTCTTTGTGCTCCCACCAGCCCTGGTGATCTCTCAGAGGTCCCCTGGCAAAACCACAAAGTACCTCCCCCTCCCCTGCTTCAAATCCTCCTTCCACACCAACATTTGAGGGGAAGGTCCCATAGTGGTAGGCTGGTGAGGACACCTTCCTCCTAGAGCTAAGCAAGGTTGCATGAGCCAGCTGTCACATGTCACCAAATTCTCCTTAACATCCCACCGCAGAGCTGCCCCCTGCATGGGGAGAGGGCTGTGTTACCTCAGTAGCTCTGCTGTTTTCTTGAGAAACCCTGTGGGGAAATACCCCAGTGGTCTTCTGGGATGGGGTGCTTCTTTTATACCACTGTTTCTCTTGGTCTGTACCTCAGGGTGTGTTGAGTAGGTTAAAAGTTGTTTTAACTTGTATGGGGAAAAACCCTACTTGGGCCAGCTTTTGGGGAAAGCTAACCTTGAAGTTACCTCACACCAGCCGTAAAACAGTTAGAGGCTGACTGAAAACTGAAGTACTCTTGTTAAGAGTGTCTAAATCCATTTGCCAGACCTGTACGCCATCAGATGTCAGAGTATCCTGAGATTTAGCTTCGAGTGCCCCCTTTCCCCTCTTAAATGTCATATAATCTACGCAAGACAAGAGGTACTATTATGAGGGTGGTTTGACCTGCTGCGTTAAAACACAGATCGTAGCTGAGGAATTTCTGTATGAAGCCTATAACCTCTGGCTGAACCAGACCGTGCCTTTCCGAAAGGAATCCAAGCTTTTGCTGAAAGACCCCCCAGCCCACACAGTCCACATCCGCTCTAGGTACGCTGTTGAAATACTCATCTGTACGCTCTCTGTGTTTGTGTATTTAAAAACAAAAGCCACCAAAGATACTTTTGGCCAGATTTCCTGTGGGGGACTTCAGTATACAAAGTGCCAGTTACATGCTTAAGACCTGCACGTGCTGGTGCTTCCAAAGCAGTGATCCATTGCTTCCTAAGCTTGTCAGTGCTTATGTTTTTTACTGGTGGAGGAGGTCCACACAAATGAGCCCTCGTATCATAGGCAACAGGCTGGTCAGGCTCACATCCAAGCCCCGGCAAATCCGTCCACCATGTATTTCCCTGCCCATCTCATGTCTGGAGTTGCTTGAAACACGTGATTGTACACAAACATGGAGATCCCACTTCTTCCTTCCTGCTGTCTGGTAGCACAGTAATGTCCCCTTTGGAAGTGTGGGAGGCCAGGTTGGAGCTCTTCTCCTACCTCACATAGAGCAGAGGGTTTGAGTTATGATCTCTTAGAGATGCCCTAACCACAGGATTTTTAGAGATGCTTCCATAACTCTTCCCAGTTAAACATTCATGGGCAAGAACGTATTAGGAATTCCCCTAATACTCAACACCTCATACAAAGTAGAGCTGGTTAACTGGGAGAGAATGAGTTGCACGTTGCAGAACACTATGTCACTGCAGTGAACCTAACCCTACTCTCAACTTGAATTTAAACCAAATTCCAGCTACTGTCTTTCATCATATTTCTGATGTCCAGATTAAAGAGCAATTAACTGCTTACTTTTAACCTCGTGTAAGTATGTGTCCTGCAGTTCTCTGGTTGCTTTAATCTGACAAATGCAAGTCAGAGCTCTCTGTCCTCCAGATCTGATGGTTGACCTTTGGTGCCTCAGCACTGGTGTTGTAGGTCTTGCAGTGACCTGATCTCAACACAACGAAAGGATTGTTCCTCAGCCAGATTGGTTCTCCACTCACTCATAACACAGCTGTACAAAGAACAAAGGTGAGGGGAGGGACCAGAGGAGTGGGGAGGAGAGGGCATCGAAAGTCTTGTCTGACTCTTCCAGTGGCAGTAAAGACTCCTCTAGGGTGATGACAGACTTGTGTTCCTCAGTGGACCTGTCTGAGAGATTCCCCAAACTCCCATGAACACTCTAGTGGATGAAATTCAGGCCAAACACAAATTAGTTGAAATGGAAAAACACTGAAGTTCTGAGGCAGAGCTGGGCAAGTTTGGCAGGGTTAGACCCACATTTCTTTGGTGCATGGCAGTGTTGAAGGACATGCTTACAGTACAGCTAAAGAGAAATCTTAGCTTTGCTTTAACTGCATTAACATGCAAACTGCAGATCACTGTGGGGCTGCCCATGAGTTGCACTACCTCTGGCTTCTTAAATACTTCTCTGGAAAGGAGAGGAATGATCATTCATTCTTCTTTTGAGGACAGCTAGAAACATTCTGAGATGCTGTATGAAAACAAGCAAAACACGAAACACTTATTTTTACTCCTGTGGCTATTACAAGGAGAAGAACTGCTGCAAGGACATTTTGTGAAGGATTTTCATTGGTCTTTTCTGGTGCTTTTCAGTGATGGATTGACTTGGGCTTGCCCTGTGATGTACTGAATTGTCCTGGTGCACCTGGTAAGGCTGAACACCTACTGCTTTATTTCGTTCTTCACTGCTGTCCCACCTGTCATCTACCACTACTACAGATCTTTGGAAGTTATTTCTGACAAGGTCATATCTGGGGATATGGGGGTCTGGGGACAGATAGAAAGAGACGACTTGTTACGAAATTCAGATTTGTTGAAATCTTAGGTTTTCTAGAGTTCTTCCCATCTTCCCAAAACCTTTCCAGTTGGAGCAGCAGCAATAATCTCTGTGGAACCAGGAAGGATATCCTGCCTGCCTGTTAAGATGTACCATGCTGCTTGATTCGTGTCCATGAAAGAGAGGAATATCTCCTTCAGGAGTCTTTACAGAGGAGTCTATTGCAGAGAGGAGTATTTGTTGCTATTCTAGAGTTATGCTGCTCCAGTGTTCTGAAGGGCTGTAGGTAAACTTGTAGCGGTTTGAGTCCTCCTTTGCTGCAGCAGTCCAAATAATGGTATAAATCTGTAGAGACAAGAGGATGTGGTTAAAAATTTCAGGGGACTGGTCTAATATCTTGCTGCAAACAGAAGGCACGCTCACACTGTCGCCCCTGGTTGTGAGAGCCCTCTGGCTCTGGCTTGTCTGACAGCTTGGTGAGCTGATGCAATGTGCCATCTGCTAGAAAACTAACTCAGCAGAAGGAATTGATTAGTTTTCTGCTGGACTAGTGAGCTGGACTGGTCCTGCTGTGACCTGGTGAGTTCTGCAGAGGGTGCATGAGGAGCAGAAGTAGTAGGTGCTGGAGGAGGAGTGGTGGTGGGAGAAGGCTCACCCATGCTTTTTCTAGAGGTAGCCAGGCACAGGGCTTGTACAGTCGTCAAAGGCCACAGAGAGGCCTTGCTTCTTGGTTATTGCAAAGAGATGGCACATTCTGGAATAACCTACTTGCTGCAAAAAGCAAACACAGCCTCCTCTAAAAGTTTTATTTTTCCAATTTACTACTGAAGCTCGGAAGCAACAGCCACACAAATGTAGTTGGGTCACAAAGAGGAAGTTCTTGAGCAATGTAACCAGCTGGGGTTCATGAAGGTGCTTTGCAAACCCAGGTCATGTAACATGCTGCCAATGTGTGGCTCAGTAACTTCAGTAGGAATTAATTTTCTTTTGGATTATTGTGGGACAGGATAATTCTGATTTATTACCAGCTGGTTGCATTTCTTCTTTTAGGATCATTTTTTTAGGTACCTGCACATCATTCAGATTCCTACATGAAGCAATTAATTCTTTGATTATTTTTTTTTAACTCCACCCCAGTGAGATGAACTTTTCTATTGTCTACCCCTCACCCTCAAATCAGTTCATCTTGATAAAATCAGCAAACCAACTACATCCAACATCTGCAATATCTGCACTTTATTAGGTCACCCAAAGTAGTGGATAATAAAGTTAGAGAGCTGTGTTTAGCTGAGACCACATGCTGAGTTTCCCTCCAGAGTAAGTCTCTGCAGTGGAGCTATAAATCCCCGGACATAGCATAGAAGTGCTAATGGACCCTCAGTTTCAGTGCCACTACCAGGCAATAATATCTGTAATAGCAGCTAACAAAGATACAACCAACCAAGCTCTTCAGGGTTCAGCAACTGCTCCCAGGGTTGGAGCAGAGCTCATTTATTTTCTTCTCTTCATTCCACTAGAGCAGCTCCAAGCCGTGACAGCACATGGGGATAATTGAAGTAAAAGTGCTCAACCCTGACTGCCCAATCTTCTCATAAAACAATCCCAGGATTGTTCTGGGGACCGTTGGCACAACAAACCTTGCACCGCAAATTCTGCTCCATAATTAGCAAGCAGTTGCTGTCATGGCTGTCAGATGGGTTTATGTGACGAAGTGAATAGAACAACAATTGACTGTCTTCCCTTGCAACCAAGGAGAAGAAACCGCTTTGAGTGAAGCTGACAATTATGTAAAAGGAACTAAATGAATTTGGCTTACGGTTCACACTTACCCCTCACAGATGGAAGGCAGGACCTCTGAGGCCCGTTTCTGAGTCCTTGCCCCTTTGTACCTGACTAGTCACTGGCTAAGTGCCTAATGAGGCTCAGAGGAAACAAAACCAGTACTGAGGGCTTTTTATTGTCTTTCTTGTC
The DNA here is from genome assembly GCA_004320125.1 of Scolopax mira. Lineage (NCBI taxonomy): Eukaryota > Metazoa > Chordata > Aves > Charadriiformes > Scolopacidae > Scolopax > Scolopax mira. The sequence goes on from BJBW01002017.1 coordinate 102,011, forward strand.
TTTATAGAGCAGGGAATTACCATGTGGTTCGCATCCAAGTTCAAAATCTGATCTTATCACCCAAAGTTGATGACAGACACAACTGGGCTTTTACAAGAACAGAAAGACTAGTCATACTGTGAGTTGGACAGCAAAGATAGGTAGAAAACTGAGGAAGAAGCTTTGGAATTTTGGGGTATTCCGTTTACACATATGCCTTTCCAAGCTATCTATACACAAGGCAGTCGTGTTAGGCGTTTCTCACCCACCCACAAGTGGTGGTGGTGGAAGCAGCAATGTTGAGAGGAGTCTGGGTATCTGCTAACATCTTACCGTTAGTAATTTCTTATCTTGTCTACAGCAAGCCTCATGAGGAACACAGAAACGGACTTTCTGTGGGCCGTAACAACTGCAGCTGCTGCTGGAATTGATTGAGAGGTTTAGAGAATAGGAAGTCTTAGAGATTAATACATGCTAATCCTGATCCTGATCTCATTGCAGTAGGAAAGCACTTAAGACCAGGGATGAGCAAACTGGGCTACTTCCTACATTCAGAATGAGATTTAAAATCATAGAATCATTTAGATCATTAATCATAGAATTCTTTCTTTTGCTCTGCAATACATGGGATGTCACTCAGAAAATGGTGTCCCAGTACAATATGACATGTGGGAGCACGCTCATGGCCTATAGAATTTCCTGAGGACCAAAGAGCTCCTGTCACCTATGCCCAGGCAGTTTCTCTGCACATCCCAGACTCACCAGGAATAAATAGACAGAGCGCTGCTGCCCAGGGACCCCGGTGAATCCTGACATGATGAAAACTGCCTGATTAAACTGGTAAAGGCAGAATTTGGAATGTGTAAAAGAAATGAGCTGGGGATGCAGGCTGAAGCATAGAGATGCAAGAGCTGCTTTTTCTTTGCTGCCACCCAAATCTGCCCTTTTGTATAGCCCTGGACGGGGAGGATGCCTGAATGGGGCATCAAAGAGCTTCAGTGCTCTCCTCTCTCTTGTGCAGGAGAGGTGTATGTAAAATCCAGGCACCTGTGTAGGGCATCCCAGCTCTTAGGGACTCTCCTTCCCCAGCACTCCTCGTGGTAAATGCTTCCCTTTCTCAGAGTCTTCCTGACTTCTGGGCTGCTTGCTGGTTACAGCAGTATCCTTCTCCTTCAGGAAGCTTTGTCTAGTTTATCATTAAAAGTTACTCAATTTCTCACTAGATAGTTAAGATCTGGTTGAGGATATCATGGAACCTAGACTGTGCTAGCTTTATGTTTTCGTCCTTTTGCATTTCTTGAGGAGCTGGTGTGAAGACCCTCAGATCCTACCTGTCAGGCAGGGTGTCTATGGCAAGGTTATAAGCATGTTCCACAAAATAAGCACCTCATATATCTGCAGACGTGTAATCTTGCCCTCTTCTTATACACCATCCTTCCTGTGTCTTTGTTGATTCTACTGTAAAGCTAACCAAAACAGATTTATCCTCTGAACACATTGAATCTGTAAGATAAATCTTTGAAATACCTGTTTATAAAAAACGGGTGAATTCAGGTCCAAATATTTGGGTGAAATCCCAGATCTTTTAGTGTAAAATTCAGTTATCTCCATTCCAGCTGTATCTGTCTCTTTCAAAGTGCCACGACCTTTTTTTAACTGTAAAATTAGCTCATTATAAGTTGCAGTTTTCAAAACGGGCTGCAGATCTTGGAGCTGAAACTGTGTCAAATATTGAAGGGTTTGGCTTCTTTAAACTGTAAGTGTTTTAAAGGGAGGGAGAAGAGAGGATTGTACTTGAGAAATATTTTCATGTAATGCAAAAAACCAGCTGGCAGACGCGGCTGACTCTGTTCTGCGAATTTATAGAAGCTTTTACCAGAAACTTTCATAAAAGGAAAACCCAAGAGGACCTGAGGAAGGGGGGCTACAAATGGTGTTTGTCTTTTCTGCAAGTGAGAGCTAATACACACCAGCTCCCCTGAGGTACTGGTACAGTGAAGAGAAGACACATTAGTTTTGTCATGGGGTAAATTCACTGAGAGGTTTAGGGCTGACCCATTAAATGTATCTCGTGATAAATGAAAGTGCTTTTATTTTCCCTGTTTACTTCGACTTCGTTAACAGGCGTTAGCTGCCCCAAGGCAAAAAAAGCAACTTTTGCACTGAAGACAAGCCAGAGGGTCCTGCTGAATTCGCTAGAGAATAGAATGTGACACACTGTTTACTTTCTCTTCCAAATGCATTATTTATATGAATGTTGTAGCAATTATGTGATTATACAGAAGTTAATGCACAACAATAAACCAAAGGATCATCAAAGAAATGCTAATGGCAGGGAATGGTTTTTGTTTAAATTGTGGATTCACATTTCTTTTTCCCTTTTCCTTGAGGGCTACAAGAAGAGAAGATTTGCAAACCTAATAAAAGATTCTGCAAATGTCAATTCTTTGACTATAGGAAAGGAAATTAAATCCATGTTCCTGTCTCTCTGTCTCTCCCACCTCCCTTGAAATATGAACAGTTTCAGAAAATGGACTCATTTATTTCACCTTTTTGTTTTGGCCTAAATGGTTATGTGGAGCATAACAAGACTGATTATGTGGCTCTGGGGCTAGGGCCAAGGGCCCAGGGACTGGGTGAGTTTCTCCTTAATCTGTCTGAGGAGAGTGAAGGGCTTGAGGAGGACTGTACAGATCCTGCAGGTCAACACTTGGTGACACAGATGGTGTTGGCAACAGGAATTCGACTTTTACAGCCATGGGCCTCTCTTTGAGAACTGGATACTGCTAGGAAGAGATGAGATCCACTTAACTAAGCAGGGCAAAACATCTTTGCCAACAGGCTGGCCAACCTGGAGAGTAGACATTGGCAGAAACAATGGCAGAAAAGGGAGATGGCAACTCACAAAGAAGTGGTGTACGTGCCAGGCCAGGATTTCAAATAAAGGGCGCAGGGTGGAGCGGACAAGAGAGACCTCAAAGCCAATAAATGAGACAGAGGGGAGCCCACACAGATATCTGCACACAGATCAAGTCCTTTTTCTGGTGAAAAATATCCCTATGTACCAGGTCAGGATGGTGGCCAGCCAGCTCAAAAGCAGCTTTGTAGAAGAGACTGTGTCAGTTCTGATGGACACCAAGTTTAACATGAATTACCAAATTGCCCTTTTGGCAAAGGTGGCTAATGGTATTCTGGGCTGCATTAGGAAGCACATCAATAGCAGGTCAGGGGATGTGATCCTTCTCCACTCCCCAGATCTGGTGAGACATGTCTGAAGTACTATGTCCAGTTCTGGGTTCCCCAGTAAAAGAGAGATATGGACATACTGGAGAGAGTCCAGTGAAAGGCCATAAGGATGATTAAGGGACTGGAGCACCTGCCATATGAGGGGAGGCTGAGAGAGGTGGGAGTGTTCAGCTTGGAGACCAGAAAACTCAGAGTGATCTTACTCAGGTTTATAAATACCTGATGGGAGGGAATGAAGAAGATGGAGCCATGCTAGTTCCATGGTGCCCAGTGACAGTGCAGAAGGCCACTTACAAAAGAAAAACTATTCTACTGTAGGTATGGTTAAAGGAAGAACAGAATTTGATGTACCACAAATTTACCAGATGCTTTTAGCTATGATCTGTAGAGTAGTAGTACAAAGCCTTTCTGTTGATGTTCAATAAAACAATTTTCAGAAATTTTAATTCACTCTAAGCAAGGACTTGAGACAGTGCAAGCTGGCGTTGTCAGAGCTGCTTTTTTAATTCATGAAGGTTTATTTGATCTGCTGAACATTATTGAAGATATGCAATGTTCTCACAGTAAAAGATCTTATTTAACTTCAGCATTGAATATGTGTTTTATGAAGGGAAAGTATGAATTATTAATTGAAAAGTTGCAAAACTTTAAAATTTCTTTCCAAAGGCTTGCCAGTCTAAAAAGAAAACCTGAAGAATTGAATGATTATTATGCAAGAAAATCTTCTCAACAAGAAGAAATGCTTGTGAAGTGCTAGAGGAACCAATGACACAATAGTAAATCACTGACCAAATAGAAAGAGTCTGATCATGCATCTCTAGCTCTTAAAAGCAGGTGCAAATACCTTTTACTTCCTTAAATTGGCTACTAGCTCTATGTCCTACTCAGTTGTCGAATGAAATTTGTAAATCTCTTTGAAATTTTAGACAATGTTTATTTAAAATAAAAATTTCAGATTGGACAGACATGACCTGATACTTTTCCTTTAATCATTCTATTGGCATATTATTTACAGTTATGCTATACAAAGTTTTGAGTTCAGAAACCTGCAAAGTGAATCGGGTTTACCTTTGTGCAAATCAGTTAGGATGTGTTTCTTTTCTTCCCTCCTGCCTCCCCTTCGAATATTGTATTTGATGCTCTTTTCCCATTGAACAGCAGCTCATTAAGGGTTTACTGGTAGAAACACTCTCTGTACTGGTAGAAATACTCTCTATTAAAAGAACACGGATCTCCCACGTTGTGGCCAAGCGTTTGCATGTATCCCTTAGAATCAGCAGCATAATAAAGCAAGCTGTACAGACCTTTTTTAGAATCAATCCTGCCTGCTGGTCCTTTAGCTGACGCAGTAGGCTACGAAACATCCAGGAAACCCAGCTTTGCATCCCAAACCCTCCTGCTCATGGCTGGTGCCTGCTTGATAACGTGTTGCATTGAGGTGCTGAGCATGGGCACGGTGGGAGATAAAGTAAGAGCTTTCTGGAAGTTGGTGGGACTCTGACTTGAAATCAGTGACAAGTGATCAGTCTGGAAATGCGCCTGCTGCCTGGTGGGTGGTGGGAATGACTGTGATGTCTTTGAAAGCATGGTTTGATTCCAGACCTTTTCCAGTCACCAGGCTGGGGACCCCCAGAGTACCCTCACCCTTGTGTTGCCTTGACCTACTCTTTCCTCCCACACCGTGCGAGATTGCCATGGGACAGCAGACACAGACCATAGGCTGTAAAGTGGGGTTTGGGGTTTCTTTGGACTTTTCAAATTAAGTGAGATAATCCAGGTTCATACTGGGGAAATCCAATTGGGTTTTTCAGTGGTGACTCAGAGCAGAGTTATTTCTAAACAGTGAAAAACATTGTGACCTGCAACTCATAGAAGATAAGTAAGCAAAATGTTACGCATACTGGAATGTGCTGTCTCTGGCACTGAAAAGATTACACATTTTGCATCTCAAATGATATCAGTGAATGTTAGAGCCTGAAATTCTGCTCCTATTTTGGACTGTACAGCCCCTGAGAGGTTGCTCTTAGCTTATGCCATAATTTTTTGATTGAGAGTTTGCTTTGTTTCTGTTTTATATCCTACTACTGTTAACTCTTTGGGGCCCATTTGTCTTTCTATTGAAAATGAAGTTTCACATTGAGTTCAGGGGGAAGCAGGACTTGACCTTTATTGAATATCAATTGGAAATGGTATCCAAGCTTGTCTTCTGGAGACTGTTGTTCTATTTGCTGTTGGAGGCCATGCCTGAGTTATACGAGTGCTAAAAACTTGGCAAGAATACGCCCTATAGATTACTTTTTGACGCTGAGAGGAGTTTAGTGAATATATTTACGATTCTAGCACTAGCTTTTCTTACCTCTGGCTTCTAATTGGTGTCTTATTCTCTGCGGGTGTCAGTAGGAGACCTTAGGCAGCTGGGTAAAGTGGTCTCAATTCTGTAAACTAGCACTAGACCTCCTGTGACTGGGAAACGTGCCGGAGAGGGGGCAGCTCTGCTACCTGTTGAGCAGGGGAAGCGCCATAGACTGCCCATATACCTAATGCTCAGTCTGATAGAAAGAGCTCTTCTGAAGCTGTGGAGCCATGTTTTGGCTTTACTCTACTTTTCCTCAGTAAAGACAGTAGCTTAAACATCCCGTTTGCTGGAGTGCCAGCCCTACGGACAATCTAAATTCAGAAGCTGCTGCTTTGCTGAACAAACAGTTAAGGAAGATGAAAGGGATCCAAGGAAACTCTGAAAACTATGAAATTAAATTAATTTTACTGTACTTTGGTAAAGCAAGAAATATGCAGATGTAGGCAAAATAATAAATGTGTCTACATGAATTTCTTTTTCTTGAATCCTTCACTAGGGTGGAACACTTTTTTTACTGGAGTACAAAGGAATCTCTGTTTTTGTTTCCTCTCCTTCAGATCAAAGATCCTTCTTCAGGTGAATCCAGGTGGTTTCTTCCTCACTGAGTTACAATATCTGTAACATAGTGGTCTCAGATTGTGGCACAGTGGCACAGAAAGGCCAGTGGGAACAAGCAGAGGGAGTATTGCTTTATCCTTTTCCTCCCCCCGTTACTCTCCGTTTCCTCCTTGCCTCCTTGGTGCTGGTCGTTCAGTTGTGTCAGAGCTCGTCAGCTGTGCCAGGAGCCTTGGCTCAAACCCCAAACCAACCTGAAGGGGCTTGAACCCATTTCAGACACTTTCTGGGAAAAAGGTTAGGAAGTTTTCCTGGGTAGCCCTCTCTTAGGGATACTTGACTTAAACTAAATAGACCAACACAATATTTTGACTCTTGAGAACAGCAGTTAAAGTACTTGGGTGACAGGGAAGGGAAACATGGCATCCAAAGCCTCCTTCAGGACAAGCTCTGCTCCTTTGCTATGTAAGAAGGGCACAATCTGAAAAGTAGAAACTGGGATGTTCAGAAATGCCTGCACAGAAAATGCATATTTATGCATGCAGGGCACTTTACTCTTGGATGCTTATGTAGTGCTGAGTGAGGGCTTTGAGAGTCTAAATTTTGGACTTTGCCATTTAAAGTAGTACTTAGGCAGCAGCTAGGTATTTAGCTCATTCTGTGGATAGACCATGAGGAACTAAACTTGGAGTTGCGGAGTTTGGGGTTGAGGCTATAGGGAGCACTGTATTCTAAATTTGAACTGAAATACTTTCTAACTTTGCCACCAAACTAAAAACCCCAAATCTATGTTAGGCTTGAAACACTTCATATGTAACGTGAAGCCACAGGAGATTTATTTTTTCTTTTGGAATGTTTGAGGCAAATCGCCTGAGTCTTTTTGGATTTAAAATGCAGAGAAGAACAGGCACGTTTCTGACTTCTAAAAATACACTCTAAAGAGAGGAAAGTCAGTAGGTTCAGAACAAACTCAGTGACCCTGTACAAAGGACAAGGAGGTCCCGACAGCCAGTCTAACCAGTAGCGCTACACTGGATAAACTGAAGATGTTGTGTGCAAGGTACCTTAAAACAAAACCATCTTCTTTTAGTGAGGTATGGGCCTAACTTTATAGTGAGCAAACCTTCCCGACCAGGAGTAACTCCACTTTGCAGGGAATACGTTTTCTTTCAGTTTATGGGCACATTGCTATTTTCCTTTTGGCAGGTCTCCCATTCTTGCCTCACCACATTGCTTCATACCTGTCAGCTTCTCTTTGTACCTGGGTGCCCTCCGCTGCTTCTTGGTCATCTTGACCAGATGTCATCTTGTTTAAATGGTGGCAGGCAGCCAGGGAATGCTCCTTTGCAAAACCAGAAAAAAAGTAGTGAATTCACAGCCAACACAATAACCTTACATGGACATCTTTGGAGAGCCTGGACTTGGTTGCCCTCTTCCAAAACTGGCATGTTCAGTCCTGTCTGCAAGAAAGTCACCAAAATCCTAGAACACACCTCCGGGCAGTCGGTGGAAAGGGCGCTGCTGACAGTGAGTCAGGAAAGAAGAACGTGGTGGGGAAGTACCTGAGATCTGGGGACTAGCATGCAAATGCCAGGCAGCCTACAGACGGGAACAGTAATAAATATGCCCTGCTCTGCCATCCAACTGCAGAGGGGCACGTGTACTGAAATGCTTGCTTATTTTGGAACGAGCTGAGAGTTTTCTTTTTCTGCTTGGCCAGTCTTTAAAATGTTAATTTCTCTGTGACATCAAATCCCATAATCATCGGTCACCCAGATAATCTTGATAATTTTCTTTCCGGAGTTATTTCCCGTTCTTTCTCTCTCTCATCCTGTTGTGATCTCTTTCAAGAAATGGGCACCAGAGAAGCCAGAAAGTTCAGTGTCTTTCATGTCAGGCATGTTTATTGTAGCAGAACAATTACCACAGGATCCTATTAGTTTTATAGTGGTTTTATGCTGATTTGAAGATACCAGATGTAAGTGTAATGCAACGATAGCACTCCAGTTTGACATGGGTCATGAAGGGCAAAATTGCTCGGTAGGGACTACCCTTTGAGCCACAGCTCACACCACCCAGCTCAGTAGCAATATTGCTCCTCCTCTCACCTTCTCATTGCCTTTTGGAGCCCAGCTGTCTTCATGTGCCAAAGACCTGCAACTGGGCTGACACTGCGAGAGCAGGAGGACAGCTGGGGAGTGTGATGAGGGCAATTGCTTGCTGGCTGAATGCTGCCACCTAACAACAAAGTGCTCTGGTCATGGATTATACAAGGTAGGAAGTGTTTTCAAAGCCTCCTCCTGTCCTGAAGCAAATCTCAGAAGGGGAACTGCCATCTCAAAAGGAAGGAAGAAAATGAGCATTTTATCAATGGCTGGGTTAACTTTCTCCGACTCCATCTATTTTCAAAACAGTTGGCTTAAACTATCCCTGTATAGCCTCTGGAGAAAGACTGGCACATCCAGAGAGCTCAGGATCTTGTCCCTGTTAGAGACTTCTCTTGGGATGGGAAGCCACACAGAGCAATACCACTCCGAATCAAGGTCTACTCACTTTCCTTCTCTGGCTCCTCAGTGTAATCAAAGTCTCCAGGAAGCTGCTGCCAAAGTCTACCCGCCTGCATGGCCACAAACGAGCAGGCATCACCCTGCTCATATTAATCATTACCCTTATCACAGTCATGGCATTTGTGCTGAGCAGATCAGAGCGTGGCATGAAGGTTGAGTCCCACACACTCTTTCCTTGGTGAAAAATCCCATTTCTGAGTGGTTCTGGTTCTGGCTGGCTTTTCCCACTGACTGCCACTGAAACAGATCCAACATGTATAAGAAAAATATGATTTTTGTCTATGAAAACTCTTTCATTTTACAATATTAAGTCATACTTTCTATCTCAGATCTAGACTCCCAAAGGTGAAAGGGCAGGCCTTGGATTCACAGGGTTGTTGAGAAAAAGACACAAGAAGCTTTACCAATGAAGGGTCAACCCATTGTTCAAACATTGAGAACTTCTCTCCTGTAATCTGGATGGTGAAACACTGGGTCAGGGTAGCAAAATCCCAACACTGTGCAGTTTTACGAGCAGGTTTGATCCACATCAGTCATGGAAGCTCTGTTTTCACTTGATCCAGGTGCTGCACAAGTGGATTGCACAGATTGCACAAGCTCTTGCAAGCCCTTCCAATCCTGCTTTTTTTTCCAAAATAGCATCTGTAAATTAATGCAGTGCTCCTGACTATGGTTGCTGTGCAACTGAGGTAGCAAGGTCCGAAGGTAGTGATTGATAAGCGGCTGGATTTCACATTAAATTGGATGTCTGTAGTCCATTAAAGGGCCAACACAGATCTATGCAAGATACTTGTGGTGTTCTACCAAGAGGCCATGCAGATCAGGAAATGCCTACGTACATTATTTAAGCATGAATAGCATAAACTACACACGCAAGAGTGCATGCAAGTAGAGCTCTGAGATGTGTGTCTTGTGTATAGATGAAGTAACGTACTGGCTGAGAAGATGCATAACAGAGGATGATAACAAAAACCAAATGCACAAACCTGCATGAGGAACTGTCTGCATATATATATAAAATGATATAATTTGGACTTTTTTTTTCTGGGTTTCTGTCAGTTAAGAACCTTGACATCTTTTTCAGGTGTTTGATCAGATTTAGCTCCCCATCTACCTGGGAGCTATGGTGGTAGGTAGGGACTTGTAACTCTGTGATGAATCTGCTACTGAGCTTTATCACTGGGAAAGCTTTAATCCCTATTAAGGTTTAATTCCTTAATCTGTAAAGACAGGAGAATTAGAAACAGTGTGGAGTAGCCATGGTTCTGTGTGAGCAGTTGTCCTCAAGGGTGCAGTTGCATGGTGGGCTTCCCAAAGCTCTGGAGGTGGTCAAGAGAGAGGGCAGCCAAACAGAGGACAGACAAAGGTGGGAGGCTCTGCTCTTCTGGACTCAAAGTCTGTGCTTATTTTGCCTCCTTGCTCAGCTGGGCCCAAGCTATTCGTTTAATGGCTGTCCACAAACGTTTGCACAAGAGGCTGGGTCGCTTGCTTGCGCAAACTTTTTGGAATAGTTAATCTTCAGTCAGTAAATCATGGTTTGCGAGCAGAAATAAAATAGTGACTAGCAAATATGCAGTGACACAGCTCTCCTCAGCTGCGCCAGCAGATGAGCTGAAACCTGCATGTTCTCCTGTGGCCATGGTGGATACAGGCAGATCATCTCCTGCCTCCTGGCCTGTGACACAGCTCCTCCTGGTCGTGTTCAGGCATGGTAACATTTTCTTATATGGGCGGATAACTGTTGCAACTATAATTATAGATAGTAAAAGCATTAGAGAAGATAAAGTCTCCTGGTGAGTGAGTCATGAACAGGAAAAAGGACACAGCTTGTCAAAGGCATCCACAACAACCATCTAACTCTTCTCTTTCCTCTGATTCAGTGAGGCTGTGATTTGTAGCTCCCGAGTTGCGCTTGGGCTCAGCAACAACTCAACTGCAAAAGCTCAGCTCAAGGGATAATGTTAGAAAATTGTAACTTGAGAAAAAAAATCCCTCAAACATCACTGTTAGGCACTGTGGTTCTGGTCTGTCTTTGTCCCTTCTCATTGATTTGTTTACACTGGAATGGAAAGGTAAAATAATATTCAGTTTTGTAAACAGATAATCAGTAAAATACCCTTTGTTAATATTAATAAATAGCTTGCTTAAGAAAACCCCCCAAGTCCCTGTGGTAGGTATTAGCCTTTGGTTTCCAGTTACTCAACCTCTTTACAAGTCTTAGAGATCTCATAAACTTTGAATGTTGTAGTAAAAATATTTATGGGGTAAGTCAAAGAAAAACATAAAATTACATTCAAGTTTTGACAGGAGTAAAACTACTTATCCTGCTTATTTTTTATTATAGAAAACTGGATGCTGTGACCTCACTAAAAAATGATAGCTATTTAAGCAGAAAGATTGGAAAGGATTTTGTGCATGTTAGTATTTCCTTTCTGAAGTATTAATATTTACCTTGGGAAACTCTTAAGTGCTTAATTGGAAAAGGTAGACAAGCAGTGCTAGTCGTGTCACAGGCTATTTATGTAGTCACAACAAAACTCTGCATGATAATTCCAGATGATACTTCAGTCAGAAGCTATGGTGACCTGCATTTTCACTGCTCTGTGACTTTGGCTTTGTAAGGGCTAGATCCACCACGAAGACCCGAGTTCCACCTCAAGTGCTCCAATTCATCAGTCAAATCCTAGAAAACCCACTTTTAACTTTTCCCAATCCTGTAGGTACCTAAACCCCCTAGGTTTTAGGCTCCCCGTTTCTTCTGGCAGCATGTCTACAGCCACCCCACACCACTCCAGACATCACCAGGCTGCAGGAAGCTCCAGATAAGCCTTTGCCTACCTGGCCAGTGTCCTATCTTGCTTGTGAAGTGTGAGCCAGCTGGCAGGCTTGGAGCATGCTTGATGCCTCAGACTTTGCATGGCAAAGAGTGAAGGGCATGATTTCCAGGTCTGGGCTGCCTGCCTGCTGCTCTGTACTGTATCCACCTGTACTGGGAAAAGGAGACCTGCCTTTAAATTCTCACCTGGTTTCAGACCCCAGAGAAGTGCTTGAGATAATCTGAGATGTGTTTTCCTCCATCTCTTTGTTGACTTTGTTCTATGTTGTAGAAAGAGTTAGATAACTTGGGGGACTGTAAGCAAGAGAGAGACACTGATTAACTTCTGGGTTGTAAAGATACTTCAAATGGTATGAAAAAGCTGCACTCAAGTAAGATCCAGATTGAGAGATATAAAGGATGTGAGGTTCCTGCTCTCTGATAGCCCGGAGACCTGACAATGAACCTAGACCTCTAATCTGGCTTAAAAATTCAGGTCTAAATCTCATAAAAGAGATGCAAAGTTTAGTCTGGGCTGAGAAGAGGAGCAGAAAGAGTTCTGCAAATGCTTTGCTTAAAATGCTTGTTTTATTGGTGAGGATTTCCATTGGCAAGAGACTGAGAAGCTGCTTGATGGGGACAGGGACAGCTTAATTGCAGCTCCCGAAATGGAAGTGTCACATAGCACACCTAGTGCAAGCCTAAACACTAAATTATCAAGTGACCTGAGCTGCTATTTAGGTGCTAAAACAAGTGTCTGTTTTTGTTTAAGACTTGAAATGAAAAAATTGATTATCACATCCCAGAGCACTTGGGGGATCATCTGATCATCTGGCTTTCACCTGACCTCCTCTGTGGGAGAGTGGCTAAGCAGCTACTGGAAAGACCTTTTCACAAACATCTTCAGCAAGAAATTCCTTTTTATCACTTTGCCGATGAAGATTAATTCCTCTCCCTCAGCAGCAGGGTTTCAGTGATGGCTCGTGGTGGGCAGACTGGGAGCTGAGGGCCAGGCAGCCCGCTGCAACCTCTCCTCTAAAAAACGTATTCCTGGTTCACCCCGTGTTTTGGATTGAAAGTTACATAATAAAAATAAATGAAGGTTTTATCTGGGGCAAACACTGGAAGAAAACTCCTCTTTGGTCTCAGCAATGCATCCCTGTGTTGCTCTGCAAAGCAGGCTGTGAGCCCAGCTCCCCTCCATCCCGCTGGACCAGCCTTGTGGGGAGGGGGCTGAGGTGGCAGCTCGTACTGCTGTACTTAACACTCCCAGTTCTGAGAGTGTTAATGCACACCTGGAACTCTTTATTGCTATTATAAAATAGAGGTTTAGTTAACTTACTGTCCCACCATGTTTAGATAGAAAATACCTAATGGTTTCACCACTGCGAGCCAAGAACTCAAAAAAAACAAGATGCTATAAGTCCCTGTTTCTGTTTTGAGATCTCTTTTTCATTAGGAGGCCACCAATATGTGATTGTCCTTTCTCTCCTTTTGTCTTTCACAGATGAGGCATTATGACTTCTCTTAGAGATGTTTTTTATGGCTACCAATAGAGAAATAATTTCATAAGAACTCTCACTTCTTGCAGCATCAGCTACAAGTTACAACATAAAACTACCAAACCCTTGAAGATTATGTGAGAGCTACAGTTTGATGAGCCATTAAATCAGGTAACCATTATTCTGGATATTTCGGTTTAGAAAATGTTTTAATGCTGTCTTTTTACTGCACTGCTTACTTTGCATGATCCTGTTTTTAATCATCTCCCTCGGTAAGAACTATGGATAAATACAACCTTCACATGTGCGCACAAGTTCTGAACTTTGAACGAATGCAGTATGTTAATACATATTAATCTGTTTACTTACTTAGCCTGTGTCTGGTCACAGCCAATAAATCCCAAAATCCAGGCGCTGCTGATTGTATGGCAGGCATGCAAGCACACAGTACACAAAGAAAAACCTGGAAATTTGTCAGCTCGTGGAAAGCTGGACCTTACTCCTTAAAATGGGATGGTGAACATGCTGAAGAAGTGCCTTTGGAGGTGGGTTCCTGCTCACCATGTGCTGGTGGCTGGCTTGGTTTTGCACACCAAGGATGCAGAGCAAGGATGTGCTCCCGAATTCACTGACCTGATGGACATTGCCTACGTGCACAGCACCAGTGAGTTCACACAAGTCTCATGCAAGACATCAAACCAGGCGCTACGAGAGGGTTATGTGATTTCCTCCCCCCTACCCCCCACCTTGAAAGAACCTAAAAGGGGCCAGATAAGACTCCTGTACTTTACATTTTACTTTACATTTATACAGAATTGGTTTCTTTGTGGGATGGACACATTGGATGTTAATTGGGCACAAAGATATTGTGCAAGCTCCCCAGGGAGGCGTGGGGTGCTGCCTTGCTTTGGGTGTGTTAGTGCAGAGCCTGATGTTGTAACGACTCTGTGCCTCATTTGAGGGCTTAGGGGTAACTGGCCTCCAGGGATATTGCACTTTGAGCCTGAACTGTATACCAAAATCATCTGACTTCTTGTGTGGAAAGACAGTAAAAAAAAACCTTTGCTGTATTTTGCATCACCTTCTGAATGGGAGACAAGGCCGGGAGGAAGGATCCAGCTCCAGGTTCCTCTTGGCACAATCATCTCCTCATCTCCTGTAGTTGCCTTTGAATGAATGCTCACCCGCATCTGGGACAGAGCCTTCTGGAGTAAAGCTGTGCCTTAATTTGACTGAAAACGTGCTACTAGTTGGGGGCTTGGGGGACATGGGTCTCCCCCCCTCCCTGAGCTCTGCTTTCTATAAGCGCCTCTGGAGCTTGCTGCGTGCAGTGTACCGGGGGTCCAGTAACACTTTAGTGAAGACAGATGTTAATGCTGAGTGAGCAGAAGCTAACAGACTCACAGAGCAGCCTTGGCAGCTCGCCCCAATTTTTTCAGATTTCAATGTACCTACAAAAACTTTTAAGAAAAGGCAGAAAAAAAAAAAAAAAAAAAAGCCCGCTCTACATTTTGGCCTAGAGCAAAGCTTGGGTGTAAGTAGTTCATCAAGACACACTCTCTTTAGCTCCTTAAACACACAACTAGATCAAAATAAAGTTTGAAGAGCATAAAGTAACTCACAGACACCGTTTATTAACACTGAGGCCTGCTGCAGGAAGAAAGTGACCCAGTAAATATCCTCCCTGAGTAGTAAAATAGCTGCTGTAAGGAGTTATAAGAACTTTTGTGAGCTGTAATTCCCTAAGGAAAAAAAAAAAAAAGAGATTTTTTTACAATCTTTCATCTCTGCTTGAAAGCAGAAACAAAAAGCCTGGCCCTAAACTACTAGGTGCTTGTAAGCAGCTTGCTAATAATGTCATCTTCTGTCTGGTCTTAAAGGAAAAGGAGAGATATGGAAAGAAAACAAACCCAAAAACAGCACTGGTCAGCTTTATGAGTGCTACAACTTCAAAGACTGTGAGAAACGCTCTCCAGATTGGTTGTTTCGAGGATCAAGAGTTCAGGAGCTTTAAAGAGCCCTTATTAGAGAATATTCTACATGAGAAACCAACAGTTTCTGATAATACCACAAACAGATAACTTGCACCAGCAATCCTGTATGTAACAAACCTACTCCGGATCCTAGAAAAAGCCAGCAATATGAGCCTGCTTAATTTTTGCTTGTATATGTTGTATTTCAACCAAGCATATTTCACACAAGGCTGCAGTGTGGTGATGTGTGTGAATACCATCCCCTTTTTGCTGGCAACTAATCTGAGCTGGAGGGGAAGCCCAGCCAAAATTTTCATAAGCGGTCTTAGGTTTGGGATCCTTCCATCTGGGTGGCTGAGTGTGAGAGACGTGGCCGGGTCTGTTGCTCGGAATTAATGTGGTGGAAGGTGCAGAGGGCACTGCCCTGTCCGGAGTGGGTTCCTCACGTAAAAAGGAGGAATATTATGGGCAAACAGATTTCGTAATCTAAGCAGCCTCCTCATTAAAATATCCATTCTCTGTTTTGCAAACAAGCAGGACTATGACAGTTAATTCCTTTGGGTTTGCTTTTTTTTTTAATTTTTTTTATTCTTGCAAAGAGCAGTGTGTTAGTTTTCCGTGGCACATGCAGTACTTTTGGCTTCACATAATGCAGACGTGAAAGTTCCTTAGACACTCTGCTATCTTTATCAACACTGAGCAGAAAAAACAAGGCAGAAAATTTATGCTGAGCTATGATGTCCAATTGTATGTATTCTTGCTCATCCTCTCTCTGTAACCATATTTGTTTTTCTCTGTGGCGACTGCTGATCAGAGTTTAGCTGCACAGTGTCTAAGAAAGTTTACAGCAAATGTTCTAGCAATCAGAAACATGATCATCCTCAAAGGATTTAGGACAGTAAAGGGAATGCATATCAAAAGAAAAGCTAGAATGATTTATCTGTTTGCCGCACAAACAACACTGAAATACACCAAAAAGAAATGCAGCAGATTGTGTGCTAGATGCCAGCACTGCGCTTGCAAATAATGAGTTAACCAGTAAGTTGACTGAAATAAATGTGTATTTTTTTTTTCTTCTGTGGACAACCGAGCCTCTAACAAGAACCACGTCTGTAATAAAAGTTATGATGTCTCTAGCAGGAACTGGTAGTGCAAATCAAACATACCATTAGCTTGTCAGGCTCAGCCAAGTGAAATAACAAGCAGCTGGGTAGTGCTGTACACTGAAATGGAAAACTGTTGCCCCTTAACAGAAGATTTCCTCAGAGAAAATTAAGCATGAGGGGCAGCGACAGACCTGGTTATTCATGAGCACGGTGTCACGGGGAGGTCAGTGGAAGGACCTTACTTAAACCATCATTCTGGTTCAGGAAATGCTGCCTGACTCCTGAATTTAGCGGAGCAAACTCTCTCCGACACCTCGATGAGTAAATCAGGGTAGCGGGGAAGTGCCGGGCAGCAGCGAAAACAGAGAAAGAAGGGGCAACGGGCAATTTCCCATCAGCCACGCTCGGCCACGGGACCTGAGTCATTTCCAGCTTTGAGGAGATGGAGAGGAGGTGCGTGGTTAAGGGGGGAAAGTGGATCTCTTCTTGTACTGAAGAATAAACCTGGAAAGCGAAACATTTCCCTGCGGCAGACGGGGAATTGGATGCAGACTGCATTGGGCTGGATGAGTTTTTGTACTTGGGGCTTTCTGCTAAACCCAAGCTGTTTGTGTTGTCGCATGCTCTTTTACAAGCTTTTGGCTGATGGAGCCTGGGTGGCAGAGTGGAAAATTGTTTGGGAGGTTTGTGTAGCCGTGTGTGTGTTCTGCAGCCCCGAAGCCAGACATTGTTTATTGAGTCCTGCGAGGGATCCTGGTAATCGCAGCTGATTTGCAAAAGCATATCTGTTGCCCATGTGTATCAATTAGATTGCAGTATTTGTGTACAAATCACAGACTTGATACTGATCCCACAATTTGTGGTCAACAGAGAGTGTTTTTATGGAGCGTCTGGAGGGGGGCAGCGCTCTTAAGCCATGGTACTCCATTTCCAAAAATTTTTGCTGTCCCTGCAAAGGTGCACCCAGCTTTCAAGGTGTGTATCTAATAGCTTCTCACATTGAATTCCAGGCCACGAAATATCTGCAGACATCCCATGACCTCATGCCAGCCACCCATCTGGCCCACTGAGAGCCCCAAATCCCTGCCTGGGTCATGAAAACCCCATATCCATTTTCAGGCCAGTGCTTCCATATGGGAGAAGGTTGAGTTGCACTTCCCAGAAGCCAGCTCATGAAAGAGGGAATTTTAAAGGAGATAAATGTGTTTTCTGGATCCGAGTGCTGTCGGTTCCTATCCTTCTCGTGATGCTGGAATATGCCCAAGTCTGAACAGAAAATGAAGTAAACAGCGTTTTAACTAAAAACCTGCCCTTTTGCAGAGCAATTCCAAACCACTTCCACGCTTCCACCACTGATGTGTCTAGCCCAAACCCAAGGGAGTGAAACAGCATCTCTTCTGAAGAGAAACTGCCAGGCCATTTTGGGGTCAGCAAAGGTCCCCTCAATTACTGCCAGGCACTAGAGCTCTTGGTCTCCTAGGGATCAATACTGGCCTGGCAGTCTCAGCCCCAACTGATGCTGCACAGGGCAATTTTTGAGCTCAAAGTTTTCAGAATAAAATCTGGAGTGTAAAAGTCAACAAACTTTTGCCCCAGCTCTAATAATTAGAATTGGTTAGAAAAATGCTAGAAGTATATTGCAAAAGAAAATCCCCAAATGTTCTTTGTAACACTTTTTTTTTTTTTTAAATTTAAAAGCACAGTTGTGTTAATTTTTTCATTCAGAAACAAGGAAAGAAAACTCACTCTTCTCTTTGTCCTTCCCTGCCTCGGGAAAAGCAGAAAAAAGGGAAGGAGGAAAAAAAGAGGGTTGTTAGGATGATAATGACTTGAAATTTTTTTTTTCTTGAAAATTTAAAGCATTTTGGAGAGAAATTTTACACATTTCTTCTCACTTTTGAAAGATCCTTTTTAAGAGAAATGCTTTAAACTCCAAATATTGGCTAACTTTATAAAGAAAATTCTTTCCCTGTTTTATTAAGGGAAGTAAACAAGGCACAAGTGATGGCTGAAGCAACAATTTCCAAAATGATTGACACATGGGAACTTTTATCTTTTCAACTATAAACTTTGATTGGTTTTCAATCCCCCCTGCCTCACTTCCTCCTTTCCTCTTTCTAAAAATTATTGCTTCTCAGTTTGTTTTAATGGTGTTTATGTAATGTCATAAATATTCTTGTTTAGAACTGCAATATTCCCTCCGATTAATTCTACTCGTTTTGAGAGGTTGTGCAAGTTTTTCACTGCAGGGTCTGTCTTTTATGTCCATGTGTTTCTTCATGTAAAAGGCAGCATGTCCATTCCTACAGCCCTGTCTGGGAAGGGAGGGTTAATGCTTTTTCATTTTCCCATGGCAATGTTTGGAAGCATTTTTGTGGAGTGTTTAGCATCATTCCTCTTGGGTTGGGATTAAGGTAATTGACAGGGCATTGGGCCAGGGGTCCTTTAGCTGTCCAACCTCGGCTGCATGGGGTGGGAACACACCATGGCCAAAGTCACTTCCTTACTCTTTCTTTTATATCCCATTAGTCTGCCTGTGTTTTCGATTTCAGAGGAATTCCTATAAATACATTGGCTGTAGCTGCTAATTGTGGATGAAACATCAACTATATGTGGAGGCGGTGGGAGTTTTCCCAAAATAAAGGACTACAGGCCTCAGCCCTCTGTATTCTCTGAGATGTATTTGCAGTACATGGAGATAATGATCAGCATTTTTGTGACAACTGCTCTGTGTTACGTTAAATAAGAGGCTGAGTCTCATCCAACACTGCAGAAGTGGCTGACAGTGCACGAAGGCCAGACGTGTGTACACAAATGTGCCCTTTGGTGCATATTGCCCTTTGGTGCTGTGCCTCACGTAACGAGTTAGAAGAAGACAGATAGCAAGACTTGAATGCCCCAGAGCATTCAAGGAAAAAATCCTGGAAGAGCTGAGTAAAAGTTATACTTTAAAGAATGTATAGAATATATACTCAAAATGCACAGCTTGTCTGCTTCAGTGTATTTCAGGCATTTTTTTGCATCATACCATTTTTCCTCATGTTTTAGCAGCTTGGAAAGCCTAATCTGGAAATGTTTCGCTGTCATCCTCTTTGACGGTTTCGCAAGCGATGGTTTTAATGCCCAGATGAATTGACTGTGATTGTTCAGCATAAAATGAAAGAAGTTATGTACTATTTGGGGAACTTGTAGAATTTAATTTTCTGTTCAATTCATTTGCAGAAGCCCTCCAGGCAGCTTCCAGCACCAGCTGGGGAAGGGTTTGTAGCAGGGGATTGGCATGCTGTTGTTTAACACCCGAAGGAGGCTGAAAGCTCTCAGCATTCTAGGAGCCCTGCAGGGACCATTTGGTCCCTTGGAGGAAGCCTGCTCGATGCTGTGGAGGTCCTGTGGTCACAGAGGGTGTCACCCACGCAGGTGGGGAGAGGACAACCTGATGCCTGCAGGAGGGAGAGAGCGCCAGACCATGTCATACTCATTCAGTTGTACCTGTATGAAAGAAGAGAAGAGAATAGAAGAATGAAAAAGTGCCTAGAAATGGAGTTTGAATGAAACAGAGTATAAAAGCCGACAGGAAGCTATTGGGAGACCTCAGTGGAAAATCCCAGAGGAGGCGGGTGTCCCCACACGCTCCCTTTCCAGGCCCCTGTCACAGAGCCGGGGATCTCATTAGGTCATGTTTACCAAAGGCCCTTGTTTTCTGTCTTCTGATTCCGGCAGCGACAGGACACCCCGAGGACAAAGCCTGTCCTAAGTGACCACCGATGGAGCCAGCCCCGTTCACGGATTAGAGCTGCCATGGAAACTGGGTTTGCAGAGCTCACCACCGCAAACACAGAATGAATGGCCAGGTCAGCACCCGAGATTAGAGGGGAGGGAAGGAAGGAGGGGGTTGAGCAACTGTTTGCTGAACTCATTTCAGGAGCTTTCCTGGAATAGGCCAATATTCCAAAAATTGGAATGAAGAGTTTTTAGTGAAAACCAGAGTGAGGATTCCCCCTGGTTTGAGAAAAGAGTGGTGTCCTTTGGATGCATTCAATGAAGAACAGCAGCAGAGCTGAGCTGAGTATTGATTTAACTTCAGAATAACCTTAAAAGACCTAAAAGGGGTTTAATGATCAGCCATATGCTGAAAATGGATCCCAGAGGCCTTATCGCTTAATGTAATGATTTACACAGCGTTATCAGCCACTAGATTAGGAGTTCTACTTGTGATTCTGATTTTGATCATTGTGACACAAGACTCATATCCAGGTTTTGTGGTTTTGTCTGTATGGATCTCTTGGCTAGCTAATGCTAGGTGTGTTAAAAGCATGATTGACAGTTTCACCTGGAAAATAAAATGTAAAATAAAACTTCTCTTACAGCCTCAAAAAAGGAAGTTTGCAGCAAAGTGTATTTTAACAAGCATCTCCTTTTTTTTTTCATATCTGAAATAATATTTTTTTCCTCCAAGTCTCATGACTGGGGGATAACCTGTGACTTGGGAGACCTAGATTTACATCCTACTCTCTTATAGCCTTTCTTATGACCTAGAACAAGTTCCTCTGTCACAAGAGTTCAGAGAAAGGAGGGGGTGCTCTCCACAGCCTGGCAGTATATACCTGTATGTTGTGAAATGCTCAGCTGGAAGCTGGGCACCTGGGAGCCAAATCTGCTCTGAAAACCAGTGCAGATGGATGGAAAATACTTTAAAAGCCAGAAGTGTGATTCATCACCTCAAGATTTAGACCTGAAGGGAGCAGAGATGGATAATGTGGCTTTATTAGTTTTTTGCTTGAACCATTGCTCTTAGATGCAGCTATGAATGGCACACTTAGGCAGCTAAAAGAAGAAGGTAACACATGAAAGCCTGTGAGGAAGCTGCAGTACTCTGGTAGGTGTATCTTCCTAGCTGGATACTGATTTCCTGAATGTTACTACTTGACACTGTTTTTCAGCCAACTGGGCACTCATTTTGGAGAACTTTTGTTTAAAGCTTATGTCCTTAGCAAGGGAAATGTCAGAAAACACATTATTAAACTCAAAATTGAACACATGGATCCCTTGCCAGAGAGCAAGACATTTTCTCTCTTGGTAGAAGAGACTGTGGTTTGACATTCTTCATTCTTAACAAATCCAAGTTAACCAGTTCTGTTTATCAGTTATTCCTACTTACTGTGAGGCAGTTGTTTAATGCTATCTTCAAGTATCTTGCTGAGGTTAAATTGGTTGGTTGTTCCCCAAATTTTCCATTTTTGCATAAGTTAACATGTCAACCTTTCTCTAGTGCTCTGGGGCTTTGTAAACCCCCATGAGTTTCTCATAGCTCAGCAGTTGTCCTGGTTAAGTTGAAAACTGAATTTCCTCATTCCTTCCTTGTGTTGGTCTTATGCAGAGAAGCTTGAGGATATAAAACTGCTGAATGAAAAAACAGAAGTAGGGGAGAAGTGCTGGAAATCAAGAAAAGTCAATGGCAAAGCCTTCACAGATTTTATGGGGAGGGAGATCTGGATCCCTAGACATAAAGCTGAAGAGGGACAAATTGTGGGTTGATGCAAAACTA
This sequence comes from Scolopax mira, assembly GCA_004320125.1. Lineage (NCBI taxonomy): Eukaryota > Metazoa > Chordata > Aves > Charadriiformes > Scolopacidae > Scolopax > Scolopax mira. The sequence goes on from BJBW01002017.1 coordinate 123,655, forward strand.
GCAGTAAACACAAGAAAACATCCAATTCTCATACAATCTCTCTAAATTATTTCTTTGTAGCACCACAAGGCAGAAATATAAACTAAAAGAAGGGAAACTGCACAAGTTTGATCTCATAATGTTAATGTTGGAGCAACAGGGGCCATCTGTGCAAATGTAGAGTTGTAGGTTCTGTGTGGGCACAGTCGTCTTTGCAGAGTTCCCACAGGATCTCTCTTCACACACACACGCACACACACACATGAACCTCAGCTGCCCTCGTGGCTCTCATTGCCCTGGGAGAAGTGACCTGAACATTTGTTTTCTTTTGTTCAGATCCCTTTGGATCTCAACAAAATTTCTCTGTGAGCCAGTGTCTCAATATGTGAAAGTCCACACGCCTGCGCACCTGGCTCACCCTGACTGGGATGTCTCGAAGCTGCCTTTTCTCCTTATAAGAATGTCAATAGTTTCTTGCTACACTAAAGAGGTTCCTTAGATCCTCATTTAAATGTTTTGTATTATCTGTGTTTTTGCTTTCCATAGCTTACCCTTCCCTCCCACAACTTGCCACTATCCCCTCCATTAACCCGTCTAACTGAAAGCTGACATTTCCTGATTTGTTATTCCAAATCCTCCTAAAGTCACCAGGCAAAAGAACAGCTCTGCCTCTGTTTGGTTAAAGGAAGGCATTTAATACGAATTTTTGTCTTTCCTGTGCTTAAAAATGTTTTTTTCCTCTGCCCTAGGTAGAGATTAAAAGATAACCCTGCAGAGCAAAAGTCTCCATTAAATCAGCTGTTGGAGGGGAGGCAGACTGGCTTTTTCATGTGAGTTGATTTTGTGTTATGCTTAAATATATTTTGTTAACTCATGTTGGGAAAAAAAAAGGGGGAGGGGTGTTGGGTGGAGGAGAGTTGCTACAAGAAGGACAATTGTGTCCTCCCACTGCAGTTCAGCCTACCAGCTACCCTTTCTTGGGAGCTGGTTTGATTTCCCTTGGATTTTGCTCCTGCGGGCAGGATGTTTTATCTGCCTTTTAGCCTCTGACCCAGAGGTGTGACCTTTTCACTTTTATCTCTTTTGGAGTAAGCCTGGGCCCTGTCAAAGTTCCCTGAGGGACTAATGGCAAGCACAGAGCGAGAAGGGGCCTTTCTGACAGTAAAGAGGACAGAGCTCTGTGGTGGGTGATGGTGAGGTGCCTCCAGGCTGCTCTCCAGGACAGGTACCTGGGGTCATGCAGCCCGAGCATCTGCTGGCATCCATCCCTGACACCAAGCAGCAACGATGGCCTGAGTGCAGGCAATCGAGGGCTAACCCTTGCTAAACACATCTTTGCCTCCCACCCCAGCAATGCAGCAGCAATAAATAAAGGCCTAATCAGTTTCAGGAGAGATGCTTCCTTATCTCCTTTTGTTTAGAGCAGACAGATGTAGTCCTGGTATAAAACGGCTCATGGAAACAGTATTCAGCTGTTCCTGTTCACCTTTATGCTTTGTAAACTCTCCCTCCTTTCCACAGAGAAGTCTTTTCTGTGTATTTGAATGCAAGATGCTTTAAAAATATATGTTCATTTTTTGTATTTACAAATCCTGGGTTCTGGGATGCCTTACAGCAGCAATGTCAGCAACAGTGTCTCTCAAACTGTCTGAAGAGGAGACCGTAAAAATCAGCACAAGATAAATGTATCTGTGATGCAGAGCTGCCTGGGAGGTCTCCTACGAGCATCCTTCCTGATACTGGAGCAGGAAGAAGAGCTTCATAAGTGATCTTTTCCAATTCTAACCATTCTATGATTCTATGACGTGACTAAGTTGCCGCTTCGTGGTGCCAGTTTCTGTTTCAGAACCTCATCAGTGACTGCTGCGATGGATCCTGCTGGTCCTGCTTGAGGGTCGGTAGGTGGGCAACCATGGAGGAGGTAGGGAGGCTCACCCTGCCTCAGGCTCCTTGGTGATGCATCAGTACATGTGGAACAAACTCTCCTTCAGGCTGCTTTATTTCCAGACCTCAGCGCAGAAGAGGGAAAGGAAAAGGCGAAATAAGAGCTACATGCTGTGGGATTCCCTCCTTCTGTTTTGGAAAAGAAAGTGCAGAAAGGGAGTCAGTGAGCCAGGGAAAATGAATGAGGTGGTTTTTTGTGCTTTTGATTCAAAGCCTGCAGTCTGCCTGCAGGGTTCCGCTTTGTTCCAGTGGGTGTGAGTTTTTGGACCAAAGCTTGTTTTGAAAAAAGGGGCGTGAGGGGTGTGCAGAAAGTTCCTTCAGAAGACAAGGTCCTGCATCACAGGGAAACCTCTCCACCGCACATTGTAAGGAATGAAATCTGGCTGGAGATCCCCATTGCAGGGAAGTGCGGGGAGGTGACGTATATTGTTAGGGAAAAGGAGAGCTTTCAAATATTTATTTTTTATTAAAAAAAAATCCCACATAAGTTTGTGTGTGTGCAGTAGCTCTAGTGGACCAGAGCCTATGCAAGTAAAACCAGTCACCTCTTAATAACACAGCCCAACAAAACCAAGATGCTTTGCTATAAACAATGCTTTTACTTTTTTCTACAATACACATGCTTCTAAGCATGAAGGTAGCTTGTACACTCTAAATGCACATGGCTCATTTTTTTCCATTGGATTTCCAGTGTGTGCACTTTGGTGGAACCTACTCATCTGCAATATTTCTGCTCTCCCCCCAGACAGTCCTCTGCGTGCCAGAGGCTGGTGCTCATCCCAGCTTCCAGAGCGTGCCACATCAGTGGAACATGAATCATGGCTGGTGTTTGGCCTTTGCAGATGAAGTTTTAGATTTCCAGCTCTGTTTTTTGATTGTGACAGTGCTCTTATTTACCTTGCTGTTTTTTACTAAAAAATAAATGTTAAGGTAAGAAAAAGAAATGTTCAGACAGAAATGAACCATAAACACCTCTCATTTGAACAGAAAACCAACTCTGCATTCATTTTGTAAAATTATTTTTTTTTCAAGAACTTTTTTTCCCCTGTGAGATTAAACAAAAAAAAAGCTTATTGAAATTTGTGGGCAGAGAATTCATTTGATTCACACTGATGGTCTCCTTCAGGCTAATGGCTGAACTTGGTTTTAAAAAAACCTGTATTATTGTAAGGAGTTTGTCTTGCATGAAAAGTAAATAGCCTTTCAATGGTCAGAATTCATTGTGCTAACTCATCATAAATCAGTGTAAAGAACAATATCAAACAATAAAAATCATGCTTTGCCACTGTGGTGGATCCTAAAATTTTGAAATGTCTGATGTTGATTTTATCAGCTCTTCCCTGGAAGCAAAACCTTCTCAACCCCCCATGGAAGCTGCTCTCCAGGACTGGAGTCAGCTGCACTATGCAAGCATTCCTTCTAGTTCTTGTACCTTCTTTCCTTGGAACTTTCAGCTGCAACCAGGCCACAGTATCTTCTAACAAAGTCTCTAGTGCCACTTCCTCTGAGTAGGAATTGAAGTTGGGTTTCCATTGCTGTTCTGTGGCTCTACATATGTATCTTTATGTTAGGGGAACTCCCTAGCCCACAAACTCAAAATCTTCCCTCCTTCTCCACTAAGTAATTTATTTAAAGTAACCCACTCCTGAAAACAAAAGTCCCCCATAAATCAGAATAAAATGGAGAAGAGTCCAGTTTGGGTCTGGAAAAGCCTGGGTTCAGCCCTCAGCATTGCCACATAACTCCTCTGCAAGTAATTATACTTCTTTGCACCCACATATAAAACAGAGATAAAAAAATGGTCAGTCACAAAAAGAGTCTCAAGTCTTGCTTCAAAACTTGTCATCTCACTAGAATATCATGATTTGTTTACCCTCTGGATTTGAGCCAGTGGGATATGAGAATTTGAGCCATTTTCATTCTTCTTCTGAAACCACTTAAAAAGATCTCGGGCAACAGGCTATTGGCAGAACAGGATCACACAATGAAATTCCCAATCTGCCCATCTTCAGATTTTAAGTTTGACACTTTGTACCTGACAGTGGTGTTATCTGGGGTTTTGATTTTGGAGGCATTTTCATATGAAAAAAGCCACAAAACAGACTCTATTATGCATGCATTAAAGTGCTTTGCTGGTTTGTTATACTTGATTTTGGCATGTAAGCGTTAGTTGTTGGCAAAATGGCTTTAGTTGATGCCCACTGCCTCTTTACCAGGAGACTTTACTTGTAGCAGCACACTGGTGAATGGTGAATTTCTTAAAGCTGAGAGGCTCCTCAGATCTGTACTCTTTCCAACTTCGTCAGAGACAAATATTCCGACATGACATGTTGCATTTTTGCGCTCTTCACTGCAGACATTTAATTGCAGGATGATTCAGGGAGCATTAAGCAGCCAAATTTCCCTGTACAGTCAAAGAAGAGCGGTCTCTCCAAGGGTATTTCAAAGCACAGCTATTGGCTACCCAGTGCTAGACAGTGATGACTGTCTCTTTCCCAAATAGTTTAGCCTCTCAAAGAAAATCATGAATCAGGCTGAAAAATTGCAGGACAGAATGGGTAATTTTGTTTGCCTTTCTAAGTGCACTCATGTTGGGTTTTCAGGCTGCTCCTCTCCAGCCATGATGGCAACACATTTACTACGTGATCAAGCTCTTGGTTCCTGACTCTAGGTCTATCTCAGTAAAAAAAAAGTAACCTACAAAGGTAGAAAGATTCAGAAAAGAGCTGATGGAGACACCTTATTTCTTTCCTACATGGTGTTCACCTGGCAGCTTGGCCATCTGTCAGCAGAACTGGCAGGAAAGCCTTGGGGCCATGTCGCCAATGGATGAGGACCTCTGACTCAGAGTCCCTAAGGGTACAAGGAGCAGAGACCATGGGGCTGGGTCTACCTGGGATCATGTCTCTAAAGTTGATATGAAACAAGATTGTTTATTTCATGGAATGGAGGAGAATCTTATTCTTTTCCAGCTTGGAAGGGATCCTGCAGGGTTGGATTTGGTGTCACAGCTTTAGCAGTGCTAGTTTGTAATGTTGCCTATTATATGCCATATATTGTCTTCCCTTGATATTTGGTGTGGTGATTAGCATGTGGACTGTATTTTCTGGATATACAGTGATTTCAGGCAAACAAAGGGGAAAAAAAAAAAAGTGAAAAAAGTAGTTCTGGAAATATTCATTCTGTTGCCTGAATGTAAAAGGTGTCAAGAGGCACATGAAAATTTTCATTAGCCTGTGGGAGGGACACAAAGGTTTGGGTTACAAGGACCTATTATTATTTTAGATTACATAAGGCTAAAGACAAATCCTTTATGAGACTTTTAGGATGTGGTCATCTATCCCCTTCCCACGTTACAAGCTCTCTGTCTCTTGCTTTGATGTGAGTAGATCTTTAACCCAGCTTCTGTAATTCCCATCAAACTTCCATATAATACTGTTCATTCTAATAATGCCACTGATAACAGTAAAACCAGCCAGTTCCCAAGGATACAATGCAATAAATACTTCATATAGCGTCCTTCCTATAAAGTATCCTGAGGAAAATTTGACAATGGAGTAGACAGGAAAAATTTGGGGTAACCTAACTTTCATATGGGCAGTGGGAGGAAGGTTTGTACATTATACAAAGGTTAAATCTAGGCTGAGTCAAGACAAAGAGAGTGAACTGTTGTAGAAGTGGGAAACGTGCAGCAAGAAATGGTTCTTCTTCCAATAATGGGAGAAACAGTATATTTTGAGACTCAGGTTTAGAAAGGTGGTATCTGAAGAAGCAAAAGAAACAGTCAAAGAGCAGATCAGGAAACAGACACGGGGCAGAAGGACTGGAAAAAAACAAGTACAATGTCAGTGTCTGGCAGCACAGAATATGAAGCAAACCTAAGATTTTGGAAAATAAGGAGGACTTTAGCATTGCAGGGGAAACCACAGAACAGGAACAAAATGTTCTGCTTCCAACAGGCAGCACTCAGGCACTGCATTGAGCAGTCTCTTCTGATACAGAGGATGGTAAGAGCTTGTGTTGTTGTTTGGGTTGGACTGGCCACTGAGATGAATGACAGATGCTCTTCCCTGTCACCTGTGGTCGCCATCTGAGCCCATCTACATCAGCACATCTACTCGCTGGACACAGCAACATAATGGATATGATAAAGAAGGCTCAAGAGACTCAAGAGGAGAAAAATCAGCTGGCATTCACTAGATACATATGACTGCATTGTCCTCATCTTAGAATTGGATCTTCTCTCACCACATGAGGTTCTAGCAGTTGCCCTGAAGAGCATTGAGCAGTTCTCTTGGAAGAAAACTCAAGGTCTTCTCAAATGCACTTTCTTTTACTGCACTGAACACAAGATTCAGCAGACATGCCCGTTGGAAACATGCGGTAAGGTAGAAGAAAAGGTGCCTATGAAAAGCTGGGACCCTGTTTCCAAAGCACAGGCAGACCTCTGAAGCCTGGTCTTATGGAGACAAAGGCAATCTGAACATTTTACACCATGGCAGGCTCTCTGCAGCAAACAGGCATGAGTCCATGAGGATATAAATACAAATGTTTCTGATTTTCACCTTTCTCTAATTACTTTTGATCCTTAATACCAAACCTTTGTTCTGCTTATACATGTGTGGTGCTGCTACTGCAGAGCTGCTCTGTTTTGAGGACTAAATTCAGCAGCACTCAGGATGAGTCCTGGGCCTGTCCTCTATTTGATGAGGTACAAAAACATCCTGCTGCCTCCTCTGTCAAGGGTTTGTTTCTCTGTGAAAATCCTTTCTCTTAATCCTTGGTTTATGATTGACTGAGAAAATATTCTAATGGGCACCGAAATGTTGAACGAGACCCTCCCTCAGGAGGGATGCTGCCACCCTGGTGCTGCAGTCCCTGTGCCATGCCCTTCTCACACCCTGACTGCTTGATGTCAGGAAATCCTGGTGAGAGGGGGAGTCTAGTCCTCGGGAAAAGAATAAAACCAGAATCATGAAGTGCTTTTCATCTCGTAGTAAAGTTAATTTATATTTTTCGTCTGTCTCATTTAGTTCATGAGAGTATTCAGGTGACCTCCACCTCTAAACATTGGAAATTTCCATTTTCATTCAAGATCCTCATGTCAAAGACACAATTGAGCTTTCAAGGGAAATCTGAGAAACAGAAGCAAAAGAGATAACGGAGGCTTCTGAAGCAGTGGTGGTGACAGCCCAACCGGCTTCAGTGCATTTTAGTTCTCCCTATTGAGAATTTTTCTCACCTTCACATAAAAGGCCAGTATCTGTTACAGCCACATGTGTCGGCTCTACAGATGGACCCTGTTGATTAGGTGAACTTTGTGTACCTGATCTTGGTGGTATTCGGAAGCCCAGACACAGACAAGATGTTTGTATTATTCATGCCTCCCCTACTCAGGTGCTGTGCATTGCTCCTGTAACTCAACCCCCAAAGATTTAGCGCTGAAGACCCCATCCTGTGTGTGTCCACCCCCAGCTATAATGCTGGTTATTGTACACTTCTCCATGATTGCAATGGGGCTGCCTCCAGAGACGTGATCTCTGTGCTGGTTGGGCCCACTTTAAAACAAAAATACAGTCAGTAGGGATGGAGAATATGGTAAGTACTTTGAGGGATGCTGAGGCTTTTGAAAGGCTCTTGCTTTCTAGCTGAAGGAATGGATGCTTCTGTTGGAAAATGCTGAAATGGGATAAATGTAGTTATCAGATTGTCAAGGTACTTGAAGCAGAAGCATCGATATATTCGGAAACAACTTGGGGAAATGTGCTGCGAGTGAGATGACAATTTTCACTGATGGGATCGGGTTAGGGAATGCAAACTTTGCTGGCAAGGTGCAGAGGAATCTCAGCACTGAGTGACTGGGTGGCAAAGTTGAACTCTGTAATCCTGACAAGTGAGAAGACACGCACAGGAGGCTGGGTTGTATAAATAACTGTATAAATAGCTAGTGCAGTGTAGCCAGCAGATTGAAGAAAGTGAGGCTTCCCTTGTACTTATTAGACCATACCTGGAACACAGTGTTCAGCTTTGAGCCCTCAGTATAAGAAAGGCTTTGGTAACTGTGGAGGGCCACCAGGATGGTGTAAGGTGGACCACTTCCCTGCAAGGAAAGGCTGGAGATCAGGGCTTATCTAGCCTGTAGAAGAGATGGCTTCAGGAGTCTTCCAACACCTCATGGCTTTGAGCATGCCTTTGGGTTCAATGAGCTCCCAAAATCCAACCTGAGCTCTTCTATTATTCTATAATCCTTAGGAAAGTTAGTTCCAGTAAGTACTTTAGTCTAAACTTCAACTTCATGCATAGGAGCAATCATAAGAAGTAAACAGAACATTAGGAATTACTAGGAAGGGAGCAGAGAAAAAAACAGGAATTATCAACATCAAATACAATAAAGGCAAGGTGTGCCTGGATCATGAACATCATGTGCAAACCTGTTCTCCTACCGATCAAAAAGGATAGAACCAGAAAACGTAGGTGGAAAGGAAAGAAGGGTAATTAAAAGCTTGAAAAAGAGACAGTAATTCAGCTGGGACTATTCTTTTTTGAAAGAAGGTAAAAGGGGAGGTATAATACAGTAAATAAAATCATGATTAAAATGAGAACATGGGGGGGGAACCAGGTGGCAGTTTCAAAAATTCAAAGTGGACCATATCGGCATTATAGACAGGATGTCTCAAGAAAGCAGCTGGCTTGTGATTGGATAGAAATAATAGGCTGGATTTTATACATGACACATTGTCAAGATTTCGATGCAAGTTTTTCAGAAAATGAAGAAAATCTTAATAAGAATACATTACAGCAACATTGCTATTCAAATGGATTTGGACAATGCATGTATTTAGCAATTTACAGATTTATTAATGAATGGCTTCACCTTCACTTAACTCTGAGTCAGATCCCTATTCCAGTACAGCTTCCTGGAAATAGCAGGTCGAAATTTTATTCTATAAAAATCATAAGTCAGGACTCATTTATTACTGTATATAGCATAATCCTATTTATACGTATATAGCAATATACCTTCTGAAAGGTGTTTTGCATTTAGCTGTATGGGGCATGTATGGGGCAGAGGGGGTGGCTGGCCAAGAGGGGTGTTAGCCCGTGGCCAGGCTTGCAGCAAAGGGGTTGCAGTCCTCCCCACAGCCCTTGGGGCAGATGTTGTTGCTGCTCTCTTATCAGCAGCACTCAACGTCCTGGCTGCCTGATGGAGCTCACATGCCATCACTGGAAAAGCCAGGGGTGCACGTGGAGGTGGCTGGGTCACACACATTTGCCCATGCCATGAGAAAAGACATTCCCAGTCGCAGCACATGTAAGCCTTGGTCCTTTGATTGTTACTGTTTTCCTGCTCTTTTTTCATTTGCTCAGGGTTTTGTTTTTCTGCCCACACAAAATCAATTTTTAATTCCACTCAAAATGTTATATTTTCTTTTTTTTTTCTCAAGATTTCCACTTTATATAATTCTAAAATATTTCAGTGTGAGTTCATTTTGCCTCTCTATTTTAGAGTAAGCGGATCAGACCCAGCACTGAAATTAAACTGATCTTTTTTTCCCCCTGAAATCCAGCTCCATCTTCAATTTTTCATGTAGTTACCTAGTATACAGTTCACCCAGTGATTATGTTTTGTTGAAATTCTTACTCAAAAGAAATAAAATTGATCTAGAAGGGTTTAATGAAAACTTTTGAATTTTGATGTACTTGGTTGCTCTTGTATGAAGGATATTCCCAGTTTCATCCAGGACCAGTTTTAAGTGGATTTATGAAATGAGAATGTTTTATTACTCACACATACCCATTTCTAGAGACAGGATTGAATTCAGCCCCCTTTGGGGCTATGCCCAAGGTCAAAAAAAAAAAAAATCAATTTGAAGGTAGATTCTGCTTCTTAACTCACCCTTGCAAAAATTACATTAAAAAAAAAAAAAATCACCAACATAACTAGAAGTATTAATTTTATTCTACATCTCAGAATTCCTCTTCCAGCTTTGAATAGGTTCAGTCTCAGATAGAGCTGATCTTCTCATTATTACTGGAAACTTTGAAGCTGTTTATCCCCAGACAGAGAGCTGAAGGTAAGGAGTCTGTAAAATTTTCCACACAGCGCAGGAATACAGGGAGAAAAGAATTCAGAAAGGAGACGCAGGGGCCTTTCTCACGAACTCGAAATCCTGGCAAGCAGCTCCTTCAAGTTGTAATTGAAAATCAATCTGATATATAATTAAATTCTAGTCATCACGTATGCACCGACCAGTCTCTCCAGCTCTTAGGCGAGGCAGCGGAGGAGCGGGGCGATCGATTTGGGAGGGCTCCCGTGCCATCAGCAGCACTAAGTGGCTCCGCGCGGGGCTGCCCTGATGCAGGACTGGCAGCAGCGCCCTGCGGCTCCCAGACGGCAGGACAAACAGCCGACTCCAACCGAAGGTGTCCAATAGTCCCTAATCATTTAAGTGCATTGCACAGCGAGCCCGGGCTAGTCCCACAGGCTCCGCGCTGCCATCAGTCTTTCCAATAAATGAGCTTTGAGCAGGCTCCAGAGAGAAAAGGAAAGAGGGCTGATCAATTTTTTCCAATATTAGGTTTTCATTTTAACTTCTCCCCCTCAACCGCTACTCGGGTTGGGTGCGTTGTAATTATGTTCCTCAAGGTCTGTCAACATAAATTGACAGCCCTGGTTTAAGGGCATAACTCTAGTTTCTTTACTTAGTCAGGGAGGGAGAACTAGCATTGATTATTTATTTAAAGAGAAGGAACTAGAACGGCTTTTTTCAAATTATTTAGTGTTTGCAAAGCCAAGCTATGCAATCCATACATGGCCCTTCCTGATCTCCCTTTTTTCCTGACAAAAAGAAAAATTATCTTGTCTGCTGCTCTAGACACTTCTGATATTAGCATTAATATTAACTGACTTGTGTTCCTCTTTGGTGCTACATTATTAATTTGTCTAGGTATTTACAATGCCCTCAATACTGTGTGCATTGAACTCTGCCAAAGTGTGCATGGTCACACACTGCCAACACAAAAAAAGGTAAAATAGCATCAGTAAGTATCAGACCTATACAGAACAGAACCATTATATCTAGGTGGAAAAGTAATCATGTCTATTGAAACTACCGTGGCATTCTTCAAAAATGTCTCTGATAGCTGGGCAGGGGGGCTGAGTGACATAATTTATTTGAGTTTCCAAAAGAGCCACTGATAAACTCCCTTAAAAAGCCCCTGAGAATGTAGACATGAGAGAGGGGGAAAGAAATATCCCAAGTCAAACAGTAGTAGGAGCGGTGCTGATAGCAAACCCTGGGAGGCCAGGCCGGTGGGTGGGGGCTGCTGGCACTTGCCTGTTTAGACGCCTCCTAGTCCTAATTATAGGGCTCATATATGCTCATAACTTCAACTGTTCCTGCAGAAATTTCCCCTGCTGGTGACTGCCTCAAAGGTGGCTTGTCGTCTCTGAAAGAATTGTCTCTTCAAAACCAATCCAGCTCCCGTAGCAAACGAGTCATGGAAAAAAGTATTCCTTTGCTACTTGAAAAAACAAGCAAGCAAACTCCAAACCAGTAACGTTTTGTCCGTGACTCCGGTGTCTCCGTGCCGTGTCTGTCATGTGTGGGTCGGCTGGCCACGCTGCAGTGGTCCCCAGCCCTCCTGGACCTTTGCATCCTCCTTCACAGCCTCCTCAGGCTGCCCTGCTCACTCCATCATCCCTCTCCAGAACGGTGCAGGGAAGCCCTCAAAAGCAGGAAAGAAATTCAGTGCAATGTGGTTGCTACTAAACTGGCTATGATTCTGCAGAGGCACAAACTCATCATCCTGTGGAGCACGACTCTGAAAGCAGGACAGGCCACGGGGTCCAGCTGGGCAGCCGAGCGCGGGCAGAAGGAAAGACCTTGGCCGTGTCCCTGGGACAATGAAAGGATTCAGCAAAGGACAGCAATGACACACAGTGATTATTTTGTTTGGGTGTTCTACTTCTGCCGTGTGTAGAGCTGCTACACTGTGTCCTTGGACAACAGCCAAACCTGGACTTTTTCAGGACATTGGTCTCATGTGGGTTGTAGTGCTAATCCTTTGCCTTAGGAGAAAAGACTTGGGCTGCCCCCTCCTCCTGCATTTGTGCTGTTGTCCCTATAACCATTTGCTTTCCCCTGTTTGCTTTTCCTGAGTTTCACCACTCTGCATCTCAGGGGCAGCTTTGTGGGTTTTTTTTTTTTTTAGGGATGGGCTAAACCCTGCCTTTAAAGGGATTGGTAGGGACAAGTTAAGATGGTTAGATAAGAACAGAAATGGCAGAAAAACAGAGATGGGGACAGGAGGCCCAGATGGGAGAAGCTGGAGATGCTGCAGATTGGGCGCACTGGGTCCTGGGAAGCAGGGCTGTGGTCAGCAGACACTTGAGGAGATGGCTGGGGAAAAGGCAGCCTGGAGCAGAAGAGGTCAAGCCCTGGCTCAAGTGGACTGGAGCATATTTCCCTCTAGAAACAAAACAAAGATTGCTCAGTCTCATCATTTGTCTGACATCCTCACGCAAAGCACTGGACGCCCTGCCACTGAGGTCAGAGACTACCTGTTGAACTTGGAGCACCGATCTGATATGCCAGGACCTTGAGTTTCTACCATTTGGCATCGGACTGTACCGGGTACATGGAAAGCACAGTTTGCATTAACTTGGTTCATGGTTGGCAGCTTGAGAACGTTGAGAAATCAGATCCCGAATCACATTGGGCAGCCAGGAAAAGGGACAACCCCTTGTTCTCCTTCAACATTGCTCTGAGAGCCTTGGGCTTCCTCTGATCATAGCTTCTGCAGTAGGGTGCTACTTGTTTAAAAAAAAAGTAATCATATTCACATTTCTAAACAAAAAATAAGGAACCTGAGGGCCTGATGCCGTACAGTGTATTTTGCTACACAGTGAGGATCCCCCTTGGGCAGCTTAAATGCCGTTTCTTTTTCTTCTCATTAAAACAATGAATTCCACTTGGGTTTTTGTAGGCTGCCTGGAAGAAACTGCACAGAGAAATAAGAATTTCTGTTTTGACCCTTCCCAGCAAATTCAAGTCCTTGGTTACAAATTAAATATGAGCCCAGGGGCTATGGAAATACCAAAGAAAAAGGGCTGTAAAATTGTTTTCCTTTAGAAGGAACAGAAGAACATATGCAAATCCTCTTGAGCATCCTGTAAGGCTCTCTTACATGCTCACTAGAAACAGGTCTTTCCCTTACATTCAGAAATAAGAATTTGTGCAACTACTTTGAGTTGGTTGGAACTGCTGTTTGACATGCTTGGACAGGACTCAGGGGGGGGGCAGCACGACTGCTTGGGCTCCAGTATGATCATAGAATGGTTTAGGTTGGAAGAGACCTTTGAAGATGATCTAGTCCAACCCCTGAGCATTCTGAGTAGAGTCTTTCGGATTAAGTGTTACCCACAGGTATGATTAGACCAGAAGCTCTCAAATGTAATGAGCCTGTCCAGGCTTTGTCCTGTGTTTCTGTGCACCTCAGTACGGTGCCTGGTCTTCCCTGTTGGTGATCATGTCCACAGCCCTGTGGTTTGCTGTGGTTCTCCCACTCTGCAGCCCAGGAAAACCCTGCACCCTTGGTGTGCACTTCACTGTCACCAGTTGCTGGCCAGGTATCTTTACCCCACTCCTGACACTTTTTTTCATTGCTGCTATTTCTCTTTTTACAGAATATGATTTCCTCATGACAGAAGCCAGGCCTTTTGGAAATTTGCTATCAACTCTTGGCATTCCTTAAAATGCTTAACTAATAAAATCATGGGGCCTGGTACTTTTCCCTTTCCAGTGTATGGGAACAAAAAATGAATTACTTCTCTTGAATTCCTCTACCTGAACCAGTCAATTTTTTTTTTTTTTTAAGGAACCTTAGAAACCCAGATTTGAGCAGGGATATGTATGGTAGTTTCTCCATATTTTCAGCGCAGCACGAATCCAGGCTTAAGTCTAGTTTCTTCTGCGCTCCTTTAGCCCCATTTCTGCTTGCTTGAGCTTCTCTTGAGTCATTTGTCTGCCTGTCACTTTCTCTCTCCATTCTTGGAAAGCCATTAGGATTGATTTCTGTAAGTATCTTAAATATTTCTGCAGGCCCCTGTATGGTTGTCTCAGAGTGCTGTCAGTTGGGATGGTACTGGAAGATGCTGCATTCACAACAAGGGAGAAAAGCCTCTTCCCACATCCTTCTGTTTCACATTTATTTTCTGGGCTTCTAAGCAGAAAATTTTCCTGATGCTTTGAAATAAATAGGCAGTGGAAATAAGTATGAAATCCCGGCTCCATGGAAATCAATAGCAAAATGTCTGCTCGACTTCAAAGAGATGACCCACAAGGTTAATGGCACTAATTTAATGCTGCATGTAAGATAAAATCCACTCATGAGCCTTGTACTGTACCTGAGGATCTGAGGGTTAAAACGTGACATTGTTTCTAGCTGGTTAAGTTGAAACAGAACCTCATTTTTCTCATGGCTTGGACAATTGTGGACTTTGTCATCCTTTTCCTATAAGTAAGCTAATCTTTTTATTGATATAGTGCACACCAAGTACCACAGTGATTTGCGATGTGGGAAAGCCTTTTGTTGCAATTTCAGCATGGCCCTGAAAGCAGCTTTAATGACAGAAATGGAAAAAACAGTTGCACACGCCAGATCATTATTCCGAGAGTTCCTCCAAACGATACGAAGGAGAACAAGCCCTGCAATACGAAAAGGTTGCGGAAAATCTGTAAGCAGCATGTGAATCACCTTGTCGTGCTTCTTTATGGCACGGATGGCATCACACACTTTATTTAAGTCAGCGCCCGGCAGACCAAATCCGTTTGGAAGAAAGGCGATCGGTTCTGGGGAGCTGCTGGGCATGAACCAAATAGGTGTGGGAGACACGCCTGCAGCCATCCGTGAAAATGTCAGGGCAGAGCAGGGGCATTAGGAAGACTCCAGAAGCTGGACGTGAGGTTTTAAATTTTGTCCTGACCGGACTTGGAATGGTATTTCTCTGTATTCAAGTTAACTAATTCAAAGCCTTATTGCTTTGGGTCAGATTTGCACACTGGAATTATAAACACATATTTGTAGAAACCTGAAATTAAGTAGTTAATTACTAAGTTTCAGGATTATTTTTCTTCTTTTTCAAAAGAAAGCCTAGAAATAAGATCTGGGTGGCGAAACGATTCATTGAAACATTTTTGACATTCAGTCAAACGTCTTAAGTAATCTCACAAACTGGTGGGATTTGAAATTGCTTTTGTTCTTGTTAAGGCATTGTTCATCTGTGCCTGCATAGTCCTGCCTGGCCCGCTTCTCTCTCCCTAACAGCCCTGGTTTGTGCACGGCAGAAGGAGCGCAGGAGAAAGCCATGATAGGACCCAAATGGTTTTCCTGCTGAAACACGCCTGCACCCCACCCAGACAGCGGGATGCCTCAGCCAACTTATTAGTCAAGTTAGAAGAAGCAGGTGGTAATGTCCATCTTGAGGTGCATTTCAGTGGTTTTGCAGACTGAAAAGTGAAAGGAAGTGATGTGGTGCTCTTTAGGGCCTTACACGAGCCGCCCAAAGAAACCTAAGGGCTGCATCTCGATTTGGTCATCCTGGGAACCCGCTCTCAGAGCTGCCTCGAGTTTATTGTCGTTTTGTTATTTGCACAGACGGCACCAGGATATCAGCCTGGGCTTCGTAATAACTCTGTCTCTGGGCAAAGGTCATGGGATTTGCTGGTGATTATGTTCTGTCCTTGGTCAGCAGTCACACTGTGCAGGGAGGTTTCAACATCACCTCCCTCCCTGCAGTGGGAATGTCTTCAAAGGCAGCACAACTCCTGCTTCACCAGGCTGGGGGTGGGAAGGCACCTCCTTCACCACTGCCTTTCCTGACACTTGTGAAGGTCACCAGAAGCAGAGTGGGCTCCATTAATCACAGAATCCCAGAATCACCTAGGTTGGAAGGGACCTTTTAAGATCATCATTTTAGAAAATCGCAGATTTTTCAAGCCAGAGTTTTGAACTCATCTTTTTCTGCCGCTTCAGCATCTAAAAATCTGTTCTCAAAATATTTTATCCAAAAGTCACGTTTGGCAGTTCTCAGTACTACATAATTCAGCTATGTGTACTTTTCTTTTTAAAATCACCCTATTTTAAGAAACTTCTAGAGGAAAGACAACATCAGAATAAAATATTTAAAAGTATGTATGCTATGGTAATTAATACTCTGTTCAATTAATTATAGCCTAACACAACTCAGATAATTTGTATGATTTTCATATAGTGCTATGGGTGCCACAGGTACTATCTGAGAAGGGGTTGTCAGAGCTCATTATTACATGGTGTGAAGTAGTTGTGGAAGTTATACTGCAAAATGAAGAAAAAACAAAGATTAAATTCACATATTGTTTAAATACATGCTAAACTTTATGCTTACGAATATTTTCTTTGTACTCAAAAATCATTATGTGTTTTTGACAGCTTCACAGTATCGTAGAGACTTGTTGAAAAGCTTGTTGAATTGTGTCTCAGCTGCAATTCTTACAATTTGATAGCAGATGATTTGGGTATATCCAAATTATTATTTAACATTCCTTTCCTCTTTGAATACAAAGGAATTGTCACCTTGAAACTGTGATCTGATAAGCTGGACACAAGGAGTAAAATCATGTTTTTATGTGACTGTATTCCATATACATGTCTTCACCCAAGTGTTTATGAAAGAGAGAATGACTTCTTCTCTTTGCTGTTCTGCTCCCCATATTACTCACAAAATGGCAGTTTCTCCAGTTCTCCAGTTCTGAGCAAGGAGAGGTACCTTCCCCAGACAGCTTTGGACTCTGACAGCAAAAATTAGTTCATTCTAACAGTTTCGTGCGGCCAAGCAATGTACCTTCATTCTTTTAAGCTAGAAAGAGTGTAATAATATGTATTACCCGAAATCTTATCAGAAGTCTCTTTGTTTAATGAACTGTGTGGGAGAAAAGAAGTGATTCTGTTTCCTATGTGTGATGCTTTGACCTGTCCAGGCTGCAGCACTTGCACTGTGTGTATCTCCCACTGGGCAACTCTGCAGAGGTAGTGGTTGCATGACCACATTTTCCTTGGTCACGTTGCTTTCCTGTCCATACTCCTGTGAGAAGTTCATTAACATCATTATACTATGGGTTTGGTGGAAAAAACCCCATGAAATTCAGCCACACATACACGCAAGTGCCTCCACTTTTGCTTTTTGCTCGAGCCCTGCTGTCTGCTCTTCCACTTAAAACTGACCAGAACATTCAATCTGTGATCACAGGACATACCTGAGGTAACCACAGCAATGGTAAAGTGATGTGTGGAAAGTATTTAAAGTGTTTGAGCTTATTTTCATGACATTTAGCAACTGGAAACAACAAAAATCTCATGTGATCAGCGTGCATCTTGCAGACCATGGGTTACCATGTCCCCAGCTGGCAAAACACCACCCCAGCGCTTGCCTTGCCCCACTCCCCAGCTCTCATCCCTTCCCCTGTGCAGGGGGGCAACAGACAAAGATGTGCAGCTCTCAGCATTTCTGCCTCTACTGAGGAGCTCTTTAAGACCAGGCAGCTTGCAAATTGAAGACATAGACATTGATACCATTTTCACTACCTTTCTGAAGCTAATCCTGGTTCCTTGGGGTCTCTTCAAATCACAAAGTTTCATCAACAGCAAATAATAAGGGATGTCTTGTTTCCATTAGGGTTAATATCACAATTTTGTCTGATTATTCTTAGTACATAACTCAGTGGAAACAATGCATCTTTTGTAATAAAGCTTCTAGCAGAAACATTGGATGTTTTACAAGAAGGAAACATTGGCTAAGACTGCAACATAAAAATGTGGTATATGATTCCCGTATAGATGTGTAGTATTAATGTATGCTGCCATGCCAAAGACTTGCTGGTATGCCACACTCAGAATGGGAGAGATGAGGGAAATGTATTTTTCTGCTGCCTTTCAATGCCTTTTTTAATTTTTTTTTTTCAAGTGAGGGATGTAGTACAACATATTCATGTAATAATATGCTAAAAATCACTTGTGTTCCAGTGAAGCAAAGAGCTCCAGAGGATTCACTGCATCCAAAACTATGCCCTTATGGTTTCAATTAAAAGGAAATGATTTGCTTTGTGAAACTTTGCCTGGATCTTTAATTCTTCCTCATTGTTTGAATACAGCTCTAAAAAGCTACTGTACTTCAAGTTGCTAATCAGATTTCAGTTGGTAAGAGTCATATGTCATGTCATATCATGTCATATGAATATTGGTGATTCAGTTCAGTCTGTAATAATGAAGGTTTCATATAATTTTCCTTCTGGCCTTTGTAATACATAGTTTATGCACTCCACTGCCCAAGAGTATTTTCAGGTTTTCAGATGACTTTTTTTCCTGATATTTCCCAACAAAGTGGCAGCTTAATCTTTCAAAACATGGCGTTGATTACATTAGTTTTCTGCTGAGCGTGTGCTATTGATCTTTCTTTAACAAAAGAGAAATGAATATAAATGCAAGCAGCAAAAGCTAGTCATTAACTAGGGACTCTCCTATACTCCTTAACTGTCCAGTGTAGTAAGTTCTTTCAAAAAAGAACATGAAAGAAAACTACATTCAACCCATAGTTGAAGTCCTTGCTGACTGAAAGAAGGGAAACATCACACTCATTTTTAAACAGGGTAGAAAGAAGGACCATGAGAACTACTGACCTGTCAGCCTCAACTCTGTGCCTGGGAAGATCATGGAACAGATCCTAGTAGATGCCATGCTTGGGCACATGAAGGACAGGGAAGTGATTCAGGACAGCTAACATGGCTTTACTAGGGGCAAGTCCTGCCTGGCTAACCTAGTGGCCTTCTATGATAAAGTGACTAGGTCAGTAGATAAGGGACAACTTATGGATATGATCTATCTAGACTTCTATAAGGCCTTTGACACAGTCCCCCACAACATCCTGCTCACCAAATTGGAGGGGTATGGATTTGATGGATGGACTGTTCAGTGAATAAGGAAATGGCTAGATGGTCGCATCCAGAGGGTAATACTCAATGGCTTTAAGTCCAGTTGGAGAGCAGTTACAAGTGGTGTCCCTCAAGGGTCCATGCTGGGACCAATATCGTTTAACATTTTTATCAATGATATAGACAGAGGGATTAAATGCACCACCAGCAAGTTTGCAGATGACACCAAGTTGCATGGTCTTGTCGATACACCAGAGGGATGTGATGTCATCCAGAGGGACCTGGACAGGCCGGAGAGGTGGACCCAAGTGAACCTCATGAAATTCAACAAAAGCAAGTTTCTGCACCCGGGCCAGAACGATCAGTACAGGGGGGGGATGAGGTATGAGAAAGCAGCCATGAGGAAAGGGACTTGGGAGTGCTGGGGATGAGAAGCTGGTCATGAGCAGGCAGTGGGCACTTGCAGCCCAGAAGGCCAGTCGCATCCTGGGCTGCATCAAAAGATGCATCGCCAGCAGGTCCAGAGAAGTGATTCTTCTGCCTTACTCTGCTCTGGTGAGACCTCGCCTGGAGCACTGTGTACAGGTCTGGAGTCCTCAATATAGGAAAGACATGGAGCTGATGGAGCAAGTCCAGAAGAGGGCCACAAAAATGATTAGGCGGTTGGAGCACCTCTGCTACGAGGACAGGATAAGGGAGCTGGGGTTGTTCAGCCTAGAGAAGAGGAGGCTCTGGGACGACCTAATAGCGGCCTTACAGTACCTGAGGGGGGCTACA